>JARHVA010000078.1:7605000-8220000 GCA_037957365.1 Torreya grandis
TATGACCTTTTTGAACCACCAAAGTAGTGTTGTAAATTATGTATCCCGTACACATAGAATTAGACCTCAATGTATTTCTATGACTATGTGGATGGAATAGCGTGAGTAAGGGTTTGAATATCTTCTTTCCTAGGAGTGATTATGTAAATATATATAAACCAATACCCTCCTTTACCAAAGAATAATTATGAGAGACCAAGATGATTAACTTTGTCATAAGTGTGTAAATTATGACTCAATAAAGCTTAAAACAAAGTATGATTAATTATTTTTGATGCTTGGCTCTAAGCTTGACCATTGATATTTATATTTTCTTTATGTATATATTCTCTATATTTTAATTTGAAAAAATTATATAGATGACCTTGTATATATACATTGATCTATGCCAACTTGCGTGCATTAGCCAAATTTGAAATGACAAGGGGCAAGGTTAAAGATGTGTAATTAAAAAAATAGACGAAATGATCGACAAGGCTACAAAATATAAGAACATGCAAGGTATGTGTCTGATGTAGGTTTGACTTGATGATAACATAGGTCAGTTTTCAAGGCAAAACATGATAACATGTGATGTATAGTCTAAGGATACTAACAAATACTTTTTAATAAGTTTTAGACTATGTTTTTAGGCTCCACGACTAAATGGGGACCTAAGTATGGTCATAATAGATAGAGAAATATGTCAATATGTACAGGTTTTACAAATATGATCAAATAAGAATAAGATGCTAGGAATGAAGGTATTGTGTCAAATTTAGGTGTCTACACATGTAACCTTTACAAAAAGTATATCCTCTTAGCATTAGACTCGCTTATTTATTCATGACACTGTTTTTGACACAAGGCTTCTTTTATAAGTTTGACATGCACATGTATAGTTTTATATATGATAGTTAATATAACTTAATTTGATATGTTTTTTTAATGACAATGACAATTGTTTAGTCAACATTGCCATTAAAATATTAAAATACTTCATAGTAAAATAAGGAAACATTATTTATTTTAGACAAGAGATATATTTATTATAATAGAATGTAGTTTTTTCAAAATTCTACCTATAATTATACCTTGCATTTACAATCTATCTCTGATTATACTTTGCATATACAATATACCTCCATATGTGTGTGTGTGTGAGTGAAAAATGTAGATACAATCATACAAGGATCAAATTCCAAACAAACATACTACCAACAAAAGGCCTAGCATTTCATATTTTTGTTAATCTCAATTACAACATTCTTTATTTGGTATGTTAAATTATTAAGTGCTTATCAACATCAATTATTTTTTTGACATGGTATTATTGTCGCTTGACCTTTACATAAACATTGCTCTTTCAATTTTACAAGTAAAAACTAACAATAAAATATATTTACACAATAATGTTTTATTCAATTTTTTAATTAAAAAAAACTATTTTGAACTTAAAAAACTTTATACAAATTAATGACATAAAACTTCATATAAACATATACTAAAACCTAATTATAACGATTATAAATAAGATTGCAACTCGAATTCCAGGCAGCTGGATGGAAGACCCCAAGCCCTATTGCTACGCCAGGGCCTTAGGTCTCAATCACTGTATTTATTATTCTAACATTTAAGTGCAAAGTCATCTTTCTAAATTTAAGTGTTATTTTAAAAAAAAATCTTAGTGGCATCTATTTCCAATTCTAAGGTATTCTTAAAGTGGAAAGGAAGATGTCAGCGCATAAAATTGAAAACCATGTTAATGTCTCAACCATAAAACTTGTGTTCAAAATCCATTTTAGATTAATAATTCTAAAAATATATAATTAAAAGTTGGTTTTAAAAACATTGATTAATAGATAAAATTATGTTTTAAGTTTTTATTTAAATTTAATTTGAAAATTTATATAATTGATTAAATAATTATATTAAGAAAAATAAGTGTAAAATTCTAATTAATTAAAAGGGTTATAGTCTAGAAAGATAATTTGTAAGTCATAAATCAAAGTATAAACGACTTTAGATATTTGAAAAAAAAAATCAATAAATCTCTGAAAATGATAAGTATCTTTATACAGATATCTGAAAATAATATTTTGTTAGTAGTCACCACTTAAATCATTAACATATAAATATACAAAAATAATAAATAAACACAATAAACACAATCTGATCTTCATGCATATAAATACACAAAAAACTAAACTACTAAATAAACAGTCATCTTCTTCATCCATAAAATGGGTGTGAGCTTGTGAGGCCATGTAGAACATTGGATCTGCTACTTATAGGGAGTCTGCCATATAAGCTTGGTTTTAAAAAAGTTTACATTCATATTTACAAGTTACATTTTACTAATAAATAAAAAGACACAAATTCTAGTCCCAAGATCCATGGCAATAAAAGTTTAGTTATATATTAAATAAAATGTCATATATGCTTTGGAGATTTCCTTGGGCAGGGCAATTTGAAATGCACTGGATTATAAAAACTTAACATAGAGAAAGGCAAGCATACATGGGCATGGCCATATTATTTTCTAATCTATCTCCATATATAGGCAGAAACAACCATTGATCTTGTTGGTTAAGATCTGTCAATCAGGTAAACAACAGATTAAAAAAAATAAAAGCTGAGAAACAATCCAAAATAAACTAAAACAAATTCTATCCACGAAGTTGTACAGGAATAATAGAAATCTTCTGCCATGCATAGAAATGCCCACTTCGTGAATTGCAACCAAGATTTTTCTGAAAATCTTTCACTTTACTAATGAATTCTCTTTGCACACTTCATATGGTCTTCTCTTTGCAGACTTCATAACTTCTGAAAATGATCTCCAAGAAAAAACATAGCTTCCTTCCAAGAAAAAAAATCAGATCTGTGTACATTCTTCTATCAGAAAAGGAAAACTAAAAATAATATAAAAATTCTTACACCTGTCCCTGATTGCTGCCATATCTATGAGTTTTGTAAAGGAAAACATAGAACCTGTATCTGAAGTAAAACAAAACCTGCATTAGTTGCTGCTAGTAGTAATGGAGTATAATCACATCAGCAGGGTATCTAATGTGCCCAATCATATCTATGGTCAGATCAAAAGCCCACCAGAAGAATGAATGAAAAAATCTTATGACAGAAGGAAGAGGGTACATTGTGGACAACCAACTTATTGAATATTGAGTTCTGGATAAGAATTTCATATATCTATTGAGTCCTGGATAAGGATAAAATCCTTTTCTTCATTTACTATAGAAAGCAACACATTTATATTAAAAGATGCATTGATATTAAAAGAATTTTTTTTCTTTCCTCGACACATAGGACATGTTAATTAATTTTAAATAGTTAATAAAATTAGAGTCTTGTTATAACTATTTAGGTATGCCCCACTACCCATGCCGACCCACACTAACAACCCAATAATGCTAAAATTATACGATAAAAGTTTTTGAAGATAAGGATAAGATAATGACCAGTACAGAGGAAAATGTATTAATATTAATAATTAGACTCACAACATATCTTGTCGCTTCTTTTCCCAAAGTTTGGTATGTCATCTTATCGCTATTCATGAATAGTTCGACCTTTATGTCATGCAACATTTCACACACTTTCAGAGTAAGTTCTAAAGTTATACTTCCGAGATTGTGAGGAAAATTTTAAGTCTAAAGTAATTCGTTTGGAGGATAGAGTATCTAAACTTAACTTGATTCATCATAAAATATGTTTACTACTAATTATCATCTTTTATATATATATATAATTATGGTGTCACCTAGTGAGTGAGGATATTTATGTTGTTTATGATGTCAATTTGGATTTGATTATTTATTACAATAAAATTTGAGTTTACTTAGAAAGTAATGTCATGATTGTATATATGATCATGTTCACTTATCGAGATCATACAAATGTTCTTGGAAAGAGATTGTTACCTTAAATTTGATCTTTCAATCATATTCACCTTAAAGATAATTTTAAGAATGGACCCCTAAAACTTATTATAAAATCTTGAGGAATTTTAGAGTTTAGGTGTATTTTTATTAGTGAATCTTTGGTAAAATCAACATGCATGTATAAATTGATTGGCGATTTCTATTAGCTCTTTCAAAAAACTTATAAATATCTAGAAAATTAAACGTCATATTCAAATCAAGAAATAATGTCAAAAAATCCATAGTTAAACCCCTTTCCCCAAACACATTCACGGGGCAAATATGCTTGAGGTGGAATAACAATTCAAATCAATGAGATACCCTAACTATTTTAGAAAAAATATTTTGCTTTGCCATATGAAATTGGGGGTAGTCCAACCATTTCAAACACTTGCCTGAATGAATAAATCCAAGCAAGGAGGACATAAGAGACAACACGAATAAGAATTGCTACAGCCCCTTCGCAAACCCAAACCCTTAGCAGGTGTGTGCGACTCTAGGAAAAAGTCATCACCACATCAATGCCCAAACACATTCACAATATTTTTGAGGTCTTAGTGATCTCGCTACTAAACAAACAATCCTAAATAAATGCAAAGATCTTATTGATCTCATTACTAAACAAACAATCCCGCATGATAACCAAATTATGTTTAATATTAAGGCTTTGATGTAAGATTAAAAAGGGTTTGTTGGTTCCCAGTTGTACTCCACTAACGTTCAACCTCATATTCTTGAGAAGAATGGTAAACTAAAATGAGAAACCACTAAATATGTCATTATGGCCAGGGAAGGGTTTAACATTGACAAAGGACTGAATGAAGGAAATGACTTCTATAGAGGGTATGGTTAATTCCCTGCTACTTTTAGCTCTGCCTGAACCAAGGTGAGAGAATCTACAGAGGTAGCTTGCTCACATGAAGGAGTTTAGCACATCAATCTTCATGAGGATCACATGTAAAAAAATAGAGATATGACCAAAGCATAACCATAGTTATACACTTTACTCATGAAGGGTTGTCACACAAAATGCACAAATGCTTTATGTCATACAAAAGCTACTAAAGACAAATGATGAGATGACTGCAATTTCTATTTTATAAAATATTTGACAATAGGGGTCAAATGAAAAAATGCAGTACTAGGATTTCAAACACAAACTGCAAGCACATTTTAAGTACACAAGATTTCATGTGTCTGCAAGGCAAATAATACTTATGATATGCAAAGAGAGTGTTATTTTTAGGTTTAGAATAGAGTGAAACTATATTTACTTGAATGATATATACACACACACACACACACACACACACACACACACACATATATATATATATATATTTGGATGGCTAGTAAGTGAGTACAGAGGAGTTCACAAGATGGCTACACTACTTTCATTAACAAATGCTGTTCAATTTAGAAACTAGTAAAAATAAAATCATGCACAAATGATCCTCAAAAGATTATAAGAAATACTGCAAATCACCCTTCAATAACTCCCTCTAACTGAATCCATGAGCCCAAAATTACCCTTAAGAAAGCTATCAATGCTCTGTTTTCAAATCTCAAACTAGAAAGGATTTTATATTTTGATTATAGACCCCAAATGACTACCATAAAGAAGAATACATCAGACAACCAATCTATCAAACATGTAAGATATAACATTGTATTTCAACAACAAGAAGGAAGGATAAACCATGATAGATTTCATTTAACAACCGAATTAAGAATGAATACAATATGTCTTGAAGATTATGTAACAGAGCACTATGCGAAACAATTCTACAACAAGGTAAACATCTTGAATGTTCTCAAAGCTTGCCAATGATTTTATAACAAAAATCAATTTGGCACCAGAAAATCACACAAGGAAGACTCTTCAAGCTATAGCTTCAATTTCAAAAATTTAAATGACCCTTGTAAAGGGACATACCCCCTTTACTTATACAATTTGAGCTAATGCTTGACATATTCTTGAAGATGCTCTAGCCGAAAAATTCTTTTGTGGGCCTAAAATCTGCTCAATGGTGTAATAAATATGATTCCTTGCATTATGCTCATGCTTGTGTGATGATGACAAACTCGATACTCCATCACAGTGGAATATTTTCAGTTACATATGTGGAGATCATTCCTACAAGGGACAAAACAAGCCTTTGTCCACTTTTGCAATAAACAAATATGTCCTTTCCTTAATCAAAACAACAAATCAAAACAACCTTGAAAATGACGTGCCACCAACAGGCAAGGTACAATGGTTTCCCAATGGGAAACAAGGAAAATAAAATAGAAAAGAGAGAAGAAAAGAAGGAAGGGAGGAATGGCATAACTCCAGCTTAGAAGAAATAGAAACATTCAGTCATGTTGTAGAATCAATGTTGATGACCGAGTCCTTTGCCAACCTATTTTTATATGTGGTGTACCCTTAAATTATGGTGGCAAGAATCCTTTGGTCTGGGCCTATTTGGTTTTGAATTTAACACTATATTCCTCAAGCTAATTTTTGACCCTTTGGATCATCACCCACCTTTTCTTGACTAATGCTTTTAGCTGGTCACAAGACTTTTCAAGTGACACCAACTCTCTAATCTTCTAGACATTGAAGGATCCTTGAGGTGCATCAATGAGGCTTTTCAAGGCAATATCTAATGCCTCCTCCATCATGTCACATGCATCATCAAGGTTCACCATCTGCCTCAGGGTGGCTTTAATATCCTTTTTTGCATTTGAGAGATATTGTTTTTCTCCTTTTAAATAAAAAATTCCATCTTTAAGCATTGCCAACTGATGCTTAATCGTTAGCTGAAACTCTTTGGGATGTTTGTGATGATTCGAGGAGATGATCTTTTCTATAATTAAAGTGTCGATGCCCATATTATATATCTCATCCACCTTCAGCCTAAAAATTTCCCAATTCTTGATGTCTGCATTGTAAATAAACATCTAGGAATCACATTCCCCTTGTTTATCTAGTATGTTAGCTAGACATTCTAGTGCCAAATGAATTATTTCTTTGGCTTAGATGGTTACATCCTTTTGCCAGTCTTCTATGGCCCAACCTCTAGTCTTCAAATCTTCATTGTGGCCAAAATCAAGCACACCCAAGGAAGTTATAAGGGCATATGGTGCTTTGCTTGCTATTAGGGTTGCTTCTTTGGGCTCACTCAGTAACTTTTGTAATCACTAGATCATGATCTAGTTCTGTGCCTTCAACTCCTCCATTGAAGCTTTATCTTTTTCCATCCAGTGTGCCACCATGTTTGCCAAGACTTGTGATCTATGTTTTATCGTGTTCTTTGATGGTTCTCCTAGATCATACCTATACAATGCATATCTTTCAAGGGGAGTATCCTTCTTTGTAGCCCCTAGTGGAGGAATGTCTATTTCTTGTATTTTTTCCCCTTTCTCATAGAATGAATACATTTTAGACTTCTTAGGGGGTATGGCCTTGTAATCCTGGGCAATCTTTAGTACATTTATATCCCCCAATTTACTCATGAGGTCCCTTTCATCCTTAACTTGCTCCTCGATCTAAAGAAGAGGTTTGGTCTAGAATCCCATCAGAGTTGTGGATCTTCATGCTGGCTTTGACACACTAAATTGGGGTGTCACTAGTATGTTGGTTAAGGGAATTGTCATTGGAGTGGGATGAGAGCCTAACACAATCTACTCAACCTCCTCATCACTTTCCAACCTGACATCCTTTTCATCAAATCCTCACTCTCCCTTTTCACTTGGCTCTTTCTACTTTATGACTTCAAAACTTACCCCATCATGTTTTGATTCCATGAACAATTTGTCTATAGAACTCACCTATTTTGTAGGCTAAGTAAAATGCTCTACAACTAGTTCATCCTTTGTTCTTGGGTGGCCACCGTGGATGGAAGAAGCTATGGTGTCCTCCTTTTCACCTTTGGGTAACTCTTCACCAATCATGGCTTCAACAACTCCATGCCTAACATGATCATGGACTTTAATATGGGGGAGAAACCCATAAGGAACTTCAATTAAGGTAGTATCTTTAGATCCTCTTATTTCGATAGTTTCATCCATTTGACCTACTTCTTTGTTTATTTCTAGGGGGTATGGGTACCCATTTGTAGGCTTGATGCCCTACCTTCCCCAATATCAACTTCTTCCCCCAGTGCCAAACTTGACACCAGTAAAGGGGGAATAACCTATGGTGTTGCTTCGATAGTCGTAGTAACATCTATTTATTACTCTTCATATACCCCCACCTTTTCACTACTGGTGGGGACTTGATCCCTATGCATCATCTCCTTCCCAATTTCATCCCCAGATTCCCACACATTCCTAATTTCATCACCCTTGTCTTGGCTCAGTGGTTGGGTGATAATATTTTCTATGAACATCTCTATGTCTGAGGAGATCATTTCCTTTTCTTAGGGAGCTTGAACCTATGTAGCCACCTCGATCCTAAAATGCAACACATCATCAAAAGATAAAGTATCATTTAAAGCCAAAACATCTTCTTCATCATCTTTGCCTTCCACTCTCGAGGGTCCCATTTTTTCAAATAATCCCATGGTCAGAGGTTTCACCAGGGTTTGTGGTTTTTTCCCTCAGAGTTTTATGTCTGATCTTCACCTAGGGAGGGGTGAAGCCCCTTTGTTTCTTCATCACCTCCATGATCAGCCTTCCTTCATCTGAATCCTCTTCTTCACTCATATCCCTTAACCTCTGGGCATATGAGGAATTATCTTTATGTGGCTTCTTGGAAGTTTCTTTGGGGGATGTCTTTGAACACTACCTCTTTTCTTTTCTTAGGGATTCCCACTAGAGGTTGTAATGCCTTCTTGTTTCACTTAGGCCTCAGTTGTTCAAATTATTCCTCTCCTCCTCTCTTCCTTTCATAAGTATTTAGGGAATGGTTGACTACTGATTGTTGCATACGTGGGGCAATGGGGAAAATAACCTAAACAATTGGCATTATGGGAGCTCCCTTAGTTGTAATGGATATAGGAGTAGCACTAGCCAATTTCACCTCTCCTACAATTATTTTGTTCCAATTCTCTGCTAGGCTTGTCAAATTTGAAAATGACATCCCAATTTTAGATCAACTAGCCATTATTGATTACACATCAATATTCTTGGAGAAGTCCACATCACTCACCTTTTACTTTCCCTTGCCCTTTACCGCTACTTATGGTCCTGGAGGATCACCCATGTACACTGGGAGGAACACTTTGAGTTTCACAACCTATCAAATCTCTTGGAGGGTGGAGGTGTCATATGTATCGAGGTCAACCCCATGCTCCTTTAGCCACCTTAATATTCTCCTCATGATGGGAAAATCCCTCCATGCAATGGAGTCATTTTCCCTAGTATTAAAATCTACTTGGGCTATAGGCTGTGCTTCAATATTATTTTTAGTATATACTGATACTAAAGTCATTTTATCATCTACCATGTCTTTGGGGATAGGGGTGATACTATAGGTGAGTACTTCTTGCACAGTGAGTCTCATGTAGTCAATTTTTCTAACCTCCTTCTTAGTGGTGCAGTTAGACCAATATTCTTCAAAGTGTGATTGATGTAAGATTACACTTGTAGTATTTATTAGCCATCTTATATCATAATTAGGTTTTGATGGCATTTTGACAATCCTATAGAATCCCATTTCCTACTCTAATCCTTTTGCTTTAGATAGAGAAGGATATGTGTAATATCTTATCTCCACTAGGAATTTGAAAAGATTGTTTATTTTCTTGGCCACAATCATTTCATGTGGGTGTACCATTTATCTGCACAATTTCATGACAATAACTTTGTCATTCGTGTACCTTAGAAATTTGTGAGGTGGCCTTGCGTAGCCACTCACCCTGATGTATGTGAACATTCTAAACTGAATATATGTAGAGCCAAATTTGTTAATTATCTCTTGAGTAACCTTGGTTATTCTATTCAATCTTCTCAAAGGGAAGAAAATGCTCATCATAACATTGAAGAAACAATTGGATACTCTATAATAATTTCTCTTGAACCCTTCCAAAGTGACCTCTGGGTAAATCTCATTTATCCTCAGTCCCAAAAGATTCTTGGTAAGACTTGGAAAGTTCCTATTGTGCACCAAGCTATACATTAAATAGGAGGACATATAAAAGGTACCCATGAATTTTCCCTTTCATAAGATTGCACTATGTAATTGCATCATTTGATTGTGAAAATATGTGTCACTCAAGATAGTTGCATAGTCTAACTTCTTTTGCCCTTCCAACATGAAGATGAGGATTTAAAACATCCATAGTTTGAAATTTTATACGGTGGGTACCCCATAGACCTTGGCAGCCATGGTGATAATATATTGAGGCAACTCTTTGAATTCTATCAATTTTAAGTTTCCTGACAATCGAGAGACATTTTGCCTCTTCTTTGTGAGCCAATAAGAATTCACAATGTCCCATAGCATCTTATCATGTGTCTCCATGTATTGCTAGCACTCTTCCATGGTAAGAGTGATACTATCAGGTTGGGGAGGGATTTTAAGCATGGCACTAAGGGCCTCAGGTGTGAATGAACATATAACTAATTGACTCCCATCTATGACAGTCCTAGTGTTAGGGTGATAAACCCAGGCACATGCAATAACCAACTTAGGATATGGTGCAACCAAAGGGAATGATACTTTAGGGACTATGTAACTCATACCAAGGTTAGTGACAATTGGGAGAGGATTCATCCATTGTAAAAAATTCAATAGATTTGAAAAATCTAACCCTTGAATATCTATGTCTCTAACTTCATCAAGAATGGATGTAATATTACTTTTCAATGTTGTAGAAGATGAAGCCATTTCTTCCTGACTCACTAAATGTAATCCCAGAAGCCAGAATGAATTCTTCACACTAATAACTCTCCAAACACCCTTAAACTCCCTTTAGGAACACAACACTAGAGAGCCAAGGACTACTTACTACTAATCATGAGAGTTTCACATAGATGGACTTTAGAAAATCCTTGAGAAATTCACTTTGATCACTAGTCTTCACATTATAAGTACCTTCTGGCACACAAATCACTTGAAGGCATGTTTATTAGCTCTAAATGCAAAGGGTGAATTCTAATGAAGATAAATGCTTAGTTATAATCCCTTACACTTTAGGATTAGGGTTACCATTAATGCTTTGAAGTGAAACAACTAACTACCAACTATCATATTGATTACTTGAACAACCTTTTGAAAAATGGAGGGAAGCACACTAGCATCCTATTTTACAACATGTGGAGTTGTTTAAGCATGTTCCACCTTTTAGCACCTCATTGGGTCTATAGGGGTTTTTTGTATCTTCTCACCCATCACTTCCCTTAGTATATTGGTGTAATACATCTCGAGTCTTCAATGGAGCGTAAAAATGCCACATGTTATCACCTTGAGCACCCAGGCCTCTAGGGACCTCTTGAACCTTGCCTAACTTTCAAGTGAGGTGATCTTAAAAAAGGGCCTGATCATCAAAAACTCTGAAAACCTAGCATGTGTCCTTAATCTTCCTTACATTCTCTAGTGCTCGCACCTCAGAGACCTTTTGAACCTTGACTGCTGAAAGGCAAATAGGTCGATCTTTGGATGAGGATAAAAACTCAAAAACCTTGAGGAGCTGACATGTGGCATCCTCTTTAACTTATTTACTTAGACATTTTGCCCCTAGGAATTTTCTATACATTGCCAATGAAAACCAATTATGACATTCTTTAAAATAGACCCAAAACTAAAAAACCCTCGAGAATCTACCATGCATCCCAACCAAACATGAGCTCAAATTTTTAGTTACTTTACTTACCTTCACACCATTCTTTTGATACAAGGAGTGCAAGATTCTCCCAATGCCTAAAAATACTTTCATAACCTTAATCATTGAAACCACTAAAAGTGTAGCAAGGCAACTTCCCCCAGAGCTATTGAGAATATCTTTTATCTTCAAGAAATTCCCCTTGAGAGTTTGAATAATAATAGATGAACACTCCCTCTTGATAAAATAAAGGAGATGATTAATTATGAACATATATTCTGACCTTTCAAAGGACTAGGGTAGGCAATTGGACATTGACACTCATTTAGATTGGATGCAAGAATTTAAGTGACAAGACCCCAATTTACCTAGTGTAATTTTGGGAAATAACACAGACTTTTGCTTGGGGATGGGCACCCCTAGTGGGTACCCAGAGAACATGAAACTGGTCACTTATCCATTAGGCCATAGAGTTAAAGGATTTCATCATAGAAGCATGAAAAAAATAAGGCAATCAAGAACAACCACAATGAAGGAAAAGGAAATGCAAACTATACAAATATGAAACACAATGGGACCACAAAGACAATAAGGACAACACACCATATACATATATACAAAGGTAATCATGGGCTTAATCTAGGAAATGTTTGAGATGTCCACCATTAATCAATAGTTCTAACATTTCTCCACTAATATCTTTGAAATCGAATGTATTATTCCCATTCTGATAATCAACAATGTAGGGGCCCATCCATAGGGAATAAAATTTACCATGCTTTCTCCTGTCCTCATGCCTACTATCCTAGAGTAGAACAAGATCACTGACCTGAAAAGCTCTTGGGGTGACTTTCTTGTCAAAGATACTTTTGAGATGCTCCTTAAAATTTACATTCCTTTCATGAGCTTGTCTTCGAGACTCATCGAGTTTGATGATTCAGTCAACCCTCTCTTCATATTAGTTCATTTCTTCTTCATTAGCAGCCATTTGTTGCATGAATTGTTAAGTGGGAAACTATAGGTTCAAGGGCAAGATAGCTTGAGTTCCATAAACAAGATCATAGGGGCTCATCCCAATGGATCTCTTTGGAGTTAGCCTACTTACCCATATAGTTAACTTTAATTGTTCACCCCACTTTTTCTTGTTAGCATCCAATGTTATTTTGATGATCTTCAACAGGTTCTTATTATTGGACTCAACCTACCCATTTACTTGCAGATTGTGATTAGATGCATATGTTAAATTAATCCCAAAGTCTTCACACAATGTATTTAATTTTTTGGCTCTAAAGCACATAGCATTGTCACACACAATTTTGACTGGCACCTAAAATTGACAAATCATGTTATTTAACAAGAAATTGATGACTACCTGGTGGGTTGATCTCCTAGTAGGGATTGCCTCAACCCATTTTGTGAATTAGTTGCTGGCTACTAGGATCTATTAATGACCAACACTTGAATCATCTAATATTTCACCTATGAAGTCCATCCCCCATTGCTTGAAAGGTCCTTCAATAGAGACCAGATGTAAGGGAAGTGACCTAGATGCCTTCATTATTTCAGAGAACTATTGGCATTTTTCATATCTTACCATCACAACAACATCTTTTAATAATGTGGGACACCAATACCTAACCCTTAGGATTTTGTGTGCAGTGAATTTAGGAGTGAAGTGGCCACCACACACACCACCATGGAACTTTGTAACCATTAAAGATATCTCATTCTCCACCAAAAATCTCAAGAGAACACCATCTTGGTTCTTCCAGGCTAAGTCATCTTGTAATAGGAGATACTTTTAGATACTCACTTCAATGTCCTCTAATTTTTATCTAAATGAGAGGGATAATTTAGAGTATTTAGATAATAAACTATATCTTTATACCATGGAGATTAGTTGTACTTGGGTTTAGGTTTATCAACCACCCCTTATGTATTATTTACTTCAACAACCTATAAATTTGCCTCGATCATTAGCTTTGCCAAACCCATGCCTCTGACTAACTTAGTAATATGTATCTCTAGGTCATATTCTTAAAGTTTATTGACCCATCAACACTTTTTGTTAGTAGATTCATTTTGAGTTAATATGTCTACCATTGTGTGAGGAACATAGGCCACAATCTTCAAACTTAAAATGTAAGATCTGAATTGATTGATAGCCTTTAAAAGGGCAAAGGCTTGTTTCTCCATTATGGTATATTTTAGCTCAGAACCTTGTAACACCTTGCTAAAAAAGGCAATTGGCTGCTCATGACCTTCATCATTCTTTTGTAGCAGCACTATGGTAATAGTGTGTATAGAGGCAAATGAAAAGATTTGGAAATCTTTTCTATACTTTAGACTAGCAAGCATCAAGGCAATTTTCAATGCAGCTTTGATATCTTGAAATGACTGGGTGGCCTTCTCCTCCCACTTATGGTTTGATCCTTCTTCAACATTGAAGTGATAGGTAGAGTAATTTATGCAAAGTTGGAAATAAACTATCTAACAAAATTAATCTCACCAAAGAAGGATTGAATACCTTTCCTAGTTTGTGGGATGGGTAATTTGTCGATGGCCTCCACCCTCTTAGGGTCTATCATGAAATCTTGTTGGAATATAATGTGTCCTAGTAACTTCACCTTCTACACCCCAAAGTGGCATTTTATAGGATTGAGTGAAATCCCAAACTCCCTGTATCTAACAAGCATTTGTTCTAAATGCATCAAGTGGTCACTTCTTCTCTTGGAGTATACTATAACATCATATTGGTATACAAAAATGAATTGGTTGATTAATCTAGTGAAGGCTACATCCATAGCTCTTTATAAAGTGGCACTTGTATTCATCAAACCAAAAGGCATCTAAACATACACATAGGTGCCCCATGGGGTAGTGAAAGTAGTCTTGGACCTTTCAGACTCTTTCACCACCACCTAGTTATAACCAAAAAAGCCATCTAAAGTCGATAACAACTCAGATCTAGTGACATCTTGGAGCATGTTATCCATGTTAGGCAATGGATAATTATCCTTTAGAGAAGCCTTATTTAGGTTTTAGAAGTCAACATAGAGCTGGATGTCTTCATTTTTATTTTTGACACGGACCAAGTTTGCCACCCATGATGAATACTTGATGGGTTGAATGATCTCACCATCTCTTAATTCTTTCAATTTTTCTTGCATCTTATTAGCCAAGATGGGGTTGATGGGCTACTAATTTTGGCAAAATGGTTTTGCATTGGGGTGAAGAAGAATAACATACTAGAACAAATCTTCCCTATAAGATTTTGACTCTGAATATGCCCACGCTAGGCAATCTTGGTACTTTTTTAATAGCATGATGAATTCTTCCTTTTCTTTTTTACTCAAGTGTGTACCAAGCCAAATCTTCCTTGGATTTTATGTTGTCATAATATTAATTTCAATCACATCTTCTAACATAAATTTTTTTCTATTTTTGACTCTGTCAGCTCCATCGAAGGCTATTTACAGACTAACCAATCCCCTAGGAATAGTATTAGTCTTTAATTGGATTATTTCCTTTGCATATAAGGTTTATTTTCCATCACAGACCTATACCATAGAGTCCCAATCTATAATATTTACTCCAAACTCATCCATACAACATAAAAACCTCTTTATTTGGTCATCGTTATCAAAGAGTTACCAATGATTGATGTTATTTAAGATAGAGGGTCTCACCAATATCTCAACTTCATACTCACAAGAAGGATTTCCATGTTCAACTTTAAATTTTTCAACCCTCTTCACCACCATATCTACTATGTGATTAAGTTCTCGTGCATGGTACTTAATATTGAAGGCATCAAACCATTCCAAGCAGTCCCACACGACATTATGATATTGCTTCAACCTCTTCTAATTTTTAGTGTAAATAGTTCAAACTTGTTTCACCACTAGTTTTGAATCACCCTTAACTAGAAACTTCTTGAATCTATACTCTCAAAAAATTTGGAGGCCAATCAGGAGTGATTCATATTCTGTAATATTTTTTATGCACTCAAAGGCCAATTGAAGAGAGTACTTATAAACCTAACCCTTAGGTGTATAAAAGAAATCCTAGCCCCATTTCCAACACTAGAACATGATCCATCAAAATGCATGAACCAAATGGAGTATTCATCATTGACACTAGAGTCAGGAGGCAACTCTATTTAGTCAACACTTCCCACAAAACTCCCAATGTATATGTCCATATATAATACTTCATTTAATTGGTACTTAGGATTGTCTAAGACATGGAGCATTTGTGACTTGTAGTTTAAGTGAACCATTTTCACATTCAATGGTATAGTGGCATAGCATAGATCTATATGAACACTACATCCAATACTATTAGCCCATTTTTTGGATAGAAACATACCCCATTTTGGTGGGAAATCTACAACAATGACATCCATACTCAAAAATTTACCAAGGTACTACACAAGTTGCACCACCAGTCCTTTAACTATGCTAATAATAGGTACTTCTCTAGAATCCATAGCAAGGCATCATCCATATGCTACAGTTATCCTTATACAAAAATCATTCAACACAACTAACAACATGATATTAAAAGATGCATTGGAGTCAAACATGTAGTGACGGGCAATTAACCCATTAATTAGCAAGGTGGTATAGAATGGGTCAACATCTATCTGAATTTATACCAATGTTGTTCCCAAGTATACCTGTAGGTGATGCTCAGGTGACCCTGAGGTTTTCTCACCTTCCATAGAGAGAGCAAGAGGGAGTTCAACTTTGATAATTTCATTGGCAGTGATTTTCTCTGTGAATCCCAAATACTCAAAATCTCTTTTCCTATACTTCAGAATTCTAAAGAACTCTACAAGTGGTATCATAAAATTTAGTTGACTTAATACATGGGCCACATCACAAATGTTGTATTTAGGTAAAGGAGTGTTAGCAGGTAGGATTGTAACGTTTTCATTTGGGATGTATCCTTTAAGAATCATGGGAACAAAAGTAGGGGAACTAGCATTCTTAACTTCACTTTTCATGGGAGGTTTCCTAGGCTCATCCTTCTTGGGAATACTATATAATAAAGGAATTTGATTCTTAACCTAGGTATTTCTTGGTTTGATAGTATAGGGTGCAAGACCAGCCTTGGTGGAACCTTGGGCTTCCTTGCTTCCCATGGTCCCCTTTTCTTTAGTTTTTTCTCTAGGGGTAGCCAAGCCTTTATCTGTTGGAGGAGCACTTTGGTCCTTGATTCCCAAAGTGTACTCCTTTTCTTGGGTAATTTCAGCATGGATCATCAAATTCTAATCCTCAATCAATGGAGGGGAATATCCATACTTTTATTTCATCATAGATCTTAAGAACTCAAAGTCATGAACTAGTAACTCATACTCATGCATCATGTTTATTTCACAGATAAAATTTGGGAATGGGACCCTTAACTTTTCACATGCTCTCTAGAATGCTTGAGTAGTGGTATCACTCATCAACCCCATTGATGGAGAAGTAAACATCATAGCTAGTTCATTGAATTAGAACATAAAACATTCATATGTCAAGATATCATCAAAATCAAGGATAGTTAAGGCATTCATGACTTCCTCTTTGAAAATGTAACCTTCTATATCTTGGAAGTCAACAATGTATATATTATCTCCATCAAATGCATTTTCAAAGTCATTTACATCTTGACCACCATCACCATTTGTGCCATATGGGGGTGAGAAAGGAAACACTTATCACACCAGTCAATGTCACAATTGATTATGTTGATTTTTGTAGTTAAAGGATCCAATTCTTCCCTTCCACTTCCCCAATTCTAAATTATTTCATATCTATCGTCCCTTGCTAGGCCTTTTCCCCTATCATTATACTTGGCTTAGAAATGTGTTTTGCCTTAACCATGATCTCGAGGATGATTCTTTTCATCTCTTTTTTTTATGATGTCTCCTATCATTATGGTCAGTGGGACCTTGAGATAACCCCTTTTTGATTCTAGCCAATTTGTAAGAGATTTCCTTCATTGCAATGGCCAAAGTCTTCATTTCCTCTAGGTTACACTCTTGTCAGATGATTGAGGCTTTTTCAAGGTTCACCAACTTGACATTGGCCCTCTTGTTTAAAGGCTTACCCACAGCTCTGATATTATTTTCTATTTGGATAGGCAAATTGAAAACCATCCTTAGATTTGTGGGAGCCTTATCTCTGAAATAATAGGCTACCTTCTTGTCGAATTCATCATAATACTTAATCAAAGAAGTAGCACCACTAGGTTTGATATCTTCTGGTAGCCTCCTTACTACCTTACTAAATCTAGAATTGAAGTCCTTCACACACTCGTTAAGATTCTTTTTGAGGTTCTCAAAGTCGGCAAACAAGAATCTAGGGTCTATATTATCACCATATTGCATTTTAAGTGCATTAATCATAGATTTCCATGTGCCTATTAATCCATCAAGGATGGATTTGAACCATTCCCTAATGTCATCCTTAAGTGTGTTCACAAAGAGTTTTATACATACATCTTCTAGATCTATTTCATAATCCTCAATGACATTTAAGAAGGCTTTCAGATGTTAATCCCTAAACACTACATTATTCCCTTAAAACTTAGGTAGTACATTTCTAATCTTCATAGGGACCTAATTAGGGAAACTAGGCATGCCATTGAAATTAATAGGTCTAAACCTTGGGATCATAAATAGTCTATGTCTATTATCCAAGTCTTGATCATCATCTTCATCATTATCATTGTCCACATTGAACATCCTTCTCCTCAAGTCATAATATCCCATCTTTGAATCTAAAGATGAAGAGTAACTAGGGGATGATTGAGGATGAATACTATGTGAAGGACTTGAAGGAGGAGGAATAGAGTTAATCTTTAATGACCTAGTAGGAGGAGAAAGACTCCTTTGTGGAGAAGGAACTTGACTCGTGCAGAGTTTATATTTATCAAAAGTGCTTTGGTATCCTTCAACCAAAGGGATATTTGAGAAAAATGGGGTAAATATAATGGGGAATGAACTAATCAAGTCTTATTTAATTACTTGGTCTCTAGCCCATAATAGGTTTCCATACTTGTTTTCTCCTAGATGGGACTTTTAACTCATGAAAAAGCTCTTTTGATGGGTTCCTCTGAAAGGAAGATCTAGTACCCTCCAAGTTTTTAGATCTAAAGAGAATTCCTTGAAATATAGAAGGGAACATATAACAGGAACTGATCCTTAAACCGTGATATAATGGAGTCACCACTAAAAGCAAGACTTCTAGACCAAACAAATAAAGTCACACATAGAAACAAATAAGATACCAACCCTTAAATATTGAAAATAACCCTGAGAAAATTGAGTACCTCTCTCAAAACAAGGGTGAATATCCTTGATGGAATCATCTAGAAGGCTTTAAAGATGTTAATGAACTTAAGATGAATAGATCATTATGGTAACAATAGAGAGAGAAATAAACAAAACACTTATAACTCTTCTACAAGATTGTTCCTATAACAAAGGTAATAAAATTGATCCCCGGTAATGGTGCCAAAAAAATTTTGCTTCCCAATTATATAACCCTAATGTTCAACCTCGCATTCTTGAGAAGAATGATAAACTGAAATGAGAAACCACTAAATATGTCATTATGGCTAGGGAAGGGTTTAGCATTGATAGAGGACTAAATGAAGGAAATGACTGGGAGGCAACTATAGAGGGTATGGTTAATTCCCTAATAATTTTGTCTCTACCTAAACTAAGATGAGAGAAAATATAGAGGTATCTTTCTCACATGAAGGATTTTAGCACATCAATCTTCATGAGGATCACAGGTACAAAATGGAGATATGACCAAAGCATAACCAGACTTATACACTTTACCCATGAAGGGTTGTCATACAAAATGCACAAATGCTTTATGTCATACACAAGCTACTAAATATAGATGATGAGATGAATCCAATTTTTATTTTGTAAAATATTTAATAATAGGGGTCAAATGAAAAAATGCAATACTAGGATTTCAAACACAAACTGTAAGCACATTTTAAGTACACAAGATTTCATGTGTCTGAAAGGCAAATAAAACTTATGATATGCAAATAGAGTGTTATATATAGGTTTATAATAGATTGAAACCATATTTTCTTGAATGATAGGATATATATCTAGATGACTAGCAAGTAAGAATGAAAGAGTTCACAAGATAACTACACTATTTTCATTAATAAATGTTGTTTAGTTTAGAAATTGGTGAAAATAAAATCATGCACAAATGATCCTCAAAAGATTATAAAAAATAATACAAATCACCCTTCAATAACTCCCTCCATATAAATTCATGAGCCCAGGACTACCCTTAAGAAGGCTATCAATGAGTTGTTTTCAAATCTCAAACTAGAAAGGATTTTATATTCTGATTACAGACCCTAGATGACTACCATAGAAAATAATACATTAGACAACCAATCTATCAAACATGTAAGATAGAAAATTGTATTTAAAAAACAAGAAGGAATGATAAACCATGACATACTTCAGTTAACAACTAAATTAAAATTGAGTATAATATGTCTTGAAGATTATGTAACATAACACTATGCAAAACAATTCTGCAACAAGGGAAACATCTTGAATGTTCTCAAAGCTTGCTAATGATTTTATAACAAAAATCAATTTGGCACTATAAAATCACATAGGGAGGAATCTCCAAGCTATAGCTTCAAGCTCAAAAATTTAGTCGAAACTTGTAAAGGGGCATACCCCCTTTACTTATATAATTTGAGCTATGATTGGCATATTCCTAAAGATGCTCCAACTAGAAAATTATTTTGCAAGCCTAGAATCTGCTCAATGGTGTAACAAATATGATTCCTCAGATTATGCTCATGCCTATGTGATGATGAAAAACTTGATACTCCACCATGGTGGAATATTTTTAGTTACATACATGGAGATCATTCCTACAAGGGACAAAACAAACCTTTGTCCACTTGTGAAACAAACAAAAATGTCCTTTCATTAATAAAAACAACAAATTAAAACAACCTTGAAAAGGATGTGACACCAATGGGTAAGGTACAATGGTTTCCCAATGAGAAACAAGTAAAAGAAAATGGAAAAGAGAGGGAAGAAAAGAAGGAAGGGAGGAATGGCATAATGCTAGCTTAGAAGAAATTGAAATGTTTAGTCATGTTACATAATCAATGTTGATGATCGAGTCCTTTGCCAACCTATTTTTGAATGTGGTGTACCCTTTAATTATTATGGCAAGAATACTTTGGTCTGAGCCTGCTTGGTATTTAAATTTAACACTATATTCCTCAAGCCAATTTGTGACCCTTTGGAGCATCACCCACCTTTTCTCAACTAATGCTTTTAAATGGCCACAAGAATTTTCAAGTGACACCAACTCTCTAATCTTCTAGACATTGATGGATCCTTGAGGCACATCATTGAGGCTTTTTAGCATAATATCTAATGCCTCTTTCATCATGTCACATGCACCATCAAGGTTCACCATCTACCTTAGGGTAGATTTAATCTCCTTTTTTACATTTGAGAGAGATTTCTTTTCTCCCTTTAAATCAAAATGCCATCCTTAAGCACTGCCAATTGATGCTTAATCTCTAGCTAAATCTCTTTGGGCTACTTGTGATCATCTGAGGAGATGATATTTTCTATAATTAAAGAGTCGATGCCCATATTACAAATCTCATCCACCTTCGGCCTAAAATTTTCCCAATTCTTGATGTCTGCATCATAAATGAACATCTTGGAATCACATTCCCCTTGTTTATCTAGTATGTCATCTAGACATTTTAATGCCAAGTGGATTATTTCTTTGGCTCAAGTGGTTAGATCCTTTTGCTAGTCTTCTATGGCCTAGCCTCTGGTCTTCAAATCTTCACCATGGTCAAACTCAAGAACACCTAAAGAATTTATAAGAGAATCTAGGGCCTTGCTCATGGTTGGGGTTATTGTTTTGGTCTCACTTAGTAACTTTTGCAACTATAGGATCATGGCTCGGTTCTGTGCCTTTAGCTCCTCCATTGAATCTTTATCTTTGTCCATCTGGTGTGCCACCATGCTTGCTAGGACTTATAAGCTATGTATTATTTTATTCCTTGATGGTTCTCCTAGATCATACCTATACATTTCATAGCTTTCAATGGGAGCATCATTCTTTGTAGCCCCAGGTGGAAGAATGGCTATTTCTTGTGTTCTTTCCCATTTCTCATTGAAAGTGGTTCATGAGTACATTTTGGCCTTCTTAGGGGGCTTAGCCTTGTATGCATAGGTAATATTTAGTACATCTATATCCCCTAGTTTTCTCATGAGGTCTATTTTATCCTTTACTTACTCTTCGATCCAAAGAAGAGCTCTAGTTTGGAAACCAATCAGAGTTATGGATCTTAATGCTAGCTTTGACACACTGAATGGGGGTGTCACTAGTATGCTAGTTAAGGGGAGTGTCACTAGAATGGGATGAGAGCCTAACACAATATGCTTATCCTCCTCATCACTTTTTAACTTGGCATCCTTTTCATCAATTCCTTACTCTCCCTTTTCACCTGGCTCTATCTGCTCTAGGAATTCAAACATTACCCCATCATTTTGGGACTCCATTAGCAATATCTATAGAACTCCCCTATTCTGTAGGATGAGTAAAATGATCTACAACTAGTTCATCCTTTGTTCTTGGATCGGCACCCTAGATGGAGGAAGCTATGGTGTCCTCCTTTTCACCTTTGGGTAACTCTTCACCAATCATGGATTTAACATCTCCATGCCTAACAAGATCATGGACTTTAATATGGGGGAGAAACCCCCAGGGAACTTCAATTGAGGTAGTATCTTTAGATACTCTTATTTTAGTAGTTTCATCCATTTGACCCACTTTTTGTTTATTTATAGGGGGTAGGGGTAGTCATAAGCAGGCTTCATCCCCTACCTTCCCCAATATCAACTTCTTCCCCCAGTGTTGAAATTGATGCCATTAGAGGGGGAAGAACCTATGGTGTTTCTTTAATAGCCATAGTAACATCTATTTATTCCTCTTCTTATAGCCCCACCTTTTCACTACTGGTGGGGGCTTGATCCCCATGCATCAGCTCCCTCCTGGTTTCATCCCTAGATTACCACACATTCCTAATTTCATCACCCTTGTCTTGGCTTAGTGGATGGGTGATAACATTTTCTATAAATGTCTCCATGTTTGAGGGGATCATTTCTTTTTCTTTGGGAGCTTGAACATGTGTAGCCACCTCAACACAAACCTACAACACATCATCAAAAGGCAAAGGATTATATGAAGCTAAAACATCTTCTTCATCATCTTTGCCTTCCACTCCTAAGGGTCCCATTTATTTGAACAATCCCATGGCTAGAGGTTTCATCGAAGTTTGTGATGTTTCCCTTGAAGTTTCATGTCTAGTCTTCACCTTGAGAGGGGTAAATCCCCTTTATTTATTCATCACCTCCATGATCAGCCTTCCCTAGTCTAAATACTATTCATCACTCATATCCCTTAACCTCTAGGCATATGAGGAATTATCTTCATGTGGCTTCTTGGAAGTTTCCTTGGGGCGGATGTATTTGAACACTACCTCTTTTCTTTTCTTGAAGCTCCCCTCTAGAGGCTGCAATGCCTTCTTGGTCCTCTTAGGTCTTGATTATTCCAATTTTTCCTCTCCTCCTCTCTTCCTTACATAAGTATTTAGGGAATGGTTGAATACTGGTTGCTATGTAGGTGGGGTAAGTGGGGCAATAGCCTAAACAACTAGTATCATGGGATCTCCCTCAATTGTGATGGATATGGGAGTAACACTAGCCATTTGCACCTCTCCTATAATTATTTTCTCCCAATTCTCTGCTAGGCTTGTCAAATTTGAATATAACATCCAAGTTTTGGATCAGGTGGCCATTATTGATTCCACATCAATATTCTTGGAGAAGTCCACATCACTCACCTTTTACTTCCCTCTATCCCTTGCTGCTACTAATGGTGCTAGAGGATCACCCGTGTATGCTAGGAGGAACACTTTTGAGTTTTATAACCTATCAAATCTCTTAAAGGGTGGGGGTGTCATATGTACCAAGGTCAACCCCATACTCCATCCATGTAAATGTTCTGCTCATGATGGGAGAAGCCCACCATGCAATGGAGTCATTTTCCTTGGTAGTGAAATCTACTTAGACTATAAGCTATGCTTCAATATTCTTTTTAGTATATACTAATGCTACAATCATTTTATCATCTACCATGTATTTGGGGATGAGGGAGATACTGTAGGTGAGTACTTCCTATATAGTGAGTCTCATGTAGTCATTTTTTTACCTCTTCCTCAGTGGTGTAGTTTGACCCAATATCTTTTAAGTTCTACTGGTGTAAGATTACACTTGTTATAGTATTTATTAGCCATCTTATATCATAATTAAGTCTGAGTGAAATTTTTCCAATCTTGTAGAAGCCCATTTCTTGATCCAATCCTTTTGATTTAGCTAGAGAAAGATGTGTAATATCGTATCTCCACTGGGAATTTGAAAGTATTGTTTGTTTTCTTAGTCACAATCATTTCATGTGGGTGCACCATTTAGCTACACAATTCCATGAAAACAACTTTTTATTCCATGTACCTTGGAAATTTATGAGGGGTCTCCAAGTAGCCACTCACCCTGATGTATGTGAACATTTTAAATTGAATATATGAGGTGCCAAATCTATCAATTATCTCTTAGGAAACCTTGGTAATTCTATTCAAACTTCTCAAAGGGAAAAAATGCTCATCATAGCATTGAAGAAATAATTATATACTCTATAATAGTTGCTCTTGAACCCTTCTAGAGTGACCTCTAGGTAAATCTCATATATCCTCAGTCCCAAAATATTCTTGGTAAGACTTGGGAAGGTCCTATTGTGCACTAGGCTATACTTTAAATAGGAGGACATATAAAAGGTACCCATGAATTTTTCCTTTGATAAGATTGCACTGTGTAATTTCTTCATTTCATTATGCAAATTATTTCTCAAGATAGTTGCCTAGTCTAACTTCTTTTACCCTTCAAACATGTAGATGAGGACTAAAAATATTCATGGTTAAAACTTTTTTGCAGTGGGTACCCCATAGATGTTGGTGGCCATGGTGATAATATGCCGAGGTAACTCCTTGAATTCTATCAATTTTTAGTTTCTTGACAATCAAGAGACCTTTTGCCTCTTCTTTGTGAGCCAATATGAATTCATAATGTCTCATATAATCTTATCATGTGTCTCTATGTATTAATGGCACTCCTCCATGGTAAGAGTGATACTATCAGGTTGGAGAGGTATTCCAAGCATGGAACTGAGGTCCTCATGTGTGAATGAACATACAACTAATTGACTCACATCCATAACAATCCTAGTGTTGGGGTGATAAACATGGGCACATACAATAACTAGCTTAGGACATGGGGTAGCCAAAGGGAATGTTATCATAGGGATCATGTAACTTGTACCAAGGTTAGTGACAATTGAGAGAGGATTCAACCATTGTAAAACATTCAATAGAGCTACAAAATCTAACCCTTGAATATTTATGTCTATAACTTCATAAAGAATGGATGTAATATTGCTTTTCAATGTTGTAGAAGATGAAGCCATTTCTTCCTGACTCACTAAATGTAATAGCAAAAGTTAGAATGACTTCTTTACACTAATAACTCTCTAAGCACCCTCAAACCCCCTTTAGGAACACAAAACTAGAGAGTCAAGGAATACTTACTGGTAATCATGAGAGTTGCATGCAGATGGAATTTAGAAAATCCTTGAGAAATTTGCTCTAATCACTAGTCTTCATGATGTAAGTACCTTATGGAACATAGGTCACTTGAAGGCATGATTATTAGCTCTAAATGCAAAGGGTGAATTCAAATGAAGAGAAATGCTTAGTTATAATCCCTTTCACTTTAGGATTAGGGTTACCATTAATGATTTGAAGTGAAATGGCTAACTACCAACTACTGCTTGATTACTTAAGAAGCCTTTTAAAAAATGGAGGATAGTACTCTAGCATCCTATTTAATCACATTTCAGCTTTTAACACCTCATTGGGTCCACAAGGGTTTTTTGAACCTTCTCACCCATCATTTCCCTTAGTACATTGGTGTAATACATCTTGAGTCTTCAATAGAGTATATAAACACCACGTGTCATCACCTCAAGTACTTGAGCCTCTAGGGACCTCTTGAACCTTACCCAACTTTCAAGTAAGGTGATCTTAAAAAAGGGATTGATCATCAAACTATCCAAGAACCTTCCATGTGTCCTTAATCTTCCTTACATGCTCTGGTGCTCGCACCTTAGAGACCTTTTGATGCTTGACCACTGAAAGGCAAATAGGCTGATCTTCAAATGAGGATCAAAACTCAAAAACCTCAGGGAGATGACATGTGGCATCCTCTTTAACTTATTTACTCAGATATTTAGCCCCTAGAATTTTTTTGTACATTATCAATAAAAACCAATTGGGACATTCTTTAAAATGGACCTGAAACTTAAAAACCACCAAGTATTTGCCATGCATCCCAACCAAACATGAGCTTAGATTTTTGGTCACTTTACTTACCTTCAGAACATTATTTTGATATGGGTGTTAAGCACAGAATATACTGAGAGGGGGGGTGATTTAGTATATTATATATCTTATAAAATTTTCCCTTTATCAAATTCTACTTAATCAAACATTCAATATATGCAATAAAACTCAAACAATAAACACCATAAAAGATAGAGAGATACACTAGATATAATGTGGAAACCCAATGTGGGAAAAACCATAGATAATCAATCTCAAATATATTCATGAGAACAAACCCACAAGAGCACCATACCCCTTTGCCGAGTACCAACCTTAGCTACAATTCGTGAGCACCAACCCATAGGAGCTTCAAACCCCTTTGTCAAGCACCAACCCATCACCTATTCATGAGCACCAACCCACAGAAGCACTAACCCCTTTGCCAAGCACCAACCCAACAACAATTCATGAGCACCAACCCACAAGAGCACCAACCCCTTTGTGTATACCACACACCTATCTCTTAATGTTTCTATCTTCAACAAATGATAGATCAATACAACATCTCCTTCCTCTCTCTCACCTTTGCTCTTCTAAGCTAGATATTACAATATCAAATCAACCTCTCACATCCATATTACAAATGGCTACTCAAGCCTTTATTTATAGCTTTCCAAATGACCTTTGGCCTTCCCCCTTTATGACCCTTCAATCCTCATGGAAAATGGCACCAATCTTGGATGACCCTTCATATTCAAGCCTTTGAAAAGTCATGTGGTGACCCTTCATGACCAAAAATGTCCTTCCCACTTTTGTCCTTATCTTTGGTGACTTTTCATATTCCTTAAAGTGTCCCTTCATGAGAAATTCACCCTTCCTCTTTTGTCTTCACTTGGTGACTCTTGGAATTCCCCAAGATGACTCTTCATGGAAAAATGCATCCCATCCTTCTTTTGTCTTTACCCCATGGCTCTTCAACTTCTCCATGGGCCTTTATTTTGTCTTATATGCAACCAAAAATATATTAGTTAATATTAAATAAATATTAACTCATATTAGCCAAGATATATTTATTACAAACAACATTAAATGCAATGGGGCCTTTATCACCAATAATACTAAACCTTTGACATCAATGACAATATTTCCAACAATCTCCCCCTTTGTCATTGATGGCAACCTCAATCCTAAAACTGCCACATCCTGTCACCTGCACATCTTGTCATCTGAAAACATATAGTAACTCCCCCTTATTGTAGCAACATGTACCTATTCCTTGTACCTATTTTTTGCACTTGTACCTGTACCTATTATTCTCCCCCTTTGACATCAATGGCAAAGGGCCTACCTGGAGCTAACACTTAGCTCCCCCTCACTTGATGCTGAACATTAATGGTAGGAAGTAAAATAAATTACTCCCAACTCCTCTCGCTGATCTTTGAGAAGATATCTGATAATGCATATAAATCTTTACATGTCCTTTGAGAATCTGCAATCAACTCATTTGAATATTTCCTTCTAATCTCAAAACCTTCCACATGAAACTTTCAAGGTGTATTATTGATCACATATTTGACTTACACTCAATAGATTATGCTTACAAAACATTCTTAGCTTTGGCTCTACTAATATCCAAACTTAAAATACCTTTTCTGGTTATCCTGGTAGTGGTTTTATCTTTGAATTTCACTATACCACCATTGATCTTCTTTACTCTTATCTCCTGTCATATGCCTTGAACATCTGTTATCAACGAACCATGGCTGATCTTTATTTCTTACATGCAAAGTTGTTTGCACCAACATAGAATCTTTAGGTTGTTACTTCTACCATGAACATATCTGAACCTTCTTCTTGATGAATGGAGCTTTGAAACTCTGATCCTCCTTGATTGAATTTGCATGAGTATCCTTTTCCTTCTTTTTGAAACTTTTAGCTCTTTTTCAACATTCTAATATCTTATGACCATAATAATTTGAAACACTTTAAAACACTGCATATGCAAGAATCATTCTAATAGCCTCAAACCATAATATTGATGCAAAAATTTTCTTCAAAAATATATTCCCTCAAAAGATATACAAATTAATCTGCCAACTCACCTTCTTGTCATGCAACATAACCAAGACCCAATAGCATCCACCCTGCTTCAATTTTTATTAAAAGTGTCTCCTTGAAGCCTAGAAGAGACACCCCCACACAAAAGGGTTCTAGAAATATATCTCAGGAGATTCCCACATCTCTATTTCTTCCTTGATCTTCTTATGTTTTTCTTTTAGAATCCGTTTAAACATGTCTAACTTTTTGCCCTTCTAACCTTATCATTTATGATGTTTTTCATCTTCTCAACTTTTGCAACTATCTTATCTTGACACAGCTCATGCTCAAATGTAACAATATATTCTGCACAATCCTTCTTATTTGATTCTTTATCTACTATAGCAAGTAATTCATTTTCACTCTTAAACTCAACCTGGTCAACTTTTACTATTTTAGGTCTCCAAACCTAAATTTGTCTTTTCTCATATTTTCTAGGGTCTCTATATCCTTTGACATACCTTGAATATCTCTTTACTTTATTTTGACATAATCTATCAATATGGCCAACCTCATGACAACAAAAGCAAACAATATTTCTCATACCTTTTTATTGAATGTGACTAAGATCTCCCTTTGACTCATTGCTTCTCCTCATACAATTTCTTGCCCTATGACCAACATGATGACAAATAAAACAATGGCCATGAAAAGAATTTGAAAACTTGAAAGCATTGGACTGCCTGACTGGCTTCTTTAATTTGCCTGCAAAACTTGCATCCTTCTTTCTTTGGACTAATATTTCATGATATTTTTCAACCTTGAGTATAAGCTTCTCATGATTATCCTTTAAAGAACCTAACTCAACCTTTAACTGATTACACTCTTCTTCTTTTGATGTTAAAATTGAAGTTGCAACCTCTAACTGATTATTAAGATCTTGAATAAATATCTTATTTTTCTTTTACTTCTATAGCCAACTTAGAATCCAAGATACACAACTATTCTTTAAGAGATTCAACCACATATTTCAACTCTTGATTCTCCTTCTTTAGCTACTTGGCCATCTTATGCTTTTCTTTGATCTACCTTCAAGCTGTTAAATCCTTTTTGAAGGAACCTGCTCTGATATGAATTGTTAAGCATGGAATATACTGAGGGGGGGGTGAATCAATATATTATATATCTTATAAAACTTTCCCTTTATCAAATTCCACTTAATCAAACATTCAAGATATGAAATAAAGTTCAAACAATAAACACCATACAAGATAGAGAGAGATACCACATATAACATGGAAACCCAATGTGGTAAAAACCATAGATAATCAATCTCAAATATATTCATGAGAACAAACCCACAGGAGCACCATACCCCTTTTTTGAGTACCAACCTCAACTACAATTCATGAGGACCAACCCATAGGAGCTTCAAACCCCTTTGTCAAGCACCAACCCACAGGAGCACCAACCCCTTTGCCGATCACCAATGCAGCAACAATTCATGAACACCAACCCACAAGAGCACCAACCCCTTTGTGTATACCACACACCTATCTCTCAATGTTTCTATCTTCAACAAATGATAGATCAATACAACATCTCCTTCCTCTCTCTCACCTTTGCTCTTCTAAGCTAGATATAACAAATACAAATCATATTCATCTCTCACAATTGCTCTTCTAAGATAGATATTACAATATCAAATCAACCTCTCACATCCATATTACAAATGGCTACTCAAGCCTTTATTTATAGCTTTCCAAATGACCTTTGGCCTTCCCCCTTTGTGACCCTTCAATCTCATGGAAAATGGCACCAATCTTGGATGACCCTTCATATTCAAGCCTTTGAAAAGTCATGTGGTGACCCTTCATGACCAAAAATGTCCTTCCCACTTTTGTCCTTATCTTTGGTGACTTTCGTATTCCTTAAAGTGTCCCTTCATGAGAAATTCACCCTTCCTCTTTTGTCTTCACTTGGTGACTCTTGGAATTCCCCAAGATGACTCTTCATGGGAAAATGCGTCCCATCCTTATTTGTCTTTACCCCATGGCTCTTCAACTTCTCCATGGGCCCTTCTTTTGTCTTATATGCAACCAAAAATATATTCATTAATATTAAATAAATATTAACTCATATTAGCCAAGATATATTTATTATAAACAACATTAAATGCAATGGGGCCTTTATCACCAATAATACTAAACCTTTAACATCAATGACAATATTTCCAATAATGGGAAGGAGTGCATGATTCTACCAATGCCCAAAAATACTTTCATAACCTTAATCATTGAAACCACTAAAATTACAAAGCAACTTCCCTCAGAGCTATTGAGAATATCTTCTATCTTCAAGAAATACCCATCAAGAGTTCAACTAATAATAGAAGAACACTCCCTCTTGATAAAATAAAGGAAATGATTAATTATGAACATATATTCTAACCTTCTAAAGGACTGGGGCATGTGACTAGACATTGACACTCATTTAGTTTGGATGAGGGGATTTAAGTGACAAGGGCCCAATTACCCTAGTGCAATTTTGGGCACTAACAAGGTTTTCACACCACAAACAAAGATCTAATAAGAAAAATATCATGAAAATAGTTTGAATCCCTTAAAAGATAGGTAGAATTCATTAGAAGTAAAAAAAAATTACATATATGTAGGGCTTGTATTTCTTACTTTAGATTGTACTTCATTGTTGGTTATTTAGACTCCTCCTTGGCCCTCTCTTAGAATTATTACTCACTTCATGATTCCCATGACATGTAGGGCTTGAATTTATTACTTGGATTGTACTTTATTGTTGGTTTCTTATACTCCTCCTTGGACTCCTCTTATAACTATTGCTCACTTCACAAAATAGAAATGAAGGTATATGAATTTAGGTTTTAGGGTTTCATGGTTCTAGGGTTTGAAGAAATTTGAATCACTTATGTAGATTTAGTTTATAAGAGGTAATTTGTGATAATTAAAAAAACCAATGGAGAAAGAGGTTAAAGGATGAGAAGTCTAAAGTTGAGATCTTAAATTTTTCCTTTTTAAGTACTAAACTTGATGACCGTATGACTTAGTATAAATTAAGTATAGACCTCTATAAGTCTTTCAAATGACCAACCAGATAATATAATAAACTGAGTATAGAAAAAATTGTGACAAAAGTTAGAGTATAGAGTATAAACTAATAATGGGGCCATAGGGCAAGATAACTATGAAAAGCAAGGATAAGATAACTGAAAAAAATATTCAAAACATTTTTAGAGTTATAAAATTATAAACTATATAATAAAGTCTCCCGAAATGTCTTAACCACATCCATGTGATCACTTTAAAGTATTTTTTTATTTCAATTAACAAACCATGTTGACTAGAATATAATTATCACCTTAAACATTTAAAAATAAAATAAAGTATGATCATGAGGCTCTATTGCATTTATTCAGTTTGTTGTTTGTGCATTATTTAAAAGAAGTATCTCACATGTTATTATTTCTTAGAGGAAATCAATTTCTTATTTGTTTGAAATAAGTATGTGGTAAAGACCAACCAAATAATATAATAAATCGAGTATAGCAAAAATAGTGACAAAAAAATAGAGTATAGAGTATAAACCAACTATGGGGCCATAGGACAAGATAACTATGAAAAAAGAGGATGACATAACTAAAAAATATATTTAAAACATTCTAATAGATTTAAAAATTACTAACTATATAATAAAGTCTACCAAAATGTCTTAACCATAGCCATATTGGCCTTTCAAATATTTTTTTATTTCAATTAACAAACCATGCCAACCAAAATATAATTATTACCTTAAACATTTTAAAATAAAATACAATATGATCATGACGATCTATTGCATTTATTTAGTTTATTCTTTGTGCATTTTTAAAAATAAGTATCTTATGCGTCATTATTTCTCAAAGGAAATCAATTTTTTGTTTGTTTAGAATAAGTATGTGATAAAGACCAACCATATAATATAATAAACTGACTATGGGGCCATAGGGTAAGACAACTATAAAAATCATAATGGAATTAGACCAACCTTATCATTAGATGATGTAATTAAAAAACTTCAAATATTTTTCATTTCTTGAATTCAATGACCATTAACATAATGTAGCTAATAGATGTAGTTTTGACTCTTGAGGCATCATTTTTTATCACTACTAAATTTTACAAATTTGTTATCTTTAACAAAAAGAGATAAAATTCTATTGTAGACACATAAACCATGGCTTAATTGTGACTATTTATTCTATTAGTTAAATATCATATAACATAAGGATTTTAAAATTATAAATTAATTCCAAGGCATGGATTTAAAAAAATAACATGGTATTTGTTCAAATCCATTACAAGATAGGCAAAATCCATTAAAATATGAAGAATTTTACCACTATTTAGGACTTATATTTATTACTTGGATTGTAATACATTGTTGGTTGTTTAGACTCCTTCTTGGCCTTCTCTTGCAACAGTCATTTGCTTCATGGTTCCCATGACCACAAATGAATAAAACTTTAATAGAAATGAAATTATATGAATTTAGGTTTTAAGGTTTTGTGGTTCTAGGGTTTTAAGTAATTTGAAGCACTTATGTATATTTATTTTATAAGAGGTATTTTATGTTAATAAAAAAACTAATTGATAAAGATGTCAGAGGATGAGAAGTCTAAAGTCAAGATCTTATTTTCAATTCCTTCTTTTTAATGATCAAATTTGTCCTTTTTAAAGACTAGATTTGATGGCCATATAATTTAGTATAAATTGAGTACAAACCTCTCTAAGTCTCTTAAAAAATCATCTAGGTAATATAATAACTGAGTATATAAAAAATTATGATAAAAAATCAAAGTATAGAGTATAAACTGACTATGGGGCCATATGGCAAGACAACGATGAAAAATGAGGATGACATAACTAAAAAAATATTCAAAACATTTTCATAGTTTTAAAATTATAATCTATATAATAAGGTTTGCCAGAATGTCTTAACCATATCCATAATCAATAATGGACTTTTAAATATTTTTTTATTTCAATTAACAAACCATGCCAACCAAAATATAATTATTACCTTAAACATTTAAAAATAAAATACAATATGAAAACCTCTTTACAGTTTTTATGGTTGGTTATGTTTTCAAAACATGAGCCTCATAGTTCATTCATGCCTATGTTATTTATTAGGGATGTATACAACAATTGTGAAGGCTACCAGATCAAGTCAACAAGTCTTCCAGCTAGTGGATCATGTTTTAGCCTTGCCAAAATCAATAAATAAATGTATGTAACATGATCAAGATTTAAAATGAGCCTGAGAGAGAGGTTGAAATCAATAATGTTTGATTGGTTAATAATAGGCATATTTGAGATCTTAGGTTGGTTTTACCCTGGTAAAATGTCTATGTACATGGTCCTTCATTAAGGAGTGTATCAAATGTCTTATGTAAATTCATTGCAATCTTGTCCAAGCTCCATTCTATAACTAGTGATTCCCAAGTTTACTCTATTAGAACCTACATGGATGTTGATCAATGTAAAAGATTTTTAAAATGCCTTGCATAGGTTCATGTTTGAAATAAGGTCTATTTGAGGGTGCTTCAATGAGAAATGTGTCTAAAAAGGCTTATACCAAGTTATCAAGTCATGAAAGAGGGGTTGAAACATTTCAAAAGGTATTTATTATCCCTCATTATGGTCTAATCACATTAATTCCTACAAATGGTCCACCCTTGTAATCATTTTCTTCATTTGTTGTGATCTAACACCCTGAATGAGGTCTTAACTTGATGTTTGGAATTGAAAAGGGCCTATTTATATAGTTTTTAATGTATGGATGTATTTAACATATTATATAAAGTCATATTAGCCTTGTAGAGGTTTCTTTAGGTGTTATTCAATGAAAAATAAGGTCAAAAATAGTCTTAAGAGGCATAATAAGGTCATAAACCCACTAAATGGTCCCATTTGAGGTCTCATAAAGTCATCTTGATATGTAAAGACTCTTTATAAACCCTCTAACATGTATAAATGGTCAAAAGGCATTGAACCTAATGTTTTCCCTCCATTCTTGTCCTTAGTGGCCTTTAATTCTCCCAACATGAGGAGAGCGCACCTAATCATCTCTAATCCATTGATCCACCTTCAAGCATGGTCATGGAAGTTTCATGGCTCAAGGGATGTTTTTATCGGTTTACAAAATAATATCTCAATGGAAAACCACCAAAATCAAGGTTTCATGAAGCTTTCAAGGCTTATATCTTCAAGCATGAAGTTTCAATCATTTTTTACTGGTTTCTTGAGATTATAGTGAAGAAGACATCATGTTTCAAAGAGTTCATCACTTCCAAACCATTTCATGTAGGTTATTCAATGAAGAAAAATTTTATTCAAGGAAGAAATGATAGGATTCAAGTAAAATCACATGAACACAAGCCATGAACAATGAGTACAAGTGTAGAAAATTAAATTTTTAGGTCTTGAATGCATAGGTTTTAGGGGTCTTAAAGCACAAAATAGGGTCACATGATTCCCCCTCATCATCCTCAATCTCTCACATGCCTCCAAGGAAGAGAACCTGGATCATAATCCTCTAAATATAGTAAATTTGATCCAACATCTTGCTCACTATCACCTACAAGTAGTTTTCATCAATGATCCATATCAGTTCAAGGGTTGCATGGATTATCATGACCATTGGAGGGAATGGGGGAGGTATTGAAGGACAATCTCTAGGTGTTTTAAGGCAAAAAAAATAAAACAAGGATATGAACAATCATTAATAAGCTGAAAACAACCTATAGATAACTTGAGAGAGACATGGTTAAGGATTTATGTGCAATCCTCCAAATTAATAAAAAATAATGGATGATGTAGGATGTTAATATTTTTACTATGCACCATATTAAGTAATCAATATTGATCAATACGTTTGGAATCATGTCAAAAGACCACAGGAAGTCTTAAACCCTATTAAGCACTATAACCCATGAATACACCTTTTGAGCTTTTAGATCTTTCATGAATAAGAGAGATGATTTTTAAAGTCCTATAATTTTTTTAAGATCCTTTAGGATCACCTATATGTAATTTATAGGTTACATTCCCATGGGAAACATTATCAATTTTTCTTGAGGTTCAATCTTGGAAATGACCTCTACAAGTGTGCATAAAGAGTGAGATTTTCAAGATATCTTAAAATATTTCCCTCCTAATGGGAGATCAACAAGGGAGTAAATAAACCCTAATTTTAATTCCAAAATACCTTACCAATATTTATAAGCTTGCATCATGCTTCATGGTCTCAAATCCCCTGTCAAGGTTGTGAGACAGGTTCATAAAGGTGTCATGTTTGTTACAACGGGTTTATGGATTACAAGCAAGGTTTTGTGAAGGGAAAGGTAAGATCTTAAGGAACATCATTGAGATAATTTCATAAGTTTTTAAGAGACTCTTTATGGTCTCAAATTCACCTATAAATCATAAACAAGAGGGTGGAGAGTTCTTATGACTTTAAGACTCCTATAATAGGATTGCATGCCTATATGTTGTAAGTTTTACTATACAAGGTATTATTAGGCATAAATGTTTCTATACATGATTGAATTTTTAGGATGGTGAAGATTAAGTCTCTTCAAGGTCCCAAACATGATCAAGTGACATGCAGACTTGCATATGAAAATTGGAAAGGAAGAAATAATGAATGCAGGATGAGATCACAAAAACATTATAAAGAGTTCTTGGCTGGAGACCTCTAAGTTATCTCATGTTACGTTCAAGTTAATTAATTAACCAATGTGTAAGCATAAGCCTATAGGTTTATATTTTGAGGTTTCAAGCCTGCATCAATTTTTCAAGAGTCTTCTTGGTGAATATAAGAAAAGGTAATTTGAAAGAAGATTTAGATGTTGTAGGCTATATAAAAGATTCTTAAAGTGATCGATGCATCAATACTCTTAAATTTATTTGATACTCACCTATATGCCTATACAATCATGTCTTCATGCTAAATGGTGAATAACCCAACCTCAAATAAGTGGCAAGTGATTCTTGTGATCTAGGATTTTAACTCAACGGAGGAGGTTAGTATAGAGTTAGTCTCAAAAACAATGAAAAATGAACTCACTAAAAATCTAACATCTCTTAGGCCTAATCATGTGGGGATCATAATGAATAAATCAAATGACAACTCAATAAAACACAAAAGGAAATGAGAAATATAAACATAAAAAACACAAATTCCTTACCAAATCCTTGATAGCTTCAAATGATAATTCGATTAGCTTACTTGATTTATGCATAATAAGTATTAATTAATGACTTATGGATAATATCATCTCCTCTATGCAGCATTGTTGAATGTTTGGCTTGATTGATGGCTTAATTGATTCAATGGCTTGATAGCTTTGGCTCAATTTTGGCATTATAACATTAGGCTTTTAGCTTCATGAATCTATTCCTACATTATAACTCTATTTTGATTGAGCTCTCTAAATTAAGAGCTCTAAGCTTGATTTTATAGGCTTTCAAATCCATTAGAATGGGTTAAATCTGACCATGGTTGAGTTTGACATATTCCTAGAATATTCTTTTAGATATTTTCTAAAAGTGAAAACTCACAAAGGTAATGAGTGTGTTCTAGGATGTTCTAAGATGCTCTTGAATTTCTTTTTTAGTAATTAATTTAATTGATTTAATAGCTCATTGGTGAAATAAATTAGGATTTGAAATTGATTTAACTTGCTAATTGATTTTGATTAGGATGTGCAAGTGAATTAATTCTTTTTAGGCATTTGGTCATTTGTTTGATTCTAGTTAATTCAATGTATGTATTTGCCTTATTTAATTGATTTAATGGGACAAATTGATTTAATTCAAGGTTATAAATCCAAATTTGAGACTTATATAAATTCTTAGGTTAAATGTTTGATGATTGGTAAGAATTGGTTTAGTAGTCTGATGCAAAGCCATTGGTGGCCAGTTTTACATGTCTACAGTTTGCCCTTATTTGGGAAGATGCTGCAAGATATAAGTAAAGTAATGTATTTTCAAGGAATAAAATGGTTATTTATGCTTATAACTACAATGATAATGATGGAACTGTAGTTACCCCCTTGAGGGAGTGGTTGGCAAGTGGGTCAAAAAATGGTCACTCGAAAGAAAGAAGAAAAACAAGGGGATGAAACAAATGATTATGATGGGGTGACAACACAATGATTCACCTAAATTTGGGGAAAATCATTAATAAATGCAAGTGGGACTATGTACAATGATTTTCTTGAAGGTGGTTATAAGCACTATACCCTGATAGTGGCAATGTGGTATTATAACACAATGGTTCACCCCAACAAGTGATATAATCATTGAGAAGATGGAGTTGCTCTAGTTAGGATAGAAAAAAAGAAAGGAAATTGATGATAACATAATGATTTACCCTAGTAGGTGGTATAATCATTGAGAATGCATGTGGGATAGTGTATAGTGCTAATGTAGTACACCCTGATTATGAAAAACATGATTGATGGCTAATGATTGATAACTTGATACAGAGAATAACTATGAATTTGAGACAACTTTATAGTAGGGAGATGATCATCCAATATAACAAAGGTTGAAATTATTTCATTACTTAATTACTCTATTTGGGATATGATTGGGATTATTGATGGTGTCAGTGTCGAGGAGATAATGATGTTGCATTGATGTTGTAGACCTTTCAAAGTTGATTTTTTTTGTAGCATTTGATGGTAGGCCTCATGATAGAACACCATGGGGGCTTGGCCAAAATATGTATAAATACTAACTCCTAATATCCGATACTTAATGGAAAATAATTGCACCAATGATAAAAACATGATGACAATGTAAATGTTTGAATATGGATAGATTCAGGAATAATGTGCAAAGAATCACCTAATGAACACACATAGACTGAATCAAGGCCACAATGCTAAAAAAAAACAAAAAAACACACAAAAAAATAGAAAAATAAATAAATAAACAAGTATTAGTCCCTATCTTAGTATAAACAACATGAACATTTCCCTTAGAAACTAGGAGACAACTAAAAAACAAACAAGATGGGGGAATAGAAGAAAAGGAAGGGGGTGTTCGAGCTATATTTATATGCACTAGACAAGTGGATGCTGCCTACATAGTTCTATGGATATGATGATCCAACAAAACTTCATGCCAAATGTAGTTCTCCTAAGAAATGTGAAGAAAATGATGATTGATATAAAACATGATGGATGTGATAGAAGAATAGGGGTGAACTCACAAAATGATGATAGCATAAGATAAAAAGCCAAAAAGGATGGGGAAACTAAGGAATAAGTGATTTTTTTGTGACTTAGTGAGGCTTCCTAGAATCCTTAAGGCAAAGAAGTGGTCAATGTTTTTTGATTTTTATAATCATTTTTCAAATGTTTTTGGAAAATTTGAAGCATCTCAACTCAATCAAGAATGATGAGACACTAAAATGGTGAGAGAATTTATAACTTGAAATGATGCTCACAAAATGGCAAGAACAGTTATAACTTGAAATGATGCTTGTAAAATGGTGAGAGCATGGTTGAAGGTGGATTGAGCTGACCTCAATGTGAATCAAATGTGACCCACATAGTTCCAAAATAGATTTAGTTCATAATAGTTCACCTCACAATGAAGAAATCTGACTAGTGTAGTAGCCCATTCAAATAAAATAGGCATAGTTGGTATGATGGCATAGTATGACATAGGAATGGCTAGGTGATATGTCAAGGCACAATAAACAAATGTTGCCCATAGTTTGCCCATAGGTAGTTATAACTAGGATACAAATAATAGATCAATGATACCACTTTTCCCCAACATGTGATATAATTAGTATCAAGATCAGTGAACATTGATTTGCCCCAATAGGTGATATAATCAAGCTCACATAAACAAACTTGATAAGAAGAGAATAAGAAATGAAGGATGCAACTACCAAAAATTCTATCATACTACTCAAAAATATTGCCTTTGTCTAAAATGATTGAAATAACTATTGAAATTGATATGATTCTATATGCTGAAAAAGTGAAACCAATGGACAAATTAAGGTCAAATGGGTTAGGTTGATAGGATTCAAAACATGCTTAGTCAAGTAGGAATGGAATGGTTTGATGGTCTAGTTTTATTTGATGAGAATGATTGGTTTGATAGATTGGATAAAATGATAGCAGGGTTGCCCTAAAGTGATAATATAAATGGTTAGGATATGAGACAATGATAAAAGGATTGATAACTTGATATGATATGGTACATGTTCAGTTCTGGTCTGGGTATGATAAATGATTATGTTGTTCTTGCTGAAGTGGAGATACACATCCTGATCAACAAATGATACAACCATAATAATCAATCATGTTAATTACTAGACCACACCTCATCTAAATAGTTGATCTATCAAGAACTTGCTATTGATATGGATGCAAATGATGTTATTGTGATCTTCATTAGTCATTGATTATGTTTCCTTTAAACTTTGAGACAAGGTATCTTTGTAGCCTCTATAAAGGAAAGTGCAGCCATGGATGGTAAAGATGGATAAGTATTGGATGATAGGTTTTATTGGAAAATTGAATGGTAGATGATAATTGAATGAATAATGATGTGGAAATAAATGAATAGCAATATTTTTAAGCACACACAATGTCATTGATTTCAGATTTGACATATCTTTGGATGTGGTGGGGATGAATACTTCTAAATATACTCTCGATAGGTCCATCAGATTTCTCTATTATTTGATCTTGAGATTAGTTACCATATGATTAGGCTGTAGATTAGAAACTATTTTGATTTGATCTTTGATAATGCCTTTATCAAGTTAGTGAAGAAATTTTATGCTCAGCTATTGGAACCTTAAAGAGGTTTATACAAATGAATGTATCTTGATTGTCTTGTAATTCCTCTTAGAAGGTTTCACTAAGTAACATTGACTTTTGATTTTGACTATCCCCTATCACCTTTGAAAAGGTTTCACTAGAAGATGTTAAGTTCTAACTTTGATTTCCCCCTAGCACCTCTAAAAAGGTTTCACTAAGAGAGTGTTCTTATGTTGTATGATTGTGGTCTTGGCCTCCTTGATTTTCTTCATCTGATATGTCACCATGGATGTAGTTTAACAAGGTGTGATTTTATCTATCCCAATTGACACTTATGAGAGATGGAATGTCAATAATATGGATATGTTGGTTGGTGGTAATGACATGTGAAATGGTAATGGAATTAAGGTTAGCATCACAATCCTCATAGAAGATACTAGGATAAATGTATTCAAATTGATCTGATAGGCACGCATAACCAATTTCATAACAATCATGAATGTATTTTGATTCTGAATCTGATTTAGACTCAAGGAACTTTGAATTTGAGGTTGAGGTTGCTGTTGATTCTATTTTTAATGCTAAATTTGATGTCAATTCAAAATTAAAACCTAAATCTAATTTGGATTCTTCATTTGATGGGTACTCTATTATAATGATGTCTTGTTGAATGTTTGGTATTAGACAAGTAATGACCTATGATGGCATAACATGCTTCACAAAGACTGGTTTGTCAAAGTGAGACTCCTCAACAGTGGGAAAAAGGTCAAGAGACAACTCCTTAAAGACTAGCTTGTTAGAGTGAGGCTCTTAAAAAATAGGCATATGGTCGAGGTAATAATTTTCTCAAAGATGGTTATAATCATTAAAAAGTGACTCAGTAAATACTAGCTCATTAGATTGAGACTCCTTGATAACAAGTATAGGATTGAAAGGTGATTTCATCATAAGTTGACTTTCCACAAATGGTTGGTTCAATCAAAACATCTTGGATCAGTTGGTTCTCTTAGCCGTGGTTTCCAATGAGTTGGAAAATACCAATTTTGATCACATCTTAGTCCTCAAATGATTGGGTTAGTTGAGGGATTGATTGGATTGGTTGAGGTTTTAGTTGAATTGGTTGGGGTTTTGGTTGAATTGGTTGGGGTTTAGGCTGAATGATGGGTTAAGGCTGAATGATTTGTTAAGGTTTGGGATGATTGATTGACTAAATGTTTGGTTGAGGCTGAATGATAGGTTGTGATCATGATTGGATTTGTTGAATGGTTGGATGAGGTTATGATTGGATTGGATAATGATAGGGAATTGTGGAGCTTGATTTCTCACATAAGCCAAAGGATGAAGTCCTTGAATGGTATTGGTAGGGCATTATGGATCTTAATTACTTGCACAAACTAAAGGATGAGGTCTTGGAAGAATAAGTCTAGGGCATTTTGGGGCTTGATTGCTTGAATAAGCCAAAGAATCTAAGTCCTCTTCATAAACCATATCATCTCAATCATGGTCTTGAGTTGGATTGTAAGTCAGTCCTTGCCTTTGTTCCCTATATTGATTATTATAAGAATTGTATGGATCCATCTCCCAAATAACATTATCATTGTAGAGGTCTATACCTAAATCCTCCTCACCAACTATATCATCCCAGTTTAGGTCTTAACTTTGGTCCTTGATTTTATTTGTGTAAAGTGGATAAAATTCCTTAAAAGCCATGTTATCATCAAAGGGGTCTTGAATAAAGCCATAAAAATAAAAGCCATTTTGTGCAGCCATTCTATAATAATTTGGTTTATACATGACTCCACCATAAGTGTATTTAGTCATATCCACATAAATGATGAAAGATTTAAAAACAAAAAGGCTTAGATTTATGTAAACTCTAAAAAACTACGTCTAAAGGACAAAGGGTTCAAATATTATCTAGCTCAGTTGAAAGTAGAGTTGTATCTCCAACATGGTCTAAAAATGGAGTTGTATCTCCAAAATGGTTTATGCTATAACTTGGCATAAAACAATCTAAACTCAAATGTCTAACATCAAATGTTATACACATAAAAGGTCAAGAATCTAAATAAAATTGGCATGTCAAAGTCTAAACTAGGAAAGGGAAAAGTTGAGTTGCTAGGGCTTTTGTCCAAACATGGAGTCAAAAGCTAGGCTCAAATAAACATGATTTTTTAAGACTTTAAGACAAATAGGCTCAAATAACCTAAGTTATGCAACCCAAAAGAGAAAGATCTATGTATCAGCCCTTATGAAGTGAGGTCTAAAAGGAAATCAATCAATATTTGAATTTGAACTTAGAAAGGTTAATTGAAAATTCAATGGTTAAAAACTATGAATGGACTAAACAAGTTAGACAAGATTGGATAGCATGACAATACATGAACAAGGTCCAAATGGCATACATGACATGGTTTGAAACAATGGTATTTGATTCAAGGTAAACAAGTCTTAAAATACATTAAGTAATATAACAATGTTAACATGCTCTAATAATGTGATCAATGTTTTATTTTAAAGACTCAAAAGCACAAATTTTATTTTGATTTGGGCAGTATAACATTTCCCATATTAGTTAATTGACACACACACAAATAAGTTTAGAAAAAAATATAAGACACAAGGGTGATGTAAAACAGTCAGCATAACACCTCTTTAGACAAAAGAGTGACATATAAATAAATTGGTTTTAGACATGGTTATAAACAAACAAATAAGTTTTAGTCTCAAAAAATACCAAGCAAAAATGACCAAAATACACTAAGTATAATCGTCCAAATCCTAGAAAGGGTATGGCAATGTGGGGTTGACTAAAACTAATTGGTTTCCGATCATTCTAGATGGATCCCATGTCTACCAACTTTCACGTCAAAAGACAAGAGAAGCATCATGTCATTTGGGTCCATGTAATGTGTATTGTTGTGAAAATGTCTTGCCTTTTTTACAACCAATACATCTATTGCTTACTTAGTATATTGCAATGTCTAGCATGCTTAAACATCTCAAGTTTAGTCTCTACTAACAGAGATGGTTTAACTAATCAAACCATTATTCTATTGGGGAGATCCCAATTTATATACTCCTTCATGGAGAGGGGTTGAAGATGATGCCAGAGATGAAACCCTGGGTCAAATCTTCCCTAAAGAACTCATGGGAGGTAATGAAGTCCCCCTCATAAGCCATGATGAAATGAAAGTAAATTACCAAGTAAAAGAGCTTTAAAGGTTGTTTCTAGATCACCCAAGCCATGCAAGTCTTAGGGAGAGCCTTTATAACTTCTCTTTTATGCCTTTGGACTAAGGCACTTTACAATAAAGTTGGCACTTTTTATCCCAAAAGTTCCTTAAAGGGGACAGATGGGAGAACATACACGTACAACTCTATTTTTGCTAAACAAAAAATTAACAAACAACTTGTATAAAAATTAAATTGATCAAAAAAACATGTAAACTAATATGAAGTTCAGTTCATTTTAAGACACCAAAAAGAAATGTGTTGTGAAGTTTGCCCCCTTGGCTTTGATTAGAATCTTGTAAAAACTTGAAAAAATATCTAAGTCATACAAAAAGAACTAAGTTATTTTTAGATACCCAAAATATGATGTAAGTTTGAAATAAGTTTAGACTTGATTAAGTTCTTTTTTATGAACAATTTGAAAGAACTTGCATAAACACAAACTAAGCAAAAAAAATAGTGTTCATTTTAAGCACTTAAGTCCAAATGTGTAAGAGTTAGTAAGTTCATTTTAGATCCAAATTGAAATGTTTGAAATTTGACTAATTATTTTTAAAATCCCCAAAAAAGTGTGAAATAACTAATTAATCTTGTTTAGAAAAAATTTCAATTGGGCCCTGCAAGAAAAGGTCAACACTTTATTTAGTCTTGAAACTTATTTATCAAATGAGACAAGCAACCTTGAAGGGCAAAATCTATCGACCCAAAGGCAAAACCTCAAGAAATAAAACATATTATATTAGATAAGGTTAGAAAAAATCTCAGAAAAAAAACTCATTAAACCTCAAAAAAATAAAATAAACCTATGAAACATGCAAACAACAAGTTAGAAGGTTAAAACAAAGAAAACCAAACACATAAATCATAAAAACCTACAATTAGTATTTTAACTCTAACTTTTAAAATATACAATAATTTGACACAAAAGTTTTGGAGATTTTTTATAGGTCTAGGATACACCTCTCTAAAAACATTCAGATCAAAATAGTGAATAACCAAAAAGTTGTTGTCTCTGTACTATCTATTTTTACCATAAGATTAGAAAATAAAAAGTGATAGTCACTAAAAGAGTTATAAATTATAAACTACACATTATATTTTAATGAAATTTTGATAGAATTAATATGAACCAAGTAATAACATCTTATCAAAAATCTAGAAAAAAATAATAAATGGATTAAAAATATTATATATTTTAACATCCATTTTTGTTCAAAGATGTGGGGTGCGCAATCATGTCCCAGCAGGCGTGCCATTTGTGATCTAGGATTTTAACTCAAAGGAGGAGGTTGGTATAGAGTTAATCTCAAAAAAAATGAAAAATAAAATCAATAAAAATATAAAATCCTTTAGGCCTGATCATGGGGGGATCATAATGAATATACCAAATGAGAACTCAACAAAACTTGAAAGAAAATGAGAAATATAAACATAAAAACACAAATTCCTTACCAAATCCTTGATAGCTCCAAATGATAATTTGGTAGATTACTTGATTTATGCATAAAAAGTCTTCATCAATGACATATAGCTAGCATCACCTCCTCTATGCATCATTGTTGAATGTTTGGCTTGATTGATGGCTTGATGGATTGATTGATTCGATTGCTTGATGACTTTGTCTCAATTTTGGCATTATAGCACTAGGCTTTTAGCTTCATGAATGTATTCCTGCATTATAACTCTACTTTGATTAAGCTCTCTAAATGAAGAGATATATACTTGATTTTATAGGATTTTAAATCCCTTAGAATGGGTTAAATATAACCATGGTTGAGTTTATTAACTTTGGTTGAGTTTGGCATATTCTTAAAATATTGTTTTAGATATTTTTCAAAAGTGACAACTCACAAAGGTAATGAGTGTGTTCTAGGATGTTCTAAGATGCTCTTGAATTTCATATTTATTAATTGTTTTATTATCTCATGGGTGAACTCAATTAATATTTGAAATTGATTTAACTTGCTAATTGATTTTGATTAGGATGTGCAAGTCAATTAATTCTTTTTAAGCATTTGGTCATTTATTTGATTTTAGTTAATTTAATGTGTGTATTTGCCTTGTATAATTGATTTAATGGGAAAAATTGATTTAATGAAAGGTTGTAAATCTAAATTAGAGACTAATAAAAATTCTTAGGTTAAATGTTTGATGATTGGTAAGAATTGGTTTAATAGTCTGATGCAAAGACAATGGCGATCAATTTTACATGTCTAAAATTCTTCCAATATAGTTTCAAATCAAGATTGTAGGCTTACAAAATGTCCTAAGAGATAAATGAGATTTTATTAAGGATTAAAACATGTCTCCAAGAGTTTTCAAGGTTTTGAAAGTATATATGTAGGCTCATAAGGACATTTAGGCATGTTTCATGGCCTCAATGCTTTTATGATGAGCTTGTAGGCCTGTAGACTATGAATCCTGCTCTATAAGAACTTGTCAAACATGGTGATTGATTAGATAGGATTGAGGAAACTAATGATTGGTTTAATTAAGTCTAAGAACACTCAATCCTACCCTTAATATTCTCACAAAAACTCTATTAAACCTACAAAATTGTCTCACAAGTCACTCAAGGGATAGAAAATCAAAGTTTTAGGCCTACAAATATTAAATTGGAGTTTTATGAATAATAAAGTTCTTATCAGTATGTTGTAGACCCTAAAAAGTGCCTCTATGGTGTGAAATAGGTATGAAATATATATTAAGATTAACAAACACATCTATAAGCTTGTAAGGCATGTTTGAAGATGACAGAGCTTCTCATGATCAGTGTATAGTGTTTCTAAGACTAATTATAAGTTACAAGTCACAAGATGGAACAGAACTCCATGCCCATATGAATAAATAAAGTAGGTCTTAATAAATTGGAGACACTAATAATACTACGTTATATTTTTAATGAAATAAAACAAGTTCCTAATTCCTTTAAATCCAAAAACATGAATATTGTAGCTTTACGAGATTTGTATGGTATTACAATGTTGCATTGACATGGTTCTAAATGGTTTCATGAGTGTCAAGGATGCTAATGAGATCATGATAAGGAATCCAATTATTCAAATATGAATATAAAAAAATCATAGGTGGCTTCCCAAAACCATTGGTATGATTCAATAACAAAATAAGGATCCATGGTCTCAATACCTTCAATACAGGTATGTGGGCTTGTTGGCATGAATTTTATGACTATTTCAAGCATCATCAAATGAATATATGAGGTTTCTCATGTTATGTATAGCCTTATAAGGCCTTAAATAATACCATAAAATAATAAATAGGCCTACAATGGTAGAATTGAAGGGCTTAAGGTAGGTTTTGTACGATTTCATGTTGTCATAAGGATTTCAATCTCTAGAGACCTCCTAATCAAGGAATGAAGATAGAATTTTCAAGGTCTAGGTATGAAATACAAGTTTATTAGCTAATTAAAGAGCTCTTATGAGTAGATATGATGAGAGAAAATCTTCTTAAATCCTTCAAGTGACCTTCACATAAGCTCCAAGGCTGATTTCAAATATTTCAACTCTATCATATCTCAAGCATGATAAACACATTAAATAGGTCTCTTGAATAGTCCTTCAAGACTATGAATGGTGAAAATTGATTGTCATTAATAGAATAGTAAATAGATAAGTCATTATAAACTACCCTTAAAGGTGTGTAACCCCCTCCATGAAGTGTCAATCATGGCAAGTCAGCCTGTAGACACCAAAATTGTGTCGACTCCCCTTGGTGCCCTCCTCAATACTTACACATCTTATTAATTTAAAATAAATTACTTATTTTAAATTAATGACATCACTTATACACCTCACCTTGGACACCTCACCCTAAGACCATTTCCTACCCTATGACTCAACCTAAGACTAAGTCCTCAAAATCTTAACTACCTAAGACCTATTCTCACTCCATTCCAACCTCCTAACTAACTCTCATGCTTAATAAACCTATCTTTTAACCATTCTCCAACAACAAATGCACTTGGCAGAGGACTAATCATCATGATCAGATCCATGATCAGTCAAGGTTTGATTTTTAAGCCTAGCCTACTAAAAAATTTGAGGCTGCTAATAGTTCTAGTCACTAATCTCTTTAGCAGTCCAATAAAGGGTCTTTAAATGCTATGTTGTCATGTTTGAAGTCTATCATTATCATGAAAAATTAGTGGTTTCTCTTGACCAATAGGTTGGTCACCCTAAGAGTCACCAAAAACATTGAAATTTTGGCCTCACAAGAAAAATTACAATCCCTACCATCAAAAACTTGTATGAGAACCCTTATAAGCTTAACTATAGTGCCAAAACTAGTCATGGTCTTATGATTATGTCTTATATTTATTTTGAGCCTTGTTAAGAGTATCATAGCGAGTCATGGGATTTTATTATGAATCCTCATATGTCATGGATACCTTAGGTATATATATTGATGTGATAGTGATCATAGAGTGATTAGTAAGGTTGTCATGGTCTTTCTCAGGCCTAGATGAATGGTCTTGAGCATGATAGGCTTAAATATCCCTAACAAAATTTGAATAAGATTGACAATATTGATGCCCCTATTATTATGAGTTTTAAGAATTTTTAGATCATTTAAATATGAGATTAATCCTTACTAACATATGAAGGGTGTCCAAGGTCCTTTTGGTTCATGGTGTGAAGCCTAGTGGTGTGTATAAATATTATTTTCCATGGCCTTTCTATTTAAGTCCATAATAATGCTTTATTATCCCTTTCAAGACCCTTAAATGCCTCATATGAGTCAATGTGATTTATAAAATATTAATAAAATTGGAATATTCTAGTGGCTCATTGTTTAAAATAGTCTTAAAGAGGTCATATTCTCATTATAAACAATTATTAGGAATTTCGTATTCTTAAAGGTCATTTTTAAATCTCATATCCACCTCCCACCAGCCAAATGGCCCCCACACATGCCAAAATAGGTGTCCTTTCAACTTCTCCTATCATACCATTAGTTTAATTATTAGTGAATTTTTGTTTTCCCTCTCTTCATCATCTAATGGTGTCCCAAGGTAAAGAATTAGAAGAAAATGTAGGAAAAGGGTGTTTTTAGGTGTTCTCTACAGGTTATATGGACTTATATAGAAAATTCCATAAAAATTGGGTTATATATTATAGTATAACTTATTACATATGTCTATGAGAGGTTTTAGGTCAAAAGGTTTCAAAATAGGCTCAAAACTGACCTTTTCTCTCCACCAACTTCCCTGGCAATCTAGATATCCCTTTAGTTTATGGATAGTACAGGCATGAGAGATAAGATCAAGAGATGGTATCTTGGGTAGAGTAAGGGGTATCTCAAAACTTCCTATCCATGAAATTTATATATAATTTAATTCCTTATATTTATGAATGAATTATAATAATTTGGTCACTCCAATGACCTTATTCGTCTGTGTAGGGAGTTAAAAATGCAATAGTTTTTTTGATTTTTTAAAGAGTTTATGAAAAAAATGTTTGATATGTGTTAATGAGGTAATAATAGACCATATAAAACACCCTTAACTCTTGTTTTACATGTTTTCATGGTGGAAACAATCCAAAATTCATGCTTTCTTCATCTTATAGACTATAGATAGGTTTTCTTGATGTTGTAGACTATTCAAAGCTTGATAGCATAAGTGAAATATGGTTATGGGTTGTGTAATATTTAATTGTCATCCTATTGAGACTATATTCCATCCCAATCATAAAAATGATCCACCCTTAGTCTAAACTAATGACTTTTAGGTACTATCCATAGTGTCAATGTCATGAGTAAACATGGTCTCATCTACAAAAGGAAGTTATAGTAGATGCAGCGGGTATTTGGTAGTGCTATGTATGAAAAAAATTATTCATGTTATATCAATTTATCATATTTTTACCCTCACTATATCTTCATCATTGAATTATGTATTAACCATCCCCACCCTCAATATACTATGCCAAATAAACCTACAGTCATATCAACCCTGTTGTGAGAGCTAAGAGATGAGGTGCCATGTTGAATTCGAGTCTTAAGGATAATGAGTACCTTATTAATAGTCATATAATTTATTAATAAGCATATAAATATGGTTAGAAGGGGTCAACATCACTCCAATTCTCCCAAAAATAGTACTCAATCTAGACCTTGAAGAAGGACTAGTTGTGAGCTTGCATAGATTTGGAGGTTGTCTGAGTTGGAGACATCTAAGAGAGATAGGCCATAATGTGGAAAAAAAAATCTGAGTAAGGAGACTCCCAATTTGGTGAAAGAGGACCTAATGACTTATTAGGTCTTTTATGGCTTAAATTGACATGCACAAGCCTGAATGTAGCACCTAGAGACATAAATAGTATAAAAATCATGTGAAACACTAAAAATAGGTAAAACATGATGATGAAGATGGAGTTATTGAATTACCTTATATGTAAACACTACCTTATATTATAATTATTTTATATTTTAAGGTAAGGAGTGTTTTGTGGCTCAAGGAGGCACTAACAGTCATAATCAGACCTACATGTAGAAATTATGGGTTGGTGTAGATTTAGGGATTTGTTGAACATCTATAGACATCCAGAGAAATTTAAAGGGGCATAACATGTATCATGATAAGGAGAGAATCATTTTATGTGGAAAAGAGAATTTAACTAAGCTAATAAAAAATAACTACACACTAACCCTAGACCTAATTATGTTAGTGCATGTAGGCAACATAGTTAGGAGAATGTCTCAAGTAAGAGAATGTTTCTAACCTTAAAGACATGATTCAAGAATTCTAAAACTCTAACATCACTGCTCTAAGGAGGGAAGGCATATTTAGACATGAGTTTGAAATCAATTGATGGTATCTAAAGAGGATGTAATATATGAGATAAAGATTTTGTTTTGATAAAGCTATCAAATGGGTAAAGAAGGTAGTCATAACCACCTAAACTATAGTTAAGGGACCTAGGGCCATCACCTACAAGCTTGACTATAGGTTGAGAGTAATTGAGTATGAACCTACTCTAAATAACCTTCAAAACTAGAGGAATGATTTAAATATGAGGAAATCATGGAAATATTATCTAATGTTGGTAAGGAGAATCCACATAGATAGATAGGGTCAAACCTCTTACACATTGTGAAGGTGATGGACTGCCATACACAAGACTATACTAAGTTAAAGGAATATTCATATTTTTGGAGTCCTTAGGAGTTTGAAAATACCTGAGTAATTATATAAAAGGAATAGAAAATTTTTCAAGGTTTTAAAGGCCTCTGATTTGAATAAGAGGGCACCAAACCTAGTCCAAGGGTTACATAGGCATAACTTTCACCAAACCCTAAGCTTGTTTTATGAGAGTATGTAAAGAGAAAAGATGATGAAATACATAATCCTAAGAATGTTTTATGGAACTATGGGTATGTTGTATGATCCTCACAAGACCCACCACTATTTTTTAAAGGTGGAAGACAATGTTCATGTCCCAAACACCTAGACTAGTAGGCCGGTAATGAGACCGATAGGCAGTCTCATGGGAAAAGGGAGAATAGGGTTGAGGTTGAAGAATGAAAATATAGTTTTTGAAGGTTTAAAATATGTTAAAAAGGATGAATTATTATGGTTTTGCATCCCCAAACACTTATAGGTCTCTCAGACACTCAAAACATAGACAAGACCAATTATGCCTAAAAGCCTATTTAAGGCCTAAAGACTCCATAGCACTATGGGGGTATGCTCAGGCACCCATAATAAATTTTTACATCATGAAAGTATAAAATATGTTATTTAAATTCACAATAAATATGATTTAATGAGATAAAAGAAAGTATGAGGGATAATTTAGTCTTAAAGACTAACTCAAACTACACAGTCTAGGTAGCCAGTTCGACCCATCATTTAAAATGCTTAGATCTTCTATGGAAAGTGGGTTTAGGTCAGATTATATTATGGAAATTTTAGAACCCATATGGAATCAATATACATGGTATATGGATTTGATTTGAAGGGAACACCTTAATTAGCAAATGCTAAGACTACAACCCATCTAAAAAACTTATAGAGAACTACAAGTCTACCATCTTATGCTCATATGTATCTACATCAATTACATGGGAACCAAATATTTTCAAAGGTTTTAGGGAGGTATATGGATTAAAAATACATGACCATGTGTCTAGGATTGGATGTCTCATTTTTATGAACCATTGTTAAGATGGTAGACCTCCAAAACTCATCTTAAACATTATTGCAAAATAGTCTTAGGAAATGTGAATATTTTGGCAACCAAACACCCCTAAATGACTTGATAAACACTAAAAACATCTATTATATTCATATGAGATCCTACCCATGGTACCAAGTTGTATAGACACTATACGAATTTGGTAAGAAACTATACTTTTCTAAGGAATTAGATAGATAATAGGGTGCATATATATTTGAGAAGCCTCTAATCACTAGAGGGGAAACTTTAAGACTTTTTTCACCTTATCAACTATTAATATTTCCACTAATATTATTGTAAATTCCTCTAAAACTACCCTCTAATCAAACAATCTATAGACATGAAAGATAAGTGGCCTAGTTGTCTAGGTAAAGCAAGGTTACATATATACAATGATTTGAATATTTAAATCATGGTATGAAAAAATTATTTAGCCTCCCAAAATTATTTTTTATATGAACTTAAGGTCCCTTATAAGTTTTCATTACTTCCAAACACACACCATCAAATAACTAGGCCTAATTAGCTTACTTTGTCAACAAGAAAGTTGAAAGATGATATTGAGGGATTGTTTAAATGATAAATACACACTAATTACACCATGTAACTAATGATAAAGATGAGATATATTATCCTTATGGACATTATTAAGGAATGGATGCAATTTCAAATCCAATTCAACATGCATATTGAAGAGAGGGTTGCTCAAAGCCTCTTAGAGGCCTTCACACCCCATTTTCACTTTGTAACTATTATTAGTAGATTCATGGACCATTTTGGTCATGGTAAATCCTTATATGAGTATAAATAAAAATGTTTCACTCTCCACCACCTCAACTCAATGCCAAAAGGATCCATTGAAAGTACTAATGCATAGAGGGAATTAGAAGGATTATTTGTAAGTTATGTAATTATTATATGGAGTGGACCATGGTCATTTATTACATCTCATTTATTACAATACACTATTATCCCATTATTTTTCTTCACTTATATTTATTTAGGCCTTATTTCCTTGATTTGTATCCATCGATTGGGTATAGTAAAGCTCTACAAAAATTATACCTTATGCCTTGAATCAATAGAGAAGAATAGTTGCACACCTTTTATATGAGTGTTAGTGTGTATTGTGATAGTTAATTTTTATAATGTATGATTTTCACTTTCTTTTATATGTTCTTTCATGCACCTAATGTTTCATTTTTAGTCAATACAATTTATATGAAGTGTTAATATGTAGTAGTGTTCTTGAAGTGTTGATAGGTTAGTGGTGTCTTATGCAGACCCATATCTTTAGCCTTCAAGTTTTAGACTTTCTACTTGACCTTCATATGAAATATTCATTCCTAGGATTGTGTTAGGAGGTATGATCAGTTTCTAGTCTTGATTGGATTCACAAGTGTGTCTAAGGAACAATCAAGAGAGGATAGTTAAGTATTGGTGCATCACCATTCTTAGTATAGGTTTATTTGTAAGTTTTAACCTTTACCATTTTCATACCAATAGAAATAGGCCTTGAGAGGAGAATTGAAACTGATAAATTAGGGGATTTAGCTCCATAATATATAGGTTTGACCTAGACTACAAGTATCCCATAACCTATAGGTCAATCCCATGTTAGTAAAAGTTTGAGGTAGATTTGAAAAATATTCTTCAAGAGGGTAAAACATCGGTTGCTAATAGCTACAACTCAAAATTATTCAATTTATACACTTGAGGAGTCATTGATTATGGGTTTTACCTTGGAGGAAAATAATCTTGTCTTATGGGAAAGTATTTGATGCTAAGTAGGAGTATTTGATCCTATAGATGATTTTTATTGTGTGATCCTTACAAATCCACAAAAACCTCTTGAAAAACACCATTGTCGAAGGGATGTATTGAGGAATGATAGAGTCAATCTAAGGTAAGTATTCCTAACTTTTACTTGTTCATTTTTTGGATAGATATTGTAAAAATTAATAGGATTAATTTTGTACTCCTTTATTATATTACCTCTACATCGACTTGAGTATATTTATCTTTGCATGTTTGATTTTATTTGTTATTAACTATCCCCATTTGTACCATAAGCTTTAGTGAGCATTAGATTTGATATATTTTATTTATTCTATGCCTAACTATGGTTATTGCATAATATCATTCTCTTGGAGGCTTTGCAACCCTCGTATTTGATACATTATGTTAAGGGATCCCTTATTTAGGTTATTTAGATCCAGATTATTCATGTCTTGATATAAAGCTATGTAATGAATTATTTGGTAAGATTACCTTATCCAAGATTGAAATACACTAATTATCACAAATTATATACCCATCCTAATTCATTGTATACATGTCACACAAAATGAGTATTAGATGATAAATAATAAATAACACACATCTAAAACAATCCCTTTATTTATTTATTGTAAGAATGAGTATATAATACAATTGCAATCCATGTGAATACCTCACTTAAAGTGGTGATATATGAGTTTCACCTAACCCTCACTTCAAATGGTACATCATGAAATATTGGGGGAGATTGGTTTCACTCTCACTACAAGTTATTTATGGGCAAAGGTTTTAATCTAAAATTTTGACATGGATTCTCAAAATGGTACTCGATATATCTCATGATACATGGTAATCAAAATATATTGAATAAGAAAAAAGATTAATAATTTCAAAAGATGGTATAATCTCATTATGAGCACTTTAGCCATAAAAGTCTCAGTGAATTGATATTGGTAATTCAAAATCTAAGGGTGAGGTTTGATAGAGTAGCACTAGGTATAAACATATTACTATCATAAAACCCTTTATGATAAATTTAATATGCTATTAATGGTAATTAACCTCAATTTATATTCCATATTCAATGTATGGGGTAGGTATGTATGTTGGGAGATGAAACCCTAGGATTCACACCCTAAGAACCCACAAGAAGGAAAGGAAATCCACCTCACACAGTCAATAAAGATGAAAAAAAGGACAATAATAATCCATGTGTTTTTAGTCACCCAGGCTCCCTAAAAAAGGCAAGGGAGAGCATACTCACAATATATTATTTACAATAAAATAAGTAAAAGAACTATATACAAAAAGAAATAAAGTAGTCAAGTTTTTTAGAACACCAAATGGAAGTACTGGTTCTTTGATTAAGCACTAAATCAAAATGTGAGTTTAAAATATGCTTAGTATGGAAATAAATCCACTTCTTTGGTTAGTGTAAACTAAAATATAACAAGTTAGGAGTTTGAAATGTGTCTTTATAAAGTGTTGGAAGTTGAAAAAATTATTATTTAGATCATGGGAATAATACATAGTGTGATCCCACCATTTAGCAAGGCAATCCTACCATTTAGCAAGGTGATCCCATCATTATATAAAAAAAATAGTAAATAAAGAACTGGTGATTCCATTGATTATCAAGGTGATATTATTAATTTATAGGGTGTTCCTAATGTTATTAAAAATGGTATAAAAAATAAAAAAGAGAGTGTCACCTTAGTGATCTTGTCATTTTGTAGTATGATCTCATCATTTAACAAGTCCATCTCATCGATTTGAAAGGATTTCCCACTAATTTTCAAGGGATTTCCAATATTTAGGGATTTTAATGTTGTCACTTGATAATTTAAATGAAGTAACATAATCTTGCTGATTTGCAAGTCATTCTTATCAATTTATACTTTGCTCTCTCAGTTTTCCTAAAAACACACAATGATAAAAACAACATAAGAGTGATACTTCCATTATAAATTTCAATATCACCGATTATAGGGAGAGTTCTCACTGATAGATAAAGTGTTATCTCTAAAACATAGTGTGTTCTCAACAATTTGTAAAATAGAAAACATAAAAAATTAGCAAAAAAAAATAAAAAATAAGTTAAAAAAATGATCTTATTTCAAATTTAAAAGGTGATGGAATGTTCTCAAGAGGATTTTAGGGTGTTTTTATCCCACTGGGCATGCCAAATGTATATCATGAGCACAATACAGGTTAGTTACTCTATTAGTTTCTCAAAATTTAAAAAATGACAAATGTAACATCTTAAGCATGATCCCTTTGATTTGGAAAGGTCTAAGAGAATATAAACATTTAATAAGACATAAAACCAAAGTTATACCTTTCCAATGGATTCATTCTCCAAGCTAGATTGTAAGCATGTTTGTGCCTAGATTATAGAGTTAGGAGAATTTATCAATGTCACTTGTTAATTTTGATGACATCTCCCCTTGTCTACAAATGATTTTGTTTGATCAATGTGAATAATTTTTTCTTGTTTATTGCATAGTAAATTTACACTAAAAAACTTGTTTGTAATGTCAAATGGGCCTTGTATTTATATAATTTTTAGAGTGATTCCAACTATTGGATCAAGGTCAAAATAACAGGCTAGAATTTAGTCCAATTTGGATAATAAATGTCATTAGTATTTAGGGTTTGAGTCTACATTTATTAGGCATGAATTACATTTATACATTTATGTTGATATTGTATTGCATTTATCCTAACACTTGACAACTTTTTGTGTGATGTCATAATTTAAATATTTATTAAATATTAGAATATTGCATAATTATAATTTTAGAAAATTTATGTATATTTTATGTTTATCCATTTGATTTGATTTTATAGGCTAATTAATCTAGATTAAATTTTATGTGAATTATGGAATATCAAAATTTGAATATTTGTTTTGATTAATTTGATCTGGGCAATAATTTGGGTGACAGCTAATTCCTCGAGGTGACCATTCGGTGACAGTTAATTCCCTAAATTTTTTATTGTTCTCATTTTGTATTGTCAGTGATAGTCTTTTCCTCAAGTTGTTATGTCCTTGAGTGATTATGTCCTCGAGCATTGTATTGTTTTAATGCTAGGACGTATGTCCTCGAGCGTTGTATTGTTTAATGTGAGCATTGTATTGTTTTAATGTTGGGATGTTAAATCATCACTCATTAACTCCTCCAGCCATGCAATATCCTGAGGTTGTTTTCAAAAATATGTATAAATGCATTGTAACCTGAAAGGGGAAGGTAGAAATCTCTTCTTAGAGATAAGCGTAGGTTTGCAAAACATCTCTTTTCATAGATAAGCTTATATTTGTATTGCGGTTGTTAAGTAACATGACGTCTCTTCTCAGAGAATCCATTGTTATTATGTTATTTCTATGCTATTGAAATATTTGTCAACCAAAAATTTTGAGTTTTGGATCAGTGGTATCAGAGCGGTTTGTCTTGAGAGTGTATATTCCTGAGGATGAGGTCAAGATACAAGAAACTTGGGTGGGAAGTGACAGAGCTTCCAAATGCTCCACTTGTGCACCCCAAACGACCTCAAATGGTGGATGACACCAAGACATCTGATCCTTTCAAGGAAATGGTGAATGAAGCCCTTCAGTGGCAATAAGCGTAGATGCTCCAACAATTTGTTCAAATTCTTCAAACACTTTTGATGGGAAATTCTGGCTCTGCGGCTAAACATCCAGGCTCGTCATCAAGGGAGCTTCCTTTCAGTGCCCCAACACCCTTCAAGGTTCAGGTAAAATTTGATATTCTAACATTTTAAGGCAAAATCAATGCTGATGTAGTGGAAAATTGGTTGGATCAACTATCATCCTACTTCTCTGTAAATAAGTTCACCAATGGAGAAAATATCACTTTTGCTCTTTTGAAATCATCATTTCCCATGAAAAATTGGTGGGAAGTGTACAAAAAGAGGTTTAGTATGGATATCATTGGCCTTGGGATGGAACCCACCTGGGATGATTTTATGGAAGTAGTAAAAGAAGAATACTATCCCCTCAGCGTGTATGATGATCTGTACATACAGTGGCAACAACTTTGCCAAGGCAAGGACCAATCTATGCAAGATTACATAGACACTTTTCATTCTTTGTCTGCAAGACTCAACATTAAAGAAAGTGAGAAACAGAAAAATCTCAAATATCGTGGTGGACTACAATGGTATATCTGGGGGAAATGGAACTCTTCAATTTGGAAACCATCGGTGAGGCATACAAGTTCACAATGAAGATTGAGTAGAAGCATGGAAGAATGGATATAAATAATTAGTCTTCAAAATAGAAAAGTGATAAAGAAGGTCAAACATGAGGCCAAGATTGCAAGAAAAAGGAAGGAAAGACTGGGAAGTGGTGTGATTATCACAAATCTGGAACTCACTCCAAAGAAGAATGTTGAGCTATAAAATCACTACTTTCTAAGTCACCATCCTCAACATCTACTACTCTACCTCATACAGACCCTACAGTCGAAGAGGTTGAAGAATAAATTATAGATGCTAATCTTGAAGCCATTGTAGCTTCATCACAGACACATGATGAGATGCTAGATGACAAGGAAAGGTTGTTTCACTCTAATTTATGGGTGAAAGGTAAGCCTCTACATTTCATTCTTGATAGCAGAAGTCAAAAGAATATAATCTCTACTAATGTTGTGAAAAGCCTAAAACTATCCATGAAGCCTCACCCAAAACCATATAGTATTGGATGGTTGAGCCCAGGGAGAGACCTCCGTGTCACCCACCAATGTCTTCTCTCATATGCAATACAACCTTTCCAAGATGAGGTCTTATGTGATGTGGTCAATCTAGATGTTTGTGATGTAATCTTTGGTCAGCAATTCATGTATGATCGACATGGTATATACGAATCAAGAACTGAATGGATCACTCTCACTCTTGGAACACAACACTACAGGGTACCAAAATTACCACCTTCCACATCTATCTCTCTACTTAGCACCAAGAAATTTTTTGTCATGGTGGTCAAGCCACAGGAATCCAAAAGGGCCAATGTTACAGCCCTGCCAACACAACAACAAAAGCAAATAGATACCGCGTTGAAGAAGTTCATAGCCTTCCATCCATAGACTGATGGTCAGATAGAAATGGTGAACAATTAAGCCCCACACAGTTTCATAAACCACAGCCCCTTCCAAGTGTGCATCGAGAATCAAATAAAGACATAGCTACCCCACTTGATAGGAAATATTGATGTAATGGGGACCATTACTTTTGAAGGAGGGAGGAATGATCAGGGCAACAATTTGGGTGACAGCTAATTCCTTGAGGTGACCATTTGGTGACAGTTAATTCCCCAAATTTTGTATTGTTCTCATTTTATATTTTCAGTGATAGTCTTTTCCTCGAGCCGTTATGTCCTCGAGTGATTATGTCCTCAAGCGTTGTATTGTTTTAATGCTGGGATGTATGTCCTCAAGCATTGTATTGTTCAATGTGAGCGTTGTATTATTTTAATGATGGGATGTTAAATCATCACCTGTTAACTCCTCCAGCCACGCAATCTCTCAAGGTTGTTTTCAAAAATATGTATCAATGCATTGTAACCTGAAAGGGGAAGGCAAACATCTCTTCTCAGAGATAAGTGTAGGTTTGCAAAACATCTCTTTTTAGAGATAAGCCTGTATTTGTATTGTGGTTGTTAAGTAATACGACGTCTCTTCTCAGAAAATCCATTGTTATTGCATTATTTCTATGCTATTGAAATATTCATCAACCAAAACTTCTAAGTTTTGGATCATAATTGCCCCAAAATGTTGCTTACAAAATAATCAATTGACTCTTCATGATTTATATGAAGTTAATAGTTGGTTACAGTTCATTACCCTAACTAAGGATGGGCTAATGTGTTTCATAATACATATGTCAAATGTGAAGGAAAATTTGGTATTTTAGTGATTTCTAACCTGAAATATGTGTTATTTTAGAAAGTCGTTATGATTGTAAATTCTACATATAAGTGAAGAAAATGTAGTGTGTACATCAAAATTGTTAATGGGTATCTTGAATTATTTTCCCCTAATGAGTATGATATGAGAAAATGAGATCCATTATCTCCTTTTCTTTTCATTATCATGGTAAAATATCTCTAAAAAACCTTATCTTTAGCCACCAAAAGGGGTAGAATAAAAGGAATTAATCTAGCTCACGATGTGGATTCCATTACTCGTCAACAATGTTTTGATGATACACTAATCATGGATGAAGTGTATATTAAGTAAGCTAAAGAGTTTTTAAAAAAAATTAAATACTCTAAGGAATCCTCTAGTTAGAATATCAATAAGATCTCATTGTTTCTAATTAATAACCCTCCCATCTACCAATTCAAAATTGCTAGATTTTTGGACTACAACATTAAAAAAATCCCATAAAATTATCTTGGTAGGCTTATTTTTCATGATAAGATACCTATGTATGTGTGGACCTATTTAATTCATAGGTTTATATTATCACAAAATATTTCACCCTAGAGGAGGTTGTTTAGGCCTACTCTAAGATTTGGGTAACATGGGAATACTTCTAGGCATGTGGGTTTAGCTATGGTAGAAGTAGACCTATAGGATTAAGGGCTAGCTACCTAAATTTGTCTTGATGTGATTATCACCTATAATAATAATTTATTTTGGTAAAAGGGATACAATTACGCCTAAAATAAATATAATCTAATGGGGTGATATACTAGAAGGATTTCCATAAGACTATCATACTTATTTAACTAATAAACAAGACCTATAATACTAGCTTCAAAGTCCTAGAATGCTCTAACATTAGTGTTTCAATATGGAGGTGATATTCATGAATAATACCTAAGTTAAGTGAACCATAGATCAGTTCAAGACAATAGGGCTACTTTTACACTTTAAAATAGACCCATACACTTGACAACACTTCATATGACCTGTTAGAGTAGAACAACTTGCATTGAACATGGAAGGATTGAGAGAAGCAAGGATAGATGAATATCTCTTAAATATTAACTATAAATATATTCACACACTTTGAAAATATGATATATGGACTCAAAATATATTATATTTATTATTCAAAGTCAAAGTATAACATCAAACTAGTAGGCTTATCCATACATGGTGTGGAATTAGTCTACAAGAGCCAAAATGGCTAGTACTTATAGAATGTGAGAGAGGAGAGAGAAGAATGATGTCAAAGAGTCACATATGTCAGAGAAAGGAATATGGACTATACCATGCAAGGTTTGCTTGGACAAATGTCCCTCATAGCATGAAACTTTTAAAATTTGGCATAGGACTCTTTAACTTGCTCTTTGAAAATTGCCTTCATCATTTTTCCATCTTTAAGTGTTTCACATCACACTAGGGATATATTATATCATTTAAATATGATGGATGAATTATAAACATTTTCCAACATGCATCATATGTGTCCCTAATCATCAATATTCTTCTAGCCAAGTTTTCCACTACCTATAGTCATTAACACCCTCCTTTCACTCACCCTTCACACTTGGCACCAAGGTAGTCTTTAGTTTTATAATATAATCCATAAAAAAAGGTTATGTGACACATTTAAAGAGACCTCATTCCATTATATTCATCATGTATACCTTAAAAGGCCTCCCAATTAGATTTTTCATCTCTTCACTTAATGATCATTCCTTGTTCATTATGTCAATTTGGACTGGCTGAGATTAAGGTATTAGTAGAGGCACTTTTTAATTTTTATGAAGAAAAAAATTAGTATGATATTTATATTAGGTCCCATACTAACTCCCAAAGTGATATTCATCTTTTGGAATCCTTTCATACCTACACAACACATAAAACTATCAAGAAAATCCATTTTCCACCTTGTTCATATAAGTAGGGTACAAATTAGTCTAATGATAATGATCCTTGGAGAGTCCTATGAAATCTAAAATCACATTCATAGTTAAACAATCCCATATATATTCTTTTCTTTCTTCATTTTCCCAATCAGGTCCTTAGCAAGGCATTTAGGGGGTTTTAAGTGATTTTAGCCTCTAAAGATTGTTCATAAAGTTGTGACATTGTAACCCTAAATAAATTACACTAATACAGTTTTTGGGACCCTATTAAACACCTCATATCTCCAACAACTCCCATGTTAAGCATCCATGTTGTTGTGAGCTTCCCAAGTTAGCCTCTCGAGCTCTCCTTCACATTCTACATACCTTATTATGAACTTAAGCCAAGAAATAGCTCATTAATGTATTTTTATGCAAATAAAAAGATAAATCATACCTTGTGTATACCCATTTTCATGTTCTAATTATTTTGAATTTTTTCCTATGGTTAGAAGTGACATTTGGACCCTTTTAGGCACTAGGTCTAATCAAGACCTAATAACTTTACCAACATATCTATGGGTTTATATGACCTTGTTTGGTCTCAAGAATATATAAAGCTTTCCCTTTATTCATTTATGCCTATTACATCTCATTACACCCTTTCTCAATGTTTCAACCATATATGCACCTTCCTTTCATAATTTTCATGACAAACATGTAGGGTTTTCTTCCTAAGAGTACCCTCTATTTGAGATAGAATAGAGGGTATCTACCAAATTACCTTAGGTAATATAAGGTTATTATAGGATTAAATAGGTCCCATATACCATATATAATAATTTTTATGGTTTGGTCACATCATTAACAACTCAAAATGTCTCAAATCCTAAGTCAAGCTTGTGGAGAATCTCGCTATGTGTAGGGTTAGCATATAGGTTGTGTGTGCATGTTTGAAACTTTATTTTTACTTGTTTCCATATAATAAGATTATATTTATATGGATGATCTCATTTTAATGTGTTATCATTCATGTCACACTCAAAAAAATTTCCAAATTCTCCATCGTATACCTTCCACTTGACTTGACATAAGTGGCTGACTATGTATGACTATGTTTCACCTTAGGAAAGAGGTGCCTATAGGTGGATATTTTATACTATACCTTATGTTATTTACATAAGACCATTATTAAGTTATTAGGCTATTTTCCAACTCATTTATACCTTTATTCATAATGTCTATGGTAGGCCATATTCAAGGCAATCATTCCTTTGGTCACTGTTATACTACAGTCAACTGTAATTGACCATCCTTGAGGTAAAAGGGATCTATAAATGCATGTATACCCTTAAAATATGTTATAAACCTCATAGATATATTTGGAGTATTGGTAATATCTCTTAATAGCAAGTTTTTGTGCTTTACATGCTTCTAATATTCTAATGTGCACCTTATGATTTTGTGAATCCATATAATTAGGTTTTAAGTGGCTTATCTTAGCAAAGGTATACATGTAGGTGCATGTGTAGGTAAAATCCTTGCCATTTAATCCTTGTTTATGTTGATCAAAACATAAACATCCTTCTAAAATTAATATAATGATCTAACATGAAGTTATGCTCTTGTTTTTCCACTTTGGCATGTAAAGCTACTTGGAAACTCAAGATCCTATAAAAAAAACTAGTAAAGTGTAGTAAACAAATGCATGAATTTAAATGTTCTAACATCACATATTAAATTAAAACATCCACTCTATTTGGTCAAGTCATATTCCCTAGGATAGGGGTTCATGATATCATCATATGGATTCATCTAGACTCATTGTAATCTCATCATATGGTAATACCAAAAGTACATAGGGATCTATTTTGGAGTTTTTAAGGAAACTTGTCCATAGAATCAACTCTTCAACTTGAACATGGCTTCTCAAGCCTGCCTACCTCTCAATGATCTCAATCATGATTTTCATGGTATCTATAAATTCCTCAAAATTTATGAAGATCTATAACATGTTCCAACTCTATATATAGTACTTTTAGATCTCTATTAGAGCCACCTGTAGGTGTGCATATAGTTGCAGACAAGGGTAGTGAAGTTGAGATGGTCAATGTGTATGGTGCATGGTCTTTTAATTAGTTATAGTCTCACTAAAAATCTTAAAATGGATCCTTACAACCTTTAAATTATTCAAAAAAATCAATTTTCATTATTCCAATGTGGTTGACTTCTTGTAGGTGTTCATTCATGGTGTAGGATTGTGTTAAGGACTGATTAGTCATCACACACTATTATCTATCATTTTAAAGACCTATATTGTTTGTTCATGCTCCAAAAAGGTGGATAACAACTCAAGAATATCCATCTACTTACTATGAATTTCTCAAACATTCAAAACATCTCACTTAGTTGATAGTTTATGATAGTCATGAGAGAAGGTCTCACTATATTGGAGGTTGACTATAACTATACTAATGATCTCCTTTGAGATTAAGCTCAGAAGTAGATGTGATTGCTATGAATTGAAAAACATGAAACCTAGCACTTCATATTTATTTTAAATCATCATAAGGAAAGAAACTTTATGCAATTGGTCATACTTGACTACTAGTCCACTAGTTGGATTATACAGACAAGCTCATATAGAAGAAAAACCTATAGGGTGTGGGGATTAGTAAGTAAAACAAGATAATAAACTTATTAATAATGATTCATAAATCATAAATAACCATTATTAAACATCCTACCATGAAAATGAATTAGACCAAGTGTAATATCCACCACCAAGAGCATCTGACCTAAAATTTCTCCTATCAGCCATACCATCAAAAGACTTATTGAGAAATTTTTTAGGCATAGTGGAGTGATAGAGAAGATAAATAGTTTTGGCTCATTTTTTGTAATTATAAAGTAGATCAAGTGTGGTAATGGATTCAGGGAAGTTGAAGGGTCACTTCATGAGGTTTCCACATGTGCCATTCTCTCCCATAGGTCATACAACTTCTAAAATTCCCTTTCTTTTAACTATTTTATTGATTTCCTTAACACTTACAATTTTTTTACTTATAAATAAAAAGTATTGATAGGGTCTAACATATTGGGCATTAAAAATAAGTTTAGAACACTTGGATACCTTGTAAAACCATACCACCTACATTTATGACACAAATATGACCCTTAAGTGACATAAAATGACACAAGGACTAAGTTGGACTATGAAAAAGCTATAAATACATTAAATGACATCAAATCAATGACACACTCTATGACATTATATTAGACCACTATCTCAAGTTTTAGACTATAGGGGGTTGACCTATTTTGATTTATGGTGAAAATAGTCAAAATTGATAATGATTCCCTAAGGGTGGTATGCGTGATATGCCAAGAATATTAGCCTAGTCATATATATTGGGCCATGGAGTCACTTATACACAAGTTTGACACATAATTTTATTTTTAAACAACACCAAACACAAAGGAAAGGAATACAAAATAAGACACACTCAAATGAAACAAAAATGTGTTCAACTAGAACACTTATGTTAAAACAAAACACACTCCTAATCTACTACTTAAAAAACATCACTCTTGAGGTGAAAACATCTTCCCATACTAAAACTAGGGTCAAAGATGGTTCCTCTTGCATCTCTGTCACTTCATGAAGGCAATCTAGCATGAGAAACATGCTCATCATCAACCAATTGAATGTATAGATGGTCAAGAAGATTACCATCTTTAGATCTCCTCATGTTTGAAAATGGACTATTTAGAACCTTCATGAATGTTATTTTATACTCTCCAAAGACCTTGATTAGGGATATAAGTTGATTTATCTTTGTCATATTTGATCTACATTCCTCAGACTACAAAATAAGGGTGATAAAAACTACTTCAATCTTTCCATCATCTTGGTAATGATATATTTGATGTGTATGATTATCAATTCCTTTATCATCATGTTCAAATACCTTTTAATTTTACTTTACTTTAGATGGAGCTCTTGACTATTCTTTAAGAAAAACAAAATCTACCTTGGACTCATGAGATTCCTATTTGATGGAGGATCCTTGTATAAAATATTGACATAAACTTTCATGCTTGATGGAACAATAAAAAATATTCTTGTTAGACTCATTAGAAAAAAACATCAGATATGCATTTATTTGGAGAAGGGATCTTACCCAACTAGTCAAACTCTTGACATATGGTATTGAAACTTTACTGCCAGTCATCTTCCTATTCATCATGAATGTCATCATCAAGGGCATATTCATCAATTATAGATAAAAAGACATCATTCTTCTCACTATAGTAATCAATCAAGTTCTTCAAGCTATCCTCATCATATACATGGATCAAGTAATTATTCTTAGCAACTTGTGAGAAAGAATGCTCAACACTTACCACAGGTACCTCAAATGGTTCTTCATGGATGATATAGGTACTAATGTTAGTTTTCTCAAAGTTGCATAAGGATCATGATCATAATAATTTGAACCATACTCATCTAGACCAATTTAGATATAACTTCAATCTTTGAAGAATAAATTTCATCCACATTAGATTCATCTTTCTCATTGATCACATAATTTAAATTTGAACTTACCTCTACATAAGGCTCAATGTGCAATTAAGTAAGAGGATGAGTTATTATGGTCACCTTGGTTCCATATCTTATCTTAAAGGCCAAGAAGGACTATTCAGCTAAGAGGTATCCTCTTATCTTGGCTATGAAATCTATTTAAAGGTAGATTGCAAAATGAGTAGGTAGGTTCACAACAATAATGTCTTGAGGGATGGAAAAACTAAGACAGTCATAGAGGAAGACCTTCAATTTTTTTATCAACCATATCATCTTGGTATGTGTACAATATAAATAGATCACTCCTTTATTATGTGTCTCATATTTTAGGCCCAAATTATCAAATAAAACTTTGGGTATGACTGATGTAGAGGCACCAATATGAACTATGCAAATGTGGACTACGTTGTCACCCATAATGAGAATGAGGTAGAAAGGTGGAGGATTCTAAACCTTGGTATATAGTTCAATAATGTTATTAGAATCATTTTTAAGAGAAATATGACCATGAATTTGACTCGAAGTCAAGGACTAGTATGGATAGTGGACAACTATTTTTTTAAGATCTTCTTTTAGTTAGGCAAATGAAGGACATCCCAAAGGGAAATGGATGACTTGGCACTCTTCAATGAATCCATTATGTTTAGGTCATAATTTATTACCTTATTTTGATTCCTTGAATAAAAATAAGTATTTTAAACTTGAGGAATTGAGGCACTTTGAATAGACCTTACCATATTCATATTTGGAGTAGGTGCAAGAGTATTTAGAACTATCATTTTTACAGCCATGCCTTACTTCCTTGTAGGAGGATTATATTAACTTGTAGGAACATTAATATCACCTCCTAAATCTTTACTCTTGGCTATAGTGTTTTCTAAAATATAAGTTACTTGATTGAGCATAAAAGTGTCTTCAACTAGGAAGTTGGTGAAGTTTTCTCCTTGAGACTACCAACCTTGACATACTTGCATTAATAATTCATCTTCAACTGATGGGATAGGAATGAATCCTAATTGAGAAAATAGAGAATGATCTCCACCCTCATTATCATCCATAAATTATCCTTTTTTCCAATATTCTCCTTTTATGAAGTTTTTATGCACTATTACCATCTCTCTTGTGTTGGTGATAGAAGTGGGATCATACACATTAACATGCCTATTAAAATTAGGTTGCCCTTGTCCTCTTCCTCTCCCATATTTATGAACATATTATTTCTGCTAAGGATAAGTATTTTGATGAGTACGTTGTTTCATATTATCTTTCCTAAGTTGAGCTCTTAACATTTGAATTTATACATATTTATCCATGACATCATTTGCCTTCTTAAGAGCATCTCTAGGCTTGGTGTTGGCATTAGGAAATTGGACCAAACTTGGAATATTAGAGACATATAAACTTTATGAGGAAGATTTATAGCTTGAATGAGTCCATTATCATATTTAATTTCTAATTCATATGATTTGGGAAGAGAGAAACCACCCATGGATTGAATCATGATGGAAATATCCGTACCAATGTCTCTCAAGTATGTAGGAAACATAAAGCTAGTAGGTGGTCTCAAGGGAGGAGGAAATATATACCATATATTTTAAGCCTCTAATTAAAGGCATGCATTATTTACTTGAGGGATATTTTGATCACATTGAGCTGATGTGTGAGAGAAGTATGATCAATTTCATCTTCAAACCTTGAAGTTAACAACACTCTAATGTCATCCCATGTTGTGATACATCCACTAAGTAAAGTACTATACCAATAAAGTGTTTTAAATCTAAGGGACATGGTAAGGATTATAATGGAAAGATTATCCTTAGTGACATTATGAAAGCTATAAAAATTAGAGATATCCTTGATGTGTTCACTAGGTGTGACATTACCTTCACCATTAAATGTAGGCACACTCTTTGTGGCATTAAGGGGAATTACATCATATTAATAAAGATGGATTGAATATTTAATTTAAAGGTATGTAAGGAATGTTTCATATCCATTATTTTTTAAATATCTTCACTCTTTTGACTAACAAAATCCTCTTGTTCTTCAAAGGGCAGATTAGGGTAAGGGTATTGAACTTCAAGAGCAAGTTTATGATGAATAAGTGGATTAATAGGATTGAAATATCTACTAGAAGATGACCTAGTAAGGAAAATGAAGTATGAGAGTATAAATCTGAGAAAATAATGGTCTATAAACATATTTTACCTTGAATGGAGTCATTAAATGCTGAGTAGCACACCAATATATAGTTGATGTTGTCAAGACCAACATTCACCTTAACAAATTGCCTTGAGGACAATGAGTCCCACTAGGAATGTTATAAATATTGTAAGAAAATATTTCACCCTATAGGAATTTTTTTAGGCCTAATATAATATTTGGTAAACATGGGAATACTTTTAGGTATGTGGGTTTACCTATGGTAGAAGTAGACCTCTAGGTTTAAGGGCTTGGTTCCCAAATTTATTTTGAAGTGCTTATCACCTATACTATTGATTTCTTGTGAAAAAAGGGACAAAATTATGCACAAAATAAATATAATCTAAGGTGGTTATATAATATAAGTATTTAAAAAATACCATCATACTTATTTCATTAAGAAATAAGACATATAATACTATCTTTCTAGTCTTAGAATGTTCTAACATTAATGTTTCAATATGGAGGTGATATGCATGAAGACTACCCAAGGTAAATGAAATATAGATCATTTTTAGACACTAAGGCTACTTTTACACTTGAAAACATACCCATACACTTGAAAACTCTTCATATAACCTACTAGAGTGGAACAATTTGCATTGAATATGGAAGGATTGAGAGAAAGCAAGGATAAATGAATATCTCTTAACTATTAACTATACATATCTTCAAAAAATTTGAAAATATGATATATTATCTTAAAATATATTTTATTTATTTTTAAAAGGAAAATTACAACATCAAACTAACATATCTTGACCATACATGGTGTGGAATTAGTCTACAAGAGAAAAAAGGGCTTGCACTTATCAAATGTGAGAGAGGAGAGAGAAGAATGAAGTCCAAGAGTCAAAAAAACACTTTTAAAGCTATGAAAATGAGTCAAATATGTAAGATAAAGGAATATGTACCAGAACATGCAAGGTTTACTTGGACAAATGTCCCTTATAGCATGAAACTTTTGAAATTTGGTGTAGGACTCTTCAACGTACTGTATGAAAATTGCCTTCATCATTTTGACTTCTTTGAGTGTTTCAAATCACACTAGGGATATATTATATCATTTAAATATTATGGAGGGGTTATAAAAATTCTCAAACATACCTCATATGTGTCCCTAATCATCAATATTCTTCTATCCAAGTGTTTCACTACCTATAGTCATAATCACCCTCCTTTCACTCACCCTTCAGACTTGGCACCAACGTGGTCTTTAGTTTTTTAATATAATACATACATAAGGTTATATGAAACATTTAAATCATCCTAATTACCTTAGATTCATCATTTACACCTTAAAATTCCTCTCGATTGGAGTTTTCATCTCTTCACTTGATGATCATTCCTTGTTCACTATGCCAATTTGGACTAGCTAAGATGAAGGTGTTAGCAGAGGCACTTTTGAGATTTCATGAAGGAAAAAGTGAGTATGATAGTTACATTATGTCCCATAATAACTCCCAAAGTGAGTTTAACCTTTTAGAATTCTTTTTTATCTACACAACACATAAAAGTATCAACAAAATCCATTTTCCACCTTGTTCATATAAGTAGGGTACAACTTAGTCTAATGGGAATGAGACTTGGAGAGTTCTATGCAATATAAAATCACATTCCTAGTTAAAATATCCCATATGTATTCTTTCCCTTCTTCATTTACCCAATTGGGTCCTTAGTGAGGGTTTTAGGTGATGTTAGCCATAAAGATTGTTCATAAAGTTGTGACATTGTAACTCTAAACAAATTACACTAAAACATTTTTTGGGACCCTATTCAACATCTCACATCTATAAAAGCTCCAATTTTAAGCATCCATGCTTTTGTGAGCTTCCCAAGTTAGCCTCTCGGGCTCTCCTTCACATTCTACATACCCTATTATGAACTTAAGCCAAAAAATAGCTCATTCATGGATTTTTATGCACATAAAAAGATCAATAACACCTTATATATACCTATTTTCATGTTTCAATTTTTTTTAATTATTCCCTAGGGTTATAAGTGACATTTGGACCCTTTTAGGCACTAGGCCTAATCAAGACCTAATAGGTTTGCCAACATATCTATGGGTTTATAAGACCTTGTTTTGTATCAAGAATTTATGAAGCTTTACCTTTATTAATTTATGCCTATCACATATCATTACACTCTTTCTCAAGGTTTCAACCATATATGCACCTTCCTTTCATCATTTTCATGACAAACATGTAGGGTTTTCTTCCTAAGAGTACCCACTATCTGAGATAGAATAGAGGGTATCTACCTAATTAACTTAGGTAATATAAGGTTATTATAGGATTAAATAGGTAAAATAAACCATATATACTAATTTTTATGGATTTTTTCCATCATTAAGACCTCTAAATGTCTCAAAACCTAAGACATGCTTGTGGAGAATGTCATTATGTGTAGGGTTGGCATATAGACTGCATGTTCATGTTTAAAACCTTATCTTTACTTGTTTCCATTAATAGATTGATATGGATAATATAATTTTCACGTGTTTTCATTCATGTCACACTCAACAACTTTTCCAAATTCTCCATTGCATTCCCTCCACTTGACTTGACACAAGTGGCCGACTGTGTGTGATTGTGTTTCACATTAGGAAAGAGGTTCTTGTAGGTGGATATTTTTTACTAGACCTCGTGTTAATTCACATAAGACCATTATTAATTTATTATTCCATTTTAAAACTCTTTTATACCTATATTAATCATGTTTATGGTAGGCCATCTTGAAGGCAATCATTCCTTATGTCACTATTATACTACAGTCCACTATAGTTGACCATCCTTGAGGTAAAAGGGATATTTATATGCATGTTGACCCTTAAAATATATGCTAAACCTCATGGATCTATTTGGAGTCTTGGGATCATCTCTCATTATCAATTATTTATTCTTTACATGCTCCTAATCTTCTAATGTGAACCTTATGAGTTTGTGAATCCCTATAATTAGGCTGTAAGTGGCTTGTCTTAGCAAAGGTACACATGTATGTGCATGTGTAGGTCAAAACCTTGACATTGAATCTTTTTACATGTTCATCAAAACATAATAATCCTCTTAAAATCAATATAATGATCTAACATAAAGGTATGCTTGTGTTATGCCACTTTGGGATATAAAGCTACTTGGAAACTCAAGATCCTATAGAAAAAACTGATAAAGTGTAGTGAATAAATGCATGAATTGAAACCTTCTAAAATTAGTTATTGAAGTCAAACATCCAAATCTATTTGGTCAAGTCATATCCCCTAGGATATGGATTCATGACAAGATAGGGATTCATCATATGGTAGTACCAAAAGTACATAGGGCTCTATTTTGGATTTTTTAAGGAAACTTATCCCTAGAATCAACTCTTCAAATTGAACATGGCTTCTCAATCCTACCTACTTCTCAATGATATCAATAATTATTGTCATTGTATCTATAAATTCCTCTAACTTGATGAAGATATATAACATGTTCCAACTCTCTATATAGTAATTTTAGATCTCTGTTGGAGCCACCTATAGGTGTACACATAGTTGTAGACAAGGGTAGTGAAGGTGAGATGGTCAATGTGTATGGTGTATGGTCTTGTAATTAGTTTTAATCTCTCTCAACATCTTAAAATAGATCCTTAAAACCTTTAAATTCTTCAAACAAGATCCAATGTAATTATTCCAAAGTGTTTGACTTCTTTTAGGTGCTCATTCATGGTGCAAGATTGTGCTAAGGATTGATTGGTCATCACACCCTATTATTTATGATTTAAATGACCTATCTTATTTTTTCATTCTCCAAAAATGTTTTTAACAACTCAAAACTCTTCATATACTTTCTATGAATGTTCTTAAACATTCAAAACATCTCACTCAATTGACTGTGTATGATAGGCATGCAAGAAGGTTTGACTATGTCAAAGGTTGACTACATCTATATTGATGATCCCCTTTGAGACTAAGTTTGGAAGTAGAGGTGGTTGATATTAATTTAAAAACATGAAACCTAGGACTTCATATTTATTTTTAACCATCATAGGGAAATAAACCTTATGTAATTCATAAAACTGACTAGCTAGATTATACAGACAAGCTCGTATAGAAGCAAAACCTATAGGGTGTGAGGATTGGTAAGAAAAAAAAGAAATTACCTTATTAATAATGATTCATAAATCATAAATAACAATTCTTCCAAATCCTACCACGAAAATTAAGTAGACCAAGTGTAATATCAACCACCAAGAGCATTTGACCTAAAATTTCTCCTACCAACAATACCATCAGAAGACTTATTGACCAATTTTGTAGGCCTAGTGGAGTGATAGAGAAGAGAAATGGTTTTGGTTGAATTTTGGTACTTCTAAAGTAGATCAAGTGTGGGAATGTATTCATGGAAGTTGAAGGGTCACTTCATTAGGTTGCCACATGTGCCATACTCTCCCATAGGTCATACAACTTCTAAAATTCCCTTTATTTCAACTATTTTATTGATTTCACTTAACACTTGCAAGTTTTTTAGTTAGAACTAATAAATAAAGATAAGGTCTAACATATTGGACATTGAAAATAAGTTTAAAATAATTGGACACCTTGTAAAACCATACTAACTATATTTATGACACAAATATGACCCCTAAGTAACATAAAATGACACAAGGACTAAGTAGGAATATGACAAAGCTATAAACACATTAAATGACATCAAATCAATCATGACACACTCTATGACATTATTTTAGACCACTATCTAAAGTTTTAGACTATAGGGGGTTGACCTATTTTGACTTATGGTGAAAATAGTCGACATTATTAATGATTCCGTAAGGGTGGTATGCATGATATGAGAAGACCAGTAGCCTAATCATATATATTGGGCCATGGAGTCACTTATACACAAGTTTGACACATAATTTTCTTTTGAAATGACATCAAACACAAAGGAAAGGAACACAAAATAATACACACTCAAAAAAAACAAAAATGTGTTCAACTAGAACACTTATGTTAAAACAAAACACACTCCTAATCTACTACTTACAAAACATCACTCTTGAGGTGAAAGCATCTTACCATACTTCAACCAGGGTCAAAGATGGTTCCTCTTGCATCTTTGTCACTTCATGAAGGCAATCTAACATGAGAAACATGCTCATCATCAACCAGTTGAATGTATAGATGGTCAAGAAGCTTACCATCTTTATATCTCCTCATGTTTGAAAATGGACTATTTATAACCTTCATGAATGTTATTTTTTGATCTCCAAAGACCTTGATTAGGGATGCAAGCTGATTGATCTTTGTCATATTTGATCTACATTCCTCAAACTATAGAATAAAGGTGATGATAGCTACCTCAATGTTTTCATCATCTTGGTAATGATGTACTTAATTTTTATGATCATCAAGTCCTTTATCATCATGTTCTAATACATTAGAATGTGATTTTACTTCAGATGGAGCTCTTGACTATTCTTTAAGCACACCAAAATCTGCCTTGGACTCATGATATTCCTCTTTGACTATAGATCTTTGGACAATAGATTGGCATACACTTTCATGATTGATGGAACACTCAACAATATTCTGGTTAGACTCATTAGCAAACACATCAGATATGCTTCTTAAACTCTTGAAATATGGCATTGAAACTTTGTTGCCAGTCATCTTCCTCTTCCTCATGAATGTCATCATCAAGGGCATATTCATAAATTATAGGTAGAAAGACATCATTTTTCTCACTATAGTGATCAATTAGGTTCTTCAATCTATCCTCATCATATACATGGATCAAGTAGTTATTCTTAGCATCTTGTGAAAAAGAATACTCAATACTTACGTTAGGTCCCTTAAATGTTCTTCATGGATGATATAGGTACTAAGGTTATTTTTATCAAAGTATGCATAAGGATCATGCTCATAATAATTTTCACCATACTCATATAGAATAATTAAGATACACCTTCAATATTTAAATAAGTGTTATCATCCACATTAGATTTGTATTTCTCATTGATCACATAGTTTAAATTTGAACTTGCCTCTACATAAGACTCAATGTGGAATTTAGTAATAGGATGAGTTATTATGGTCACCTTGTTTCCATATCTTATCTTAAATGACAAGAAGGACTAGTCAAATAAGAGGTAGCCTCTTATCTTGGCTATGAAATCTATTGAAAGGTAGATTGCAAAATGAGCACGCAGGGCCACAACAGTAATGTCCTAAAGGATGGAAAAATGAGGACAGTCATGGAGGAAGATATTCAAGTTTTTTATCAAGCCTATTGCATTGGTAGGTGTACCATATAAATATATCACTCCTTTTTTATGTGTTTCATATTTTATGCCCAACTTATCAAATAAAACTTTGGGTATGATTAATGTAGAGGCACCAATATCAACTATGCAATTATGGACTATGTTGTCACCCATAATGAGAGTGAGGTAGAAAGGTGGAGGATTATCAACCTTTGTATATGGTTCAATAATGTTATTTGGAGAATTTTTAAGAGACACATGACCATGAATTGGACTTGAAGGTGAAGGACTAGTAGGGATAGTGGAAAACTATTTTTTTAAGAGCTTCTTTTGGCCAGGCAAATGAAGGACATCAAAAAGGGAAATGGATGGCTTGGCATTATTCAATGAATCCATTATGTTTAGATAATAATTTATTACCATATCTTGAGTCCTTGAATACAAATAATTTTTTTAAACTTGAGGAATTGAGGCACCATGATTAGACCTTACCATATTCTTATTTGGAGTAGGTACAGGAGTATTTAGAACTATCATGTTTATAGCCATGCCTTCTTTCCTTGTAGGAGGATTAAATTAACTTTTAGGAACATTAATATCACCTCCTAAATATTTAATCTTTTCTCCAGTGTTTTCTACAATAGAAGTTCCTTGATTGAGCACAAAAGTGTCTTCAACTAGGAAGTTGGTGAAGTTTTCTCATTAAAGCTACCAATCTTGACATACTTGCATTAAGACTTCATCTTCAGTTGATAGGATAGGAGTGAATCCTCATTGAGAAACTAGAGCATGATATCCACCCTTATTGGCATCTATAAATTGTCCTTGTTTATAATCTTATCCTTGTACCAAGTTTCTATACATCATTACCATCTCTCTTGTGTTGGTGGTAGAAGTGGGATTATACACATTGTCATGCCTATTGAAATCAGGTTACCCTTAACCTCTTCCTCTCTCATATTTCTAACCATATTATTATTGATAGGGATACTAATTTTAATTATCACCTTTTTTCATATTGTCTTGCCTAATCTGATCTCTTAAGATTTGAATTTCTACATATTTATCCATGACATCATCTACATTCTTAGGAGCATTTCAAGGCTTGGTGTTAGCATTAGGAACTTGGGCCACACTTGGATTATTATAGGAATAAACACTTTAGGAGGTATATTTATAGATTTAATGAGGCCATTCTCATCTGTAATGTCAAGTTTATATGCTTTGGGAAGAGAGAAACCACCCATGGATTGAATCGTGATGGAAATATCAGTACCAATGTCTCTCAAGTATGTAGGAAACATAAAGCTAGTAGGTGGTCTCATGGGAGGAGGAAATTTATAGCAAGTATTTTGAAGCCTATAATTTAAGTCATACATTATTTACTTGAGTGATATTTTGATCACATTAAGCTGATGTGTGAGACAAGTATGGTCAATTTCATCTTCAAACCTTGAAGTTAGGAGCACTCTAAAGTCATCCCATGTTATGATGCATCCACCAAGCAAAGTACTATACAAATAAAGTTTTTTACCTCTAAGGTACATGGAAAGGAGTTTAATGAAAATATTATCCTTAGTGACATTATGGAAACTACATAAATTATAGATATCCCTGATGTGTTCACTAGGTGTGACATGAACTTCACCATTAAATGTAGGCACACTCTTTGTGGCATTATGGGGAATTACATCATGTTAATAAAGATGGATTGAATATTTAGTTTAAAGGTATGGAAATAATGTTTCATATCAATGATTTATTCAATATCTTCACTCTCTTGACTTAAAAATTCCTCTTGTTCTTCAAAGGGCATATTAGGGTAATGGTATTGAACTTCAAGAGGAAGTTCAGGATGAATAGGTGGTTTGATAGGATTGAAATATCTACAAGAAGATGACCTATTAATGACCATGAAGTATGAGATTACCATATTTTACCATGAGTGGAGTCATCAAATAATGATTATCACACTAATATAGAGTTGATGTTGTCAAGACCAACATTCACCTTGACAAGTTGACTTGAGGACAATGAGTCCCACTGAGAATGCTAAAAATATTATCACCAAATATTGCACCCTATAAGAAATTTATTAGGCCTAATATAATATTTGGTAAACATGGGAATAATTTTAGGTATGTGGGTTTACCTAAGGTAGAAGTAAACCTCTAGGTTTAAGGGCTTAGTCATGAATTTATCTTGAAGTGCTTATCACCTATACTATTGATTGCTTGTGGGAAAAGGGATAGAAGTATGCATGAAATAAATATAATATAAGGGGGTGATACAATATAAGGATTTCCACAAGACCATCATACTTATTTCACTAAGAAACAAGACCAACAATACTATCTTCAAAGTCCTAGAATACTCTAACATTAGTGTTTCAATATGGATCTGATATGCATGAAGACTACACAAGGTAAGTGAACCATAGATCCGTTTTAGACACTAAGGCTAATTTTACACTTGAAAAAATACCCATAAACTTGAAATCACATCATATGACCTACTAGAGTGGAACAATTTTCATTGAACATGGAAGGATCGAGAGAAAGCAAGGATAGATTAATATCTCTTAAGTATTAACTATACATCTCTTCACACAATTTGAAAAGATGATATATGATCTCAAAATAAATTGTATTTATTTTTCAGAGGCAAATTATAACATCAAACTAATTTTTTTTTACCATACATGGTGTGGAATTAGTCTACTAGAGAAAAAATGGCTTGTAATTATCGAATGTGAGAGAGGAGAGAGAATAATTAACTCCAAGAGTCACAACAAAAATTTAGGATGAGAAAAGGAGTTAAATATATAAGACAAATGAATATGCACCATACCATGTAAGGTCTAATTTGAAAAATGTCTTTTAAATCATTAAACTCCTAAAATGTGGCATAGGACTCTTCAACTTGTTCTTTGAAAATTACCTTCATCATTTGGCCTTCTTTGAGTGCTCTAGAATAGGACAGGGATATATGAGATCATTTTTATATGAGATAGGGGTTATAAACGTGCTTAAAAATGGATTGGATGTGTCCCTAATCATAAATATTGTTCTATCTAAGTGTTCCCACTACATTTAATCATAATCACCTTCCTTTTACTCACCCTTCACACTTAGCAATTGGTGGTCATTAGTTTTCCAATCTAGTCCATAAATAAGGTGATGTGACACCTATCAAGATTACTCATTCCATTATATTCATTAGTTAGACATTAAAATGCCTCCCAATTAGATTTTTCATATCTTCATTTGATGATCATTCCTTGTTTACTATTCTAGTTTAGAAAAGATAAGATGAAGGTGTTAATAGAGGCACTTTTGAGCTTTGTGTAGACATTGTAAATCTACACATGATGGTTCTAAATGTCATGATTCCCTAGGACCACCTTAGGACACTTTTGGGCCCAACCATTGACCTTTAGACCAATAATTGGGCCTAACTCTAGCTAATTTGACCTACTAACCAAGCCCACCTTTTTAACCTAATTTGACCTTGACCTTCGACCGTTGATGGTCATCCTAACCGTTGATGATCACTCTAACCACCAACATTTAAGTTATACCATATAAAACAACTTAAGTGACCCTTCAACTCTATCTTTATTTTTTATTATTATCTCATCTAATTTTCATGTGAGCCCATGCATGATGAAGTCAAAATTAGATAGTAAGTCAGACCCCTTATTAAACATAATATTACACCTCTCCTTCCTTCCTATAAAATGAGGAGAAATGGAAGGAAAGAAGAAGGAATCAGATCATTAGGAGGCAAGAGTAAGAGAGAGAATATAGATTAGGATCAATCATATTCTTTTGTAGGTATGTCTTCATCAACAATCAACTTCAACAAGCTCCAGAACTTCTCCAAGACATCAACTATTAAACCATGAACTAAGTATATTTTTATTTGTTTCAAGTGTCAATTATTTAGTTTATAAATTACATCCATCCACCCATAGACTATTTTTAGTAATTTAAATAACTAACCCTTGAACCAACCACCTCTGAACCTTACCCTCTATCTCATAACCAATATATAACCCAAACCCACCTTCCAGTGCCATTCTACAACCTCAACCAAGAAACCTTATTGACCTGAACCAAAACTAATAGTAACTGTCAATAGTCATCTTGACCATCGAAGGTCATCTTGACTATCGAGGGTCACCCTGCTATTGACAATCACTATGTAAAACTAGACACCCAAAATCAACAAATAGAAACCAATTCTCAACCTCAACCAAAACCCTATTTTCTTGAATTATATCATAATATAGACCAAAAACAATAACTTGACCATACCTAAACCATATTTTGATAGTTTGGCATTCACCTTAATGTTATCTTGTTAATATAATCATTTCTTATGAATAGTATTTATTTCACCTAAATTAAGTACTTTCATTTATGTTATGCAACCTTCTTTTATCAGCAACATTAACTTATCTTAATAGGTGGATTGACAACCTCCAAATAAGTTGTGTACTTATTGGATCTAGCTTGCTAGGCAATCCGTCCTTCTACCCAAATAATCAACCACTTATTTAGTGATTTCTTATATTTAGTTCATTCTTCCCAAGACAAAGAGGAGTATCTATAACCATCTGGGTCATGAAACATAAATCAAATCTAGTTCTACCAACCTCACCCTCCTTTCAATTTTTACTCTTTATTCTTAAAGAACATAAATAAAAATTTCACTAAAATATTTTGGCATGCCCGATGGGACCCTTAAATGTTTACTTGGGTTTATTTTATTTGCATCTATAAGCTCTTTTCCCTATTCTGTGCTCATAAACAAAATTTAAAATTATTTTGAGTTTAAAATCAACTATATAAATTGATTTATTTCAATTTTAGCTCACATAGTTTAAATTAAAGCAAATTAATTCAATTATAACATCACTTTTTTTGCACACACTAAACCAAACCACCTACATCAATCAAACATCATAATAACTTGATATAAGGCTCAACTAGGACTTCATCACCTAGCAGTCACCTTACCCTTTCACCAAGGGGAGAACCAAATCATCTCTTTGGTTGAGTATAAACTATAAAAATTAGTACATACTAGCTAAGTACTTAACACCCTTATCACTACTATGTGTGAAGTGAGGGGGTAGGCCCCAATAACGATCCACATACTGATTTCTAATATAGATCCCTTTAAGAACCTAAACTACTTAAAACCAACCATAGACTTATTTTCTAGTACCTGATCTCCAAACCAAGTTGAGTCACATAGTTTCTTAAAAGCTTAAGGCATAAACCAAAAGAGAGAATAAAAATAACCTCAGGATTTAACATGATTTAGTGTATATTTTATCTTCTTTTGACTTTTTCTTATCTTCTCTTTACTTTAGTGATGAGGAATCAAACTTCCCTTGGAAACCTTCTACCACCTTGCCTTCATCAACTTCATCTCCTTTGCCTTATTCAATGGGTAGCCCACTTATATTTTTGGCTAGAGATCATAACTTTGTTAGAATATTAAAAGACAAACCTCTTTACTTAGAGCATTACCTTGCATCAAAATCCACTTGTGCTCCCAACCTTACCCTTAATCAACACAACCTCACCTATAATCAATCTAACCTCACCTACAATCAATCCAAACTCACTTATAACCAACCCAACATTGCCTATAATTAATTAAACCTTGACTACAATTAATTGAAAACCTTTCAATAACCACTTGATCATCACCTTAACCAACCAATAACCTTTCAACCCTTATTATACCCTTTTCATAACCCACCTCAACTATCTCAACCTCACCAATATTAAGGTTACCTATCCCAACCATCATATCAATTATCTCAACTACATCAAAAATTTTATTACCTACCTCAACCATCATATTAATTATCAATACCCCCTTTGTGGTAACTTTATTTATCTCAAAACTAAGACTTGGTCTATCCCACTAGTCATACCACCAACAAATATCAACCCAACAAATATCAACCCAACTACTATCAATCCAACCACTATCAACCTACTTTATCAACCTCATTAAATCAAACCAACAATCATTAAATTAACAAATATAATTTTTTTTTTATAACCAGTCAATATTATCACCCTTACCAATGTTATCAAACCTATGAATCCAACCTACATTACCCACCTTCTCAACTTCATTAACCCCATCAAATCTAACCAATAACTATCAACCTATTGTATTGAACCAACCAAAATTTTTAAGCCACCCAAATATATAGAACCTACAAACCATATCAACCATGCCAAATCTATCAAATACCTCAACCTTACCCAAACTCTCAAATAAACCTACCTTATCTACCTTATCAAACCAACCAATATTTTCTAACCCACCAATCTTATTAAATCAACTAACCTCACCAAATCAAAGTAATAACTATCAACCAAATTTTTCCAACCCACCAAGCTTATCAAGCATACCCAACCCATAAAATCACTCAAAATTATCAAGTTAATTCAACTTATTTTACCAACCAACTTTACCAAACCGACCAATTATCTCTCAACCTCAAGAGGCATTGGTGCACCCTCTTCCTAGGTAATATACCCCACTAGAGAATCATATGCCTCAATCGTTGACAAAATTTTAAGGGATTATATCATTAGACTCCCTCAAATAAAAACCTTAAATGCTTCTCTTCCAAAACCCATTTGGTTTATAGAGAATTAGTTTTGTATGTATCATCACACAAATCAACATGTGGTAGATATATGTGGGTCTTTTAAGATGATCATCCCAAACCTTATCAATCAAAATAAGGTTCCAAAGGATATTCTCCATGTTCCCCCCAACTTAGCCTTGAATGTCTTCAAGTAATAAATCATCAAACCTCTTTCTACACCCATTATTTTGTAGCCCCATAATCAAGGTCCTCAACACAATGAGTTGCCTTCATTAGATTTGGTCCTTAGTGCATCTATAACTAGGGAAATCATAATTGAAACCCCAACCAATCCACTTGTTAACTAAGTGTACCCTTTTCATATTCATTTTCAAATCATCACTAATGAAGAATCAATCTTAAACCAACAACTTGGTGACTAAGAAGAGCCTTCTCAACTTTATTTTTAAACCATCATTAAGGAAACTGACCCACCTCTTCCACTTCCCCTTTTAATGGAGCCAAACCAAACTCAAAACACCTCACCTATAACTAAATCCAACCCAACCTCAACTCAAATCAAACCCATTCAATTCCTCTATAATATTCTATTTTTCATCTACCTAATGACATTGTCTTTGGTTCGATTCCCTTTTGAATAGGATCAAATCTTTGTCACCTTACCAATCAGACCAAAAAAAAAAGCAAACCCAACTAGTAAGCTAAATCAACCACCCATCCTATCTCCCCCAACAAATCAAACCAAACTCTAAACCAAATCAATCAACCATGATCAACCCAACTTTTAATCCAACCATAAACAACTTATATATCAACACAAAACAACATCAACCCTTCACTTGAGATTTCTTAAATCTTAGCTACCATTTTATCTAAGCTACCCACACCTCACCTTAGTTCCCTCATTAGGATAATCCAACACTCTTGTATAACCCACCTTTATTCCAAGATGATGTTCCCAACACTACTTATAGATCCCAAACCTACCCAAATCCAACCCAACAATGTTTCCCTTACCTTAGCACCATAAAGAGATCTTGCCTAAGCCATAACCTATAACTTGAACTCCAAACTAAAAACTAACAACTAAAAACCATTGGGATGCAAATGAAGTCATATTCATCCTTCTTAAAACCTTCTTTACTAACCCACATTTTTTCTTGGGAATATTTCCCCACCTAAACATTCATGGGAAGAGCATTAGGGGGAATTATTCCTCCAAAAGCTCTAACAATGGTCAATAAGCCCAAAATTAACTAATGACCAAACCAACCCTTGGCACATATGATCAACTCAACCTTGCCTATAACCAAAACAACCTCACATATAACTCGTCAAATTTCAACTACCACCAAACCAACCTTAAACATAAACAAACCTTGATCTTGACTGACCTTTCATCAATAACCTATACCAACCTAAATAAAAACCTAAAACATAACCAACCACCATCAAGCCTAAAAGCCAACTTAAAGCCTAACTATAATTACCTAACCAACTTTGCCTCTTGCTTTGTCAACTATCTATGGAAGGAGCAAACTGGGGAAGTTCTCCCTTTAAGAGGTCTTATCCATATATCAACCCAAACCAATGCCTAAACCTACCTAACCAAACCAAAAAAACTAACCATAATTGTTGTTAACCAAAGTATAAAAACCATCACCTAACCAACTTTGGGGATATAACTGGAGTCATTTTGTTTCATTATCCCTACTCAACCATCGTCACTCCAATATCTTTTCCACACTTTATTTAGTGTTAGGAAGTAATTTTGGGACCCATTCTCTCTCGATTGACTCAAACCATTTACATGTAAGTGTGGATCTAGCACATATCAGAACATAAACCCCTCAATGATTTGCATTTTCATTTTGTTCTTTTGTTAAACTAAGTTCTTAGTCATCTATTGTCTAATTTAAGCTCATCCATTATTTTTCATCCACCTTAATTTCCTTATTTTAATGACAACTAATTAAAATAGGATCATGTGATTATCGGTCACAACATTAGCCTAGTCTTAAGCATGGGTACCACATATCTACCTATGGCATGATTTTCATGGACACTTTTCATCCCTTATTGGGTGAATCCTCATGGTCATTGACATTTAACCTCTTTCACCCCTCATTCACCTTCTTTTTCTATGGTTTTACCTCCATAAAGGAAAGACTTTAATCTTATATAGACTAGTCCATGTCTAAACTAGCATAACATTCAATTTGGGATACCAAATATCACTTGGATCAACATCTTTAGCATTTTAGATTACTCCCTTGAAGGACATCTACCTAAAACTAGCAAAAATAAAATTGCTTAAAAAGGTAGACTAATCCTTCCAAGGACAACTATCAACATAAACATATCCAAAGGTTAGACCACTCCCTTGAAGGATGGTTAAGTCAACTTTTGTCAAGCAATCAATTGGAAGCTTCTCACATTGATCAACTTCCCAAACCCATCAAATAAAACATCAAAATACCCAAATTCAAAAGTAAAAAACAAAGAAATCCTAAGGAAGCTTCAATCCATTTTCACATAGCATTCATAGACTTCTTTCCTTTATCAGTCTACACCCAGCTTAGAACATGGACTTGTTTGTAATGGTTCTTAGGTCACCTACAAGAGGGCCAAGTTATTCCCAAAATAAGGTTACACTACCATTTATCTAGCTACAATTCATCTCCACCTTTCATCCTCTACTAAAAGGAATTTTGAGCTTACTTGACACTACGTGATTAAGCTACTTATTTTAACCAATGAACTAGCAATAATGTAACATATGAAATGGACTTATGTTCTTAATCCCACCATCTTACCATTATGGTATTTTTAAACTAGAAAATTTTAGCCTCCTACTTTCATGGCCACTTCAGAATATATGTCTCTTCCATCTTTGAGTCATTAAAACCCTAACCACCTAATTTACACCTTTTCACCAAATCAGACAACCTATTTGAACACCAACCAACCTACCAAAAATGCACCTATTATATTAATCCTTATTATCCACCACCTAACCAAACTAATTAACCTCAACTTGGTCATCTTGACCCACCTTTCACATTTTTTGTGACCCAAATTAAACCTTGGTCATTTTGATCCCATCATTTACATTATCATTTTTGATGAACTTGCACTACTTATGTTCCCTAGCCATCTAGGTGCTTTGGAGTATGGCCCATTATGGTCCCAACACCTAAAAACTTTTTTTTCTTCTTAGGATCACATCCTACCTTAGATACTTGTAGATACATTGACCTTACCTAAAAGACTTGATTTTATAGGATTAACCCATATCAGCTATGCCTAACATTATGGCTTGGTTACCCTATCACTTGTCTTTCTAGTACTAATTTTTTTTTACTACCTTATCCCAACCTACAAACCATGCAACCATTAGATATCACCTTCTCCACCACCCAACCATAACTAACCACATTAACCTCAACTTCGTCATCTTGACTCACCTATCGTATGTTATGCAATGGCCTTGCCTTAGTCCTTTTAAATACATAGACAATAATTTTTATTTTATAATATTTTTATGTTGTGTTACCTTTTACATACCCAACCAAATCATGTCCTCTTAGGAGCAATTCCTATTTCAGATACCTACAACTACATCTAACTAATTTGTGTTTTCTTTGGGAACACTTCTTACCATGGATACCCATTAAAACACTGACCTTGCCTAGGATACTTTCATTTATGAGTATACACAACCTCTATGATTAAATGCATTCATGTGGTCTACTTGTCACTTGTCATTCTAGCATTAGACTTTATTTTTACCAACCATGGCAACCTAACCAATGTCTAATCTTGGATATTGCAATTTTGTTGTACTTTGTGTGCATATTTAAACCTCAAGTTCCTAATCTATCATTCACCCATGTTTTCATCCCCTTTTCCACCTATCAAACTCATACATGATTTTTTTTTACCTCATCAATTCCTAATTTGAGTGGAGACACCTCTTCCCATGCTTAGGGTAACCAAGGCTTTGACCTACAAACTATTTTTATTTTTTAGCTTGTTGATACAAACTACATAATCAAAAGGGGAAAATGTAGACACCAAAAATCTACACATGATGGTTATGAATGTTGTAATTCCCCTAGACCACATCAGGATCCCCTTGGGCCCAACCATTGGCCTTTCAATAAAAAACTAGGCCTAACACTAGTTAATTTGACCTACTAACCAAACCCACCTTTTTTACCCAATTTGACCTTGACCTTTAACCGTTAATGGTCACCCTAACCATTGACAGTCACCCTAACCATCAATGGTCAGGTTCCACCATCTAAACCAACTAAAGTGACCCTTCAAATCTAAACTAATTTTTTATAATTATCTCATCTAATTTTCATGTGAGGCCATGCCTGATGAAGTTAAAATTAGACAACAAGTTAGATCCCTTATTAAACATAATTTTGTAATTCTCCTTCTTTCTTATAAAATGGTGAGAAATAGAGGGGGAGAGAGGAGGGAAGAAGATCATCAAGAGGTAATCAAATAATCAAAAGGCAAGAGTAAGAGAGAGAAGATATATTAGGATCAATCATCAACTTCTTATGTAGGTATCTCTTCATCAACAATCATCTTCAGTAAGCTCTATAACTTCTCCAAGCCATCAACTATCAATTTTCAAACCATGAGCTAAGTATATTATTATTTTTTTCAAGTGTCAATTATTTATTCTATAAATTTCATCCATCCACCCATAACCTATTTTTATTCATTTGAATAACTAACCCTTGAAATATCCACCTCTAAACCTTACCCTCTATCTTGTAACCAATATCTAACCCAAACCCGCCTTTCAAAACCATTCTATAACCTCAACCAAGTAATCTTCTTAACTTGAACCAAAATTGATAGTAACTATCGATGGCCATCTTAACCACCGATGATCATCCTGAACATCGAGGGTCACCCTAACCATTGAGGGTCATTGTGTAAAACTAGACACCCAAAATTAGCAAGCAAAAACCACTTCTCAACCTCAACCAAAACCCTATTTTATCAACTTTTATTATAATACAGACAAGAAATAATAACCTAACCATACCTAAACCATTTGATAGTTTGGAATTCACCTTAATTTTATCTTATTAACCTAATATTTTCTTTTAAATAGTATTTATTTCACCTAAATTAAGTATTTTTATTTATGTTATGCAACCTTGTTTTATCGACAGCATTAACTTTTCTTAAGAGGTAGATTGATAGCCTCCAAGGAAGTCATGCACTTCTTGGATTTAGATTTATAGGAAATCCACCCTTCTGCACAAATAATCAACCATTTTTGAAGTGTTTTCTTATCTACAGGTCATTCCTCCCAAGATAAAGAGGAGTATCTACAAATGTCTAGATCATGGAGCACAAACCAAATCCAAGTTCTACCAGCTTCACCCTACTTTCAAGTTTTACTCTTTATTCTTAAATAACATAAATAAAAATTTCAATAAAACACTTTTTTGAAGAAAAAAATGAGTATGATATTTATATTAGGTCCCATACTAACTCCCAAAGTGATTTTCATCTTTTGGAATACTTCTATACCTACAAAACACACAAAACTATCAATAAAATCCATTTTCTACCCTATTCATATAGGTAAGGTATAACTCAATGTGATGGAAATGAGGCTTGGAGATTCCTCTACAATCTCAAATCCCTTTCTTTCTTAAACTATCCCATCTAGATGCCTCGCCTTCTTCATTTTCCCAATTAGGTCCTTAGTGAGGGTTTTAGGTGATTTTAGCCTCTAAGGATTGTTCATAAAGTTATGACATTGGAAACCTAAAAAAAATACATTAATTTTTTGTTCACCCTCTTTAACACCTCCTATCTCCTCCATCTCCCATGCTAAGCATACATGCTCTTGTGAGCTTCTCAAGTTAGCCTCTCAAGCTCTTCTTCACATTCTACATACCATGTTATGATCTTAAGTCAAAAAATGTCTCATTCATGGATTTATTTGAAAATTAAAGGATCAATAACACCTTATATCTCCTCATTTTCATTTTAAAATTCTTTGGAATGTTTTACAAGTGTTATAAGTGACATTTGGACACTTTTAGGCACTAGGCCTAATCAAGACCCAATAGGTATGCCTACATATATGTGGGTTTAGACCACCCTTTCTGGTCTCAAGAATCTATGTAGCTTTACCTATTTTCATTTATTTCTACCATATATCATTACACCCTCCTTAAAGGTTTAAACACTTTATGCACCTTCCTTTCATCATTTTCGTGACAAACATGTAGGGTTTCTTCCAAAGAGTACCCTCTATCTGAGATAGAATATAGGGTATATCACATATTAACTCAGGTTATATAAGGTTTTTAGAGGACTAAATATTTCATATATACCATCTATACTAATTTTTATGGTTTTGTCACATTAATAGTACCTCCAAATGTCTCAAAACCTAAGACAGGGTTGTGGAGAATCTAACTATGTGTAGGGTTGACATATGAACTTTGTGCATGTTTGAAACCTTATATTTAATTTTTTCCATATGATAATATTATATTTAGATATATATTCACATTTAAAATTGTTCTCATTCATATCACACTCCATAAATTTTCCAAAAAATACATTGTATACCCTCCACTTGACTTGACATAAGTGGTTGATTCTGTGCGACAATGTTTCACCTTAGGAAAAAGGTGCCTGTAGAGTGATATTTTGTATTATAACTTGTGTTAATTTTCATAATAATATTATGAATTTATTAAGATATTTTAAAACTCATTTACACCTATATTCATCATATTTATGCTAGACCATCTTCAAGGCAGTGATTCCTTAGGTCATTGTTATACTACAGTCAACTATAATTGACCATCCTCAAGGCAAAAGGGATTTGTAGATGAATATCAACCATTTAAATCTATTTTAAACCTAATTTATCTATTTTTAGTCTTCTTACTATATCTCATTATCAATTTATTATGATTTTCATGTTTTTAATCTTCTAAAGTGTACCTTATCAGTTTGTGAATCCCTACAATCAGGCTGTAGGTGGCTGGTCTGAGTAAAGGTACACCTATAGGTGTGTATACAGGTCAAAAAATTTCCATTTAATCCTTTTTTATGTTATTTTTAACATAAAAATCCTCTTCACCTAAATATTATGATCTAACATGAAGGTATGCTCTTGTTATTCCACTTCAGGATGAAAATCTACTTGGAAACTCAAGATCCTATAGAAAACATTGAAAAAGTGCAATGAAAAAAAGAATGAATTAAATGTTTTGATAAGATAATTTGTGTTTATCTATATTCATTTTCATCTCATTGTATGTAAACACCAAAAGTACATAGGGCTCCATTTTTTAGTTTTTAAGGAAACTTGTCCCTAAACTCAACTCTTCAACTTGAACATGGCTTCTCAAGCTTCCTACTTCTCAATTAGCTCAATCATTATTTTTGTGGTATCTCAAATTTCCTAAAAAATAATTAATATCTCTAAAATTATCTAATTTTCTATACAATACTTTTAGATCTCTATAGGAGCCACTTATAGGTGTGCATAGAGTTACAAACAAGGGTACTGAAGGTGATATGGTTAATGTGTATGAGGTATGGGCCTGAAATTTGTTTTAGTCTCTCTTAACATATTTAAATATATCCTCAAAAACTTTAAATACTTAAAATAAGATCAAGTTTCCTTATTCTAATGTGGTTGACTTCCTATAGGTGTTCATTCATGGTGTAGGATTTTGATAAGGACTAATTGGTCATCACAGTCTATTATTTTTCATTTGAAAGACCTATATGTTTTTTTCATACTATAAGAAGGTGTTCAACAACTAAAGACTCCTAATCTAATTTCTATGAACATTCTCAAAAATTCAATACATCTCACTCAATTGAATATGTATGATAGTCATGTAAGAAGGTCTAATTGTATTATAGGTTGACTACAACTATATTGATGATCTCCTTTGAGACTAAGGTTGGAAGTAGAGGAGATTGATATGACTTGAAAAGAATGAAAATTACTACTTCATATCAATTTGAAATAATTTCAAGAAAGGAAACCTTCTATAATTGGTGAAACTTGACTACTAATCCACTACTAAAATAAACCTCCTATGGAAGCAATTTCACTAATTGGATTGTACGGACAAGATCATATAAAAGAAAAACCTACAGGGTGTGGGGATTAACAAGAAAAATAAAATAGTTAATTTATTAAGAATGATTCATAAATCATAGGAAAACATTCTTCTAAATAATTCTATGAAAATAAATTATACCAAGTGTACTATGCACCACCAAGATCATTTGACCTAAAATCTCTCCTACTAGTTATACCATCAGAAGACCTATTAACCAATTTTATATGCCTAGTGGAGAAATATATAATATAAATGGTTTTGGTTCATTTTTGGTACTTCCAAAGTAGATCAAACATGGTAATGGAGTTATGGAAGCTGAAGGGTCACTGCATGAGGTTTACACACATGACATACTCTCCCATAGGCTGTACAACTTCTAAAATTCCCTTTCTTTCAACTATTTTCTTGGTTTCACTTAACACATAAAAGTTTTTTAGTTATCATTGACAAGGAATGATAGGGTATAACATATTGGATTTGATAGTAATTTTATAACACTTGGACACCTTGGAAAACCATACCACCTATATTTATGACCCAAATAACCCCCAAGTGACATAAATGACACAAGGACTAAATTACACTATGATAAACCTATAAACCCATTAAATGAAATCAAATTGATCATGACACACCCTATGACATTATAATAGACCCTATATAATGTTTTGGACTATAAGGGGTTTACCTATTTTGACTTATGGTCAAAATAGTCAACATTTTCAACATAAGTTGGTTGGGTGGAAAGGCAACTTGCTTTCACATGAAAGTAAACCACTATTTATAAAGACAACTCTCTATAACCTTATGGTCTATCTAATGTGTTTTTTATAAATGCCAATAAGTAGAGTTCATTATATTGAGAAAATTCAAAAGAGGTTCATGTGGTCTGGTACATAAGTGAATTGTAGATGTTATTTCTAAATTATATATCACCTCAATCTTGTATACTTATAAAACACATATCATGGATGTACCTTCAACTTATAGACCTTCCCAATGTTGAAAGGCTTGTATACACTATCTCTATGTGCCTATTTCTTATCTCTTATCTTGACCAATGCTATGATGATGAATTAGATAATCTATCATGCTTAGAATGTTTTCTAAATACCTAAACACATGTGTCCTAGTCAGATAGATGCCTACATTAACATAAGTGTCCTATCCCAACACAAGTGTCAAATGCCCTAAATCATTAAATGTAAAAATGAAGAATATTGTTATGGTCAGCCTAATTACTTTAATGTGAGATATTTTTCAAAGGGATTGGTATAAATACATTATCAACCCTCATTCATTACTCACTTAACATAGACTTATAAACTCATAAGGCAACCTACCAAAGCATTGAATCAAGCACTCAAGTGATAATATTTCCTATTTTCCCTTATTTCTATATAAAACATAGGGACACCACATATACAAGTATGAATTACTAAATAAGCATCTAATGAACCACTTTTTCCATGTTCCAAGTTAGGTCACTCTGTGTACTTTAAAATCACACATTTCATGATATACATACAAGTCAACACATAGAGGGGAACTACATAATTCTGAGTCCCTCTTTGAAGTATCAAATATTTTGGTAGCACTAATTAATAAATGAGTCTTTGAGATAGCTTGAAACCATGTGCCCACTAACCCATTCTCCCATAGCCACTATGAATATGAAGAAATAAGGTTTTTTAATTTGATTAGGAGTGATAGTCCATGAAGCAAATCTAAGTACACAAGAGTGAAGGTAAAACAAAACCTATAATATTCTAGGTGGTTGCATATATATCAAACAGGTATTACATATAGAAAATTTACATCCAAGTTAGATAAAAGTGTTGACATGATTATCTGGGGTCAACATAAGTATCTAAGGTCACACTAGTGTTTAATCTAGAATCTGATAACTGATCTAGAATCCACTTCTAGTGTTATTAATTCTTGTTCTACATCAATAACTATATTAACATTAGAACTAGATATGTATCTTTTTTTCATTATCTTTACAATATCCAACATAGTCATACTTTATATTTTTAGCATATCTCAACATAATAAATTCCATATTGTTTATCCAAGTTTGAAAATAATTTAACCTACCATCATTGTGCCCTAGGATATCTCTACAAATTTAACCCTAGATTATTTAATCTAGGTTTTAGTATTAAACATTTGGTAAATTTGGCTTATGCGAATGCAAAAACATTCTGATTTAGGGTTTTTTTATTTCTTCTTTATTTTAGATTTTAGATTTAAAAATATTTCAAAAGTTAAAAATCAAGTTCCATTTTTACAAAACATGTTTAATATGGATATATCTCTTAGATAGTTTATTTTATAGTACATCATGGTATTTTTTACTTTTTATTTCTCAAGTATGGTGAATTCAATAAAATATATGAGTTCAAAACTTGGTCATTACAAATCTAATGCATTATTACATAATCATTACTACCATAATGTTTACAATAAACTTATACCTATCACCAAAAAACACCAAATATAATTTATGAAATAATATTTCTCCTCATACCATATTACAACATCTTTCAATGATATTACTATTAAAACTTCACTCTTGGACTTGTTATGTCGTTTTTCACATTTAAAGATATTATTTTGGATGAATTATCATGACCTTTTTACCAAGTAATGTGTATCCTGCATATGTTACTTTTGTGTTAAAATATATCAAATATAATGAGTATAATATTCATTTCAAGAAAGAAGACTTAACACCTCAAGACCTCATAAATTATTATTTATCACTATACATGTAGGTATGTGTGAGAAATAAATTAGTCAAATGAGTTATCATGGATAATGGTTTGGGACTCTACATTTGAAACATATCTTTTCTTTATTTACTTAAAAATATCCCTAAATACTTGGAAACCTCCAATATGAGTATCAAAGGATTTGATAACATTTCATGATGAGTATTGGGGAAAATATCCTTGAACATCACTGTAGGAACTCATACATTACTTAATTTTTGTTAGGTTATGCTAAATGATTTAAATTATAACATAATATTGGAATGGCCTTGGGTACATGAGATGTATGTATTTATATTTACTTTTGATGCATTTATAAGATTTAGCCATTAGGGATCTATTTACACATGTCCAATGTACTAGTCCCTTCACACATTTTTCAATGTTACAACAAATAAATAGTCCCACACTAAAATCCTATAATCCTAATTTTAGTTATCAATATTTGTTAAGATATGGGTACAAAGGAAAAGGTTTTGGAAAACATGAGTGAGGTATAGCTCTACTTATCTCTCTTACAAATAACATACATCAGCATGTCATGGGTTTCTTAGGATAATATGTAAGTCATGAGCCACTTATTCATAGTGAACCTTATTTTTATAAGGATAAGTTATAATGTATGCATATATTTACAAAAGGTATACAATTACAACTCTCATCTTATTTATGAGAGTTATTTTCCATAAATTTTGACATTAGATGAGTTATCAATTGACGAGTCTTTGTTTGTGTACTTGGAGGCATCTGAGGATCTCCCTTCCTTATATCATAATAATAGGTTTCCTCATGCCACCTTTGTTCATGATTATTTTGGAAAGAATAATTATACAAATGTCAAACATGATTCACACAATGCCATTATTACTACACCATTTATTGTTAAATGATCCACTTTGTTGAATGAATAAATAATACAATAAACTATGGCATAGATAAAGATCCTCAAATAGTATTACTTGTTTCAATTATGTAGGATGATGAAGGCAAGGTCTATCCATAAGTCCTACATTATTACCCATAACTATTTACTTGGGATTCCTCAAATATGCCTAGAATTGATCCATTAGTGGCAATGCATAATGCATTATTGTATTTGGATGCAAAACCTACTAGACAAAATATTCATAAAATGTATCTAAAAGTAGAATAGATAGTAAAATATGAGTTTCAAAATATCTTAGATGAAGGATTTATAATATCTATTAAACATTTATATTGGGTGTTTAACATTTTGCCTATTATTAAGACTAATGGTGACATTCAGTGTTGTACTGATTACTTTGATTTAAACAAGGCATGTCCCATAGATGATTTTCAATTACCTAATATAAATATGAATGTCTATTCTATAACTAGATATGAGACATTTTCATTTGTGGATGGTTTTCCCAGATAAAACTAGATAAAAAATTTCCCAGTTGATGAAGAAAAGATAAAATTTACTACTCTATGGGGCATATTTTGTTATATAGTCATGCCTTTTAGACTCAAAAAAATGTGAGAAACATATAAAATGGCCATGAATCATATATTTCATGATTTTATTCACAAAGCTATTGAAGATTATTTTGATTATTTACTCATAAAATCCAAATGTATCCAAGACCATGTTGTTGATTTATAAATAATATTTGAATGCTTGGGAAAGTTTAATGTATGGTTAAATCCCCTAAAATATGTTTTCTAAGTGTCTTACAAAAATATTATCATGTAAATTATTTCTTAGTGAGGAATCAAGGTTGATTTAAAAAAGGTAAAATATATTTTTGAGATGCCACCACCAACTAACCTAAAATAGTTAAAAAGTTTACAAGGTATAATTCAGGTTATCCAATACTTATTTCTCGGTTGGCTGAAAATATGATTACCTTCACATGTTTATTAAAAAAGGAAACAAAATTTATATGGGATGACATTTTCCAAAAAAGTTTTGATAAAATCAAATAGTATTTAACAAACCAACCAATGATCATCCCTCCTATTATATAAAAACCATTGATTCTCTATATCTCAGCCACTTCTGAGACCCTCAAATCCCTATTAACACAATATGATGATGATCACATAGAATGGAAAATATATCATATTAGTTACCAATTGGTAGATTATGAATTTAAATATATAGAAATGGAAAATTTATGTTTTAATTTGGTTTTTCTACATAAAAACTATGACATTATTTACTCAGCAATGAGGTCCATGTTATAACTAAATAAGATCCATTAAATTTCCTTATGAATAAAACATACATCATTAGTCATATCAAAAAATGGGTGATGAAACTTAAAAATTTTGATATCAAGTTTGTATCCCAAAATTTAATAAAATTACAAGTTGTGGTTGATCTATTAGCTCCATCTCCATTACCTGACCCATTTCTAATTACCAAAACTTTTTGCGATGAATTTGAGGTGTATAATATATCTTCAAATATATGGATAATGTTTTTATATGGATCCAAATATATAACATTAATAGGTGAAGGTATTATATTTTTCACCCTTGAGGGTGATTACATGTTAATATATTATATATTAGCATTTTCTTGCACAAATAATATCACATAATATGAAACCTTGATAATTGGGTTGTCAATAGCACTCATGTTTCATATCAAGTACATTAAAGATTTTGGTGGTTATTATTTAGTTTTTAATCAAGTTAAAAATCATTAAAAAACCAAATAATAACACCTACAACCATATAAAGAAATGGTGGATAAAATTAAGGGACATTTGATACATTTTCAATTGACAATATTCCTCGTAAAGATCACTGCCATGTATACGAAATTGATAGTGTGGCATCCTTAATGCCTTTTTATAAAAATGATGACCATATAAACTTTAAAAAACACTAGTTATGTAATCCTTCCATTTATTATGATAGAATGGATGCATTATCCATTTTTTCTATTACATTCAGTTCAACAAATATAGAATGATACAATGATATTTATAATCTCCTTTATTATGATTACATACCAAACCATTTTACATGGAATGATAAACACAGATAATAACTAGAATCACTTCAGTATGTTATCATTGGAAATGATTTGTTCAAATGAGGTTTAGATGAACAACTAATTTTATCCTTAAACACATATAAGGCAGGTAATGCCTTATTAGAAATGCATGATAATGAGTGTAGGGGACATTTCATTACCAAGGTCATGTCCCAAAAATTGTTACACTAAGGTTATTATTTTACTACCATGGAATAACAATGTATTGAAAATACCAAATTATGCTTACAATGACAAAAATACAATAATTTGAACCATGCAACATTTCATGAGTTATAGATGATTGTGTCACCATGGTCATTCTACTTATGAGATTTTATTTAATTGGAAAGATAAATCTCATGTCTACTAGTGGATATAAATTCATAATGACAACTAAAAAATATTTTATAAAATGGGTGGAGGCAATTCCACTTGAATTTATTATGGGGGATGACATATGTATATTTTTTATGACCAATATTATCTCCCATTTTACCATACCCTCGTTTATTATTATTGAAAATGGGTCATCATTCAAAAACAATACAATAAAAAACTTTTGTAGTTAAGTATAAAATCAAACATACCTTTTATACACATTACTATCCATAAGGTAATGGAAAATTAGATGCAAAAAATAAAACAAAAATACTTGGTAAAATATTTGAAATATATAACACATTATAACCAAGAGATGGTATATGCTTTATGGGTATATCATACTAGTGTTTTCACACCCACCTAGACTAAGCTATATTATTTGGTTTATGGTACATAGGTAGTGTTTTCAATTGAACTTGAAATACCTTCCATACTTGTTTTTCTAAAATATATTATAAAATATAGTGAATACTATGAAAATAAACTACACTAATTATAATAGTTGAGTGAGAGATGCAAAACAACTACTAAACACTTAAGGGTTTATCAAGAATGCCTTAAGCATGCATATAAGAAAAAAGTTTATCCACACTAATTTACTTTGGGTGACATGGTATGAAAAGAAAATAAAAATAATACTAATGGTAAGAAATATAATAAAGGAAAGTTAAAACCAAATTGGATAGGACCATTTATAGTTATAGAAAAATTGGGAAAATGTGTGTACCACCTAGCTACACTTGAAGGAAAAACTCTCACAAAACAAATGAATATTATACATTTATGTAAGTATATTTATTGAGATATCTCACATAATCCAAAAATACCACAAATATAAAATAAAAACTAAAAAAAATCCAAAAACATTTACAATATTTACATGTTCTATTAGCTCCTTAGCATTTATGTTGTTGGTTCCATGTTGGTAGATAACATATCATTTATTTCTATATACATGTGTTTCACACATATTTTTAATGGGATTCAAGAGTACATAGATACATGATATATGTACCTTCATATGTTATACCTTCTCTCTACTCATGTCATGTGGACATTGGGGGCATCCACTTCTTTGATCATAATCGACCCAGGTTATATCATTTTATGATCACTTTCCATTATCATATTTGAGATTATTTACTTAAAAATGTCTTTATCCATGATTATATCTTTCATAATGTACTTGATATGATATTTAATTAATGTGTTTTTTATAACACATATGATCCATGGGTAAGTATGCTCAATTATGATGGTTTCTTATTATCTATGTTTTTCATTATGAATTTCCTTGAGTGTCTTATCTTTCTTGTTTGACCATTTAAATATGATCCATTATTTCCAGTCCCCATTCCTTTATTTTCCTCTTTGGAATTTGAATATTTCATTTTTAATTGTATGTTGAAATTTAAATATGTCATTCCTTCCTTGGTAGACACTTGACCAGGTCATGTCCTTTTGATTGGCTGGAATTTAAAAATGCCCCTTATTTGAGGTCTCCTTGGACCATTATATTTTAATTTGAGTTTAAGTGATATTGGATGTGTTTTTGATTGCTTGTTGAGCTTGTAATGTTACTATCTAAGCATTTATATTATTCACATCATGTATCTTAGGATTTGATGTGATCACATTCTTCATGATTCAATGAAATATTTGTATGTAATCAAAAATACATCATGTCTATAAATCAATCATAAATCAAAGAAGATAGATCATACTTACAATTTGGACTCAGGATACATAAGATAATTAGGAACATGAACAATATGGGAATCCACTAGAACTAATTAGGGGATATATTATCACAATACACAATTTTAGGGAGGGTTCCAAAGTCTCTAGTCAAGCACAATCACGCAACAACCCTAACTATGTCCTATGATTTCATATTCACTAAACTAATAACAAGTAAAGTAAATTCTAATCTAGTGCTCACCAAAGCTTATGGCATAAAGTGGGAGTTAGAAACAATAAAATTAAACATGCATAATAGACATATACTCACATCAATGTATATATAATCCTAATACATTGAAGAAAATTACAAATGCATATCTATCTACTCTTATAAAGGAGGAACATAGTTAGGAATACTTACATTTGAAGATGAACCCATCGAGCCTCAATCTCTCTCTTGGACAAGATAATTCATAAGAGGTTGTTGTGGTATGTAAGGATTACAAGGATAAATTAGCTCTAGGCTACACAACCTATCAATGCATATAAAAGATTTATCCAGAAGATAAAATCCATATCTCTAAAAAAAGTATGAAACCCTAATCTTGCCCCTCAAGTAGAATGGTGGATAATAAGATTCACAATAGTTATTACTTACTCTTCTCTTCTCTAAATAATGGCAAAATGAGCTTGTATATATATGTGGAATTAACCCTAAGCCCTTTCAAAATTTTTGGCTAATAGGGTTGACCTAATCAACCTAGTATAATTATGGGAAATAATTTACTAGGTCATGGGCTAGGTCAGCCAAGAGCCAACCTAGACCCTAAATGAATTTTACCCAGAATATTAAAGGGTCAACCTAGTACAGTAAATAGTCAAAAGGGGGTTAAGGTTAGGAAAAGGGGGACAAAAGGTATAAAATGACTGAAGAGTGTGAAATAGAAAATAACAAGCTTAGGGATATGATTTTCAAGAGACATGTGTGTGGATAACAAGTGGAAAAATGGACAAAAATCTTGTGAACCACTAATGGTCTACCCACCCCTTTCATAGTGCACCCCTTAAGGTGTGAACTTAGAGAGATTGAGACTTGATGGGTTATTGTAAGATAAAGAGTGTCAGTAAGTGATAAAAGTTTGAAAATATTATGTGTATAATATGCCCCACTCTAAGCTCATCACGTGTCACATGAGTGCAATATGGGATGATGATTTGGGAATAGAACATGATGACACATAAATCTGATGCTAAGTAAAATAGAATAAGGAGAAAATAAGATAAATGAAAGGATAGAATTTGTAAAACACATACCTTTACTTACCATAGCTGAAGAAGAAGACTATAAGAGATGTGAAGGCATCCAAATATGAAAAACATTAGGTGAACCTGTAGAGATTAGTTCATAATATAGCCAAAAATTAAAAAAAATGGAATATAGGAATATAGTGGTGGAATAGAATCTCTAAAACATCACGATTCCAAAACATTTTATGGTGTGAAAAATGGGTTAATAAAAATAAAGAAATGAGAAAAATAAAGAATCTGATGCTAAATATTTAAGAGGTAAAGAATTATGAAAAGTAAGTTTAAATAGGATGAAAGGGAAGCCATTTTGTTATTTTTGACTTGTTTTGAGAGAAAAATATCTATGAGAGACCAAATGAGAGGTAATAGAGTGAGGATAGCAAGGAGATGATAGCCACAATGAGAGGGACACCCAATAGCCATAACGGGTGTAGCATAGGTAGGCAACTGATAATCTCAAACTTGTTTTTGAATATTTTTTTGAAATTTAGTGTTTTATAGAAATTTGTAATTTAGAGAAATTCTAGGAACTAAAATGAACTCAAGAAATATACTAAGGGTAATAGAAACTAAAAGGGTAAATGGGTTGAAAGGGATTAGGGTAATAACTATTGGAAGGAATTTATTATAGGCAAGGAAAGGGGTCAGTAGGAAGAACTAACTAGGTCGACCCAGTTAACCTATTAGGCTGAAAATGTGTGGAATCCACACTGTCGACTTAGTAGGTGTGTGTTAACTTAGATTGTTTTGTATGCTACCAACTTAGTACGCCACTATTGACTTAGGAGAATAATCCACTCTACCAACTTAGTACTAGGGGGAAGTAAAGGGTTAACTTAGTTTGTTAAGTCAACTTGGTCAAAATGTAGAAAATTTGGTCAACTTAGTATTTGACTGACTAGAATAGTACAGAAATGTATGAAAGAAGTTGAAAGAGTGCTAGAAAGGCCCAAAATGATTGACTGAGTACTAAAATGGCTAAGTAGGATAAAAATAGGTCAAATTGGTCAAAAGTGGATAAATTGAAACATATTAGGTTTATCTTTGTTAAAATTTGAATGAAATGTATTTTGATTATAAGTGACATGGGGGATTTATTTCATCTTTTTTTATTTGATGGTTATAAGGTCATTTGATATTTTGGAGATTAGTGGATGCAACATGGCTCCCAAACCTCTTAGAGTGATTGAAATTAGAGGATCAATTGATATTAGTTATGCTAGGCCTAGGAGGGATTATCATGTTAGGAATTAAATGAATAAAAATTAGACTTAATTAACCATAAAATCAGAATTTAAAAAATATAAACCATATTTTAAATGTGTAAAATAATATTTATCTATGCACTACTTGCATCATGGAATCAATTCCTCAAATCACAGTAAATGTTACTTTAATGGAGAAAATAAAAACCCAGTAATATAGACCAACAATAACACATAAGACAAGTATACCATGGTTCAACCAATGTGGGATACATCCACCAAGAAAGTCATCAATAAAATAATAACAAATCAATAGTAAAAACTTTCCAAAGAGAACTTCTCACATACATTGAATATCTCCAAAAGAATCCAAAAAATAATTCTCTAACTTGTTGATCCAAATATGATGTCTATTAACAATTAACAATATTCCATAGATGTTATACCACACTTGTACCTATATAAAATCACACCACAAGCTACTATACCACACCATATAATAATAAACATCAATCTACAAAGTCACACCATCACTTGTATATAAATAAATATGGAAGAAATCAACCCAAGAAGAAGAAACTTGCCATGTTTATCCAAGATAGACTTATCCTCAAGTAAATATGCCATCCTCCAGCTAGTCAAGATTATCCTCAAGCCCTCCAAGGAAGTAACGTGCCACCCTCATCTATCCTCCAAAAAAGGTTTACATATGTAATAATGAGATAAAAACTAACTCCCTAAAAGCAAGGAATTCAATCCCACTTCCATAAAACATGGGAGTCAACATGGATATTATATATTTAACAACTAAATCTCTGAAATAAGGAAGTCAATCCCACTTCCACAAAACATGGAAGTCAACATGGAAATTAAATATTTAACAACTAACTCCCTAAAACAAAGAAATAAATCCTTCTTCCACAAAACATGGAAGTCAACATATAAATTAGAAAAATATCTAAGAATATTCCACTCACATGGAAGTAAAGTTTCATAAAAGGTGGAGTCACAATAAAATGCACTTTCCACTTTTTTGGATCATTCTAAGTCCCCTAAATGTTCCACCAAGGTCATGTGATAGACACAACGAGATCCACATTCAATAATCTCCCACTTGGAGATCATTTCTCCTAAACATAATATATCACTACTCCATGATCACTAAGACAAACCAAATCTAAACATAGTCTCAGCTTATCCAATGTGACTACGTTGGTCATCATATCCATAGGATTTTGGCTAGTATGAATCTTTTCTAGCTTCACCAAGTTCTCTTCCAAAGTTATCTTGATGAAGTGATAATGTACTTGAATGTGTTTTGTCCTTGAGTGGAAAGCAGAGTTTTTTGCCAAATGAATAACACTCTGAATATCACTGTGTAACCTCCCAACTTCCTAATCATGCCCCAACTCTTAAAATAACTATTTTAACCAAATAATCTCCTTTTTAGCATCTGTGGAAACAACATACTCTACCTTTATGGTTGAAAAATACACAACCTTATGTATCCTAGAATTCCAACTAACTATTGTATCTCAATAGTAAATATATAGCATGTTGTACTCCTCTTACTATCAATATCCCATACCATATTTGAGTCTACATCAACACATAAAGTGGTATCTGATTTTCCATAACATAATACAACATCTATGGTTCCCCTCAAGTACCGAAGAATCTATTCCACTACTTGCCAATGCTCATAATGAGGATCACTCATATACCTACTCACAACTCTCACTATATGGTCAATATCTAGCCTAGTACAAACCATGACATACATCAAACTACCAACTATTTATGAGTAAGTTACCTTGGACATCTTAAGCTTTCAACCTCCATATTGGGACACTACTCCTTTGATAATCTAAAGTGGCCTACCAAATGAGCACCAATAGATTTAGCATCTAACATGATAAACCTTTCCAAGACTTTATTCACATACTCTGATTTAGATAAAATCATCTTACTCTCCTTTTTACCATGAGTAATCCTCATACAAAGGATTTTCTTTATTGCACCCAAATCTTTCATAGAAAATGAGTCATGAAGTTATTTCTTAAGTATATGAATATGTTGTATGTTATTTCATACAACTAACATGTCATCCACATATAAGCATAATATAATAAAAGAGCCATCATAAAATTGTTTGATGTACATGCAATTGTTAGAATTACACCTTTGATAACCTTGTTCCAACATAAAATAATCAAATTTCTTATACCATTACCATAGAGCTTGTTTCAGGCCATACAAACTCTTCTTTGGTCTGCACACATAGTTATCCTTCCCTTTGACCTCATATCCCTATGGCTACTCCATATACAACTCTTCATCCAAATCACCATGAAGAAAAATAGTTATCACATCTAATTGTTCTAAGTCAAAATCTTCAATTGCAGCAAAACCAATAATAGTCTTAATAGAATTCATTTTTATAATAAGAGAAAAATCTCATCAAAATCAATACTTGATTTTTGTGTAAACCCCTTGACCACCATTCTGGCCTTATACCTTTTTATCCCTTCATCTTCTTCTTTTATTATATAAATCTACTTGTTTGGCAATGCACTCTTTCCCTTCAGTAACCTTACCAAATCCCATGCTTGGTTACCCATGAGAGATATATGCTTCTCATCCATGGCTTGCTCCCACTTATACCTAACATCTACTTGCATTGCTTCCTCACAACACTCTGGTTCTCCATTATTAGTAAGTAATAAATAATTCAAAGAAGGAGAAAATTGTTCAGGTGCTCTTCTTACCATAGGAGTTTGGGGTCCTTGTGTAGAAGGTTCTTGAACTGATTCATTGGATACTTTACCATCCATAATGTCATCCAATACTATGTACTCTTTTATTCCTATTCCTATAACTTATTCTTATACATGACTTTTTCAATAAATATTACATCTCTAGACCAAAATATTTTATTATCTCTAATGCTCCATAGACGGAAACCAAAATCATCCTTACCATAACCAAAAAATGTGCATTTTCTTAACTTGGTCCTATCCTCTTTCTTAACAAGATCAAAAGCCTCACATCCAAATAATCTATGAAAATAATAATCAACATTATTACCAGACCAAGATTGTTTAATAATGCCTCCATCTAAAGGCATTGAAGGTCCTTTGTTAATCAGATAAACTATTATGCTAATTGCTTCTACCCAAAATTGTAAAGGTAACCCTACATGTAACCTCATATTCCTAGTATGTTTCATTATTGTTTTGTTCATACATTTAGATACCCTATTCTATTGTAGAGTTCTTAGAACCATCCTTTTCCTATGAATTCCATTATTAGAAAAATAATCAAAGAAAACATTACTACAATACTCACCTCCATTAATTGATATGAGACATTTCAACTTGAGACCTATTTCATTCTCAACCAAATCTTTTTACTTCTTAAAAGTGTCAAATACATCAAATTTCCTTTTAATGCAATAAACCCAAACTTTCCTAGTTGCATCATCAATAAAAGTGACATAATAATTGGAACCACCAATAGAAGATACCTAAGTTGATTCTCATACATATGAATGTACCAAATTTAACTTATGCTCTTTTTTTGTGGGTCCAATTTTTATGAACTTCATTCACTTATGTTTCCTATACACACAATCCTCACATAATTATAAATAAATTTCTTTTAGTCTAGGTAAATTGTCTTTTAATATCTCCATACCCTTATGGCTCATATGACCAAGCCTGTAGTGCCACATAGTTGCATTTCCACTTGCAGCAACTAAATCACAAGAATAAAAACTAATATTCAAATATAATGTACCAAATTTGTTACCTCTTTCAACCACAAGAACACCTTTCATAACTTTCAAAGAATCTAAAATAAACATTACCAAACAACCCTCACTGCCCAATTACCCCACTGAAACCAAATTTTGTCTCAACACATGTTTGAGATCTTTAAATAGCCATATGTTCCCATTCTAAATTTTCACCTGAACACAACCTTTCCATACTATCTCACATAGTTCATCATCACCAAGATAAACATGTCCCAAATTTTCTTGAACATAAACAGTAAAATAATGTTTGTGTGGGGTGGAATGAAAAGAAGCCCCTAAATATAATACCTAAGACTTAGACAAATTATCCAAATAAAGAATTAAGGAATCTTTAAATGATTTACTTGATGTCAAATTTACCTCATTCATTTCCTCCTTGTTGGCATTCTTATCCCAAAGTGACCAACATTCCTTCTTTAAGTGTTCACTCTTCCCATAATTCTAGCATATCATCTTGGCTTTAGATCTAGATTTTGATCTACCCTTTGACTTTATATAGTTTCATTTTCTCTTATCCTTTTTCCTCCCTCTAGTTTCAATAGATAAATCATTCCATAAAGATGATTCACTAGTGCTCTTCCTTTTCATTTCCTTGCTAAGAATCACTCCTACAACATCTTCAAAATTTAAACTTCCCTTAGCAGGGATAACATTACTCACAACCATAACCAATCTATCCTACTATTAGGTAAAGAACACAAAATCAAAAAATATATAACTTCATCATCAAATTTAATTCCAATAGAAGTGAGTATACTTACAAATGTATTAAAATCATTTAAATGACTAGTAATAGAATCATTCTCAGACATTTTCATATTAAACAACCTTTTCATAAGAAATATTTTATTTGAAGTAGAGGGTTTCTCATAAAAATTTCCAAGTTTATCCATGATATCCTTTGTATATTTTCATTTTAAATTTTGAATGCAATATAAGATGTAAGGCATAACTGTATGGCTCCCAATGCCTTCTTGTTAGGCAATGTCCAATTAGCATAACTCATCATTACAAGTTGTCCTCCTTTCCCCTACAAGGGGAGATGAAGTTCCTTATGATACAATTAATATTCCATTTGTATTTTACATAAACCAAATTTTTTTCCATCAAATTTCTCAACTCTAAATCTGATTTCTTCTCCCATAACTCCCACTCAAGCTAATAGCCCTTCCTATAATGTACCACTTCAGCAAAAACCCCACCAAAGCTTTGATACCAATTGCTACAAATTAAATGAATCAAAATTAAATTAAATTCACCATAAAATTATAATTTAAAAAACATAAACTATATTTTAAATGTGTAAAATTGTATTTCTCTATGCACTACTTGCATCATGGAATCAATTCCTCAAATCACAGTGAATGTTGCTTTAATGGAGAAAATAAAAAAACTAGTAATATAAACCAGTAATAACACATAATACAAGTATACCATGGTTAAAATAATGTGGGATACATCCACCAAGAAAGTTCTCAATAAATAATAATAGATTGAGTACAAACTCTCCAAAGAGAACATCTTGTAGAGATTGAATATCTCCTTAAGAATTCACAAAAGAATTCTCTAAATTACTTATCGAAATATGATGTTTGTACAAAATATTCCATAGATGTTATGCCACACTTTTACCTATATAAAATCACACCACAAGATACTTTACCACACCTTGTAATAATAAACATCAATCTACAAAGTCACACCACCACCTGTATATAAATAAATATGGAAGAAATCAACCCGAACAGAAGAAACTCACCATGCTTATCCAAGATAGCCTTATCCTCAAGGAAATACACCATCCTCCACCTAGTCAATATTATACTCAAACCCTCCAAGGAAGAAACATTCCATCCTCATCTCTCCTCCAAAAAAGGTTCACACAAGTAACAATGAGATAACAACTAACTCCCTAAAAATGAGGAAGTCAATCCCACTTCCACAAAACATGGAAGTCAACATGGAAATTAGATATTTAGTAACTAACTCCCTAAGACAAGGAATTCAATCCCACTTCTAAAAAACATAAAATTCAACATGTAAATTAGATTTAACAACTAATCCCTAAAATAAGGAAGTCAATCCCTCTTCCACAAAACATGGATTTCAACATAGAAATTAGAAAAATATCTAAGAATATTTCACTCGCATGGAAGAAAAGTTCCATAAAAGGTGGAGTCACAAGAAAATTTTATCCCCACATTTTTGGATAGTTATAAAAACCTAAAAATTTTCACCAAGGTCATGTGATATACATAAAGGGATCCACACTCAATATGTTGAGTTTTGTTGATTTTGATTTGATAGTCATGTTCATAGGAGCTTGGGAATGATTAAATAACACATTTAGATGGTAGGTGGATGGGGATACTATTTTCACCAAATATTTAATCTAGAGGAGGGTGTTCAATCTTTCTCTATATTTGGGCAACATGGGAATACTTCTAGGTATGTGAATTTAACTATAACAGAAGTAGACTTCCAGGTTTAAGGACTAGCTCCCTGAATATACCTTGAAGTGATTATCACCTAAATAATTATTTGATTATGGGAAAAGGGATAGAATTATAATTAAAATGAAAATAATCTAAGGGTTTGATACACTATAAGGGTTTACACAAGACCATCATACTTCTTTCACTAAGAGACAAGGCTTACAACACTAGTTTAAAAGTCCTAGAATGCTCTAGCATTAATATTTCAATATGAAGGTGATATGCATGAATAATATCAAAGGTAAGTGAAACCATAGATAAATTAAAGATAATAACACTCATTTTAAAAAAATTAATACATCCATACACATAAAAACACTTCATATGAAATTTTAGAGTGAAGTCACTTGCATCATATATGGAAGGATTGAGGGAAAGCAAGGATAAATGAATATCTCTTAACTATTCACTATACATCTCTTTACATAATTTGAAAATATGATACATGAAATAAAATTATATTTTATTTATTCTTATAATTCAATGTATAATTTAAATCTAGTAGGTTTTCACAATACATGGTGTGGTATTAGTCTACAAGAGCCAAAATGGCTACTACTTATAGAATTGGAGAGAAAGGAGAAAATAATGAAGTCCAAAAGTCACTAGAACATGTGTCAATATGAGAAAAGGAGTTAAAAATGTAATATAAATGAATATAAAATATAAAATTCAATGTCTCATAGGAAACATGCCCCTGAAAACATGAAACTCCTAAAATGGGGTGTAGAACTCCTTAATTACTTTCTCAAAAAACTACCTTCATCATTTGACCTTCTTGGAATGTCCCAAAACAAACTAATGATAGGTGTGATAATTTCACTGAGAGGTATGGGTTTCAAAAATTCTATAACATGAATTTTTTTCATCCCTAATCATTAGGATTCTTTTGGATATGAGTTATCACTATGTACAACCCAAATAACTCCTTTTTCACTCACCCTCCACACTTAGAACCAAAGTTGGTCTTCATTTTTCCAATATAATCCATATAGAGGAGTGTATTAAACCTTTTAGGACCCCTCATGGATTTATATTTCTAAATAATACCTTGAAATTCCTTCCACTTAGAGTTTTCATCTTCTCATTTTCTTATTCACTATGACAGTTTAGACTAGCTGAGATGAAGGTACTTACAAAGATAATATTAAGATATTATACTATAATAAATGGACATGAGGGGTTATGTAAAGTCCCAACATATCTCCCAAAGTGACTTTCATCTCTTGGAACCATTTTGTACATGCACACCACAAAAATATTCAAGAAAAGACATTTTTGACCCTGTCTGTATAGGTAGGGTATAACTCAAGTTGATGGGTAGGATCCTTTGAGAGTCTTATGAATCTCCAATCATCTCCCAAGCCATTATAGTCCATCTAGATGCTTCTTATCATTAATTTTCCCAATCCAATATTTGGGAAGGGTTTTAGAGGGTTTAGATTACTTTTTCCATCTAAAGATTGTTCATACATGTCTAATATTATATTTGGAAAAAAAAATTCCACAAAAAGAATTTTTAGGGCATCTTTCATCATTACCTAACTCCTTAGACTCACATCCAAAGTGTCCAAGTAGGTGTGAGCTTTCAAAGTTAGCTTCTCAAGATTTGATCTCCATCTTATGAAGACTTAAGTTGACTTGAACAAAAATATGGATTGCCTATGGTTTATTCTACATGATTAAATCTTGAACACACTTTAAAATCCCCTATGAACATTTATAATGGATTGGAATGTTCATCTGATGCAGAAGTGGTAGTAGACCCCCTTGAGGGTTTTAGTCCTAAACTAGACCTTTGCCTACATCCTTGTAGGTTTAAACCACCCTATTTGGATGATATCATCTATGAGGGTTCCCCTATGTTTATTAATGTATTAAATAGCTATTATCACCTTCATGGAAGGCCTAAATAAATCTTAAACTCACCCTCACCTTCTTTTCTCAAAACCTATAAGTTTGCACCCTTGGGGAGTGCCCTCTATCTGAGATAAAACAAAGTTAACCTCCCCTATTTTCTCATCAAAATTGATTATATGAGGGATGTATAAAAGTTTTTATGACCCTATACATTAATTTTCATGGATATATCACCTCACGATCTTCCTCAACTCCTTCAAAACCTAAGATTAATCCTTGATTATGTAGGCTTTTGCATATAGGCTATAGGTTATGGTATGGAACATCTCTATTATCTATTTTTGTTGAATGAGGGTATTATGAGGTTTTTTATATCACTTATTAGGTATTATCACTCATATCACACTTCACAACTTTTCCAAATTCTGTATTTCATACCCTCCACTTGACTTATCTTGAGTGCCTGACTATGTGTGACTTTATTTTATGTTTCACCATGATTGTAGGTGTATATTTGGTCTAAGATATTATAATAAATGTATATATACCTAATTTGAGTCATAAATAACCTACCATAGTAATTTATCTCGCGTTTCATCATGTATTTATAAGGACAAACACCAAGGCAGTCATCCTTTAGGTCATTGTTATGTTACAGTCAACTATAGTTGACTATTTGGAGCAAAATGGGGGGTCTGTAGGTGTGTCTAAACCTTTAAATTTTTTTTATTGAATTAATATGATTCATATTTGGTCTTATAAACAATTAAAATTATAAGTGTCTATGTCTATAGGTTCCTATCTTCCATGTTTTACCTTTTGATTTGTAGGCACCTATCGATAGGCCGTACATTGGTTGTAGGTGTTGATGGAAGTGAAAAACCTTATAATATAACCCTCCTCAATGTTATTTGGATACTTTTATTGTATTTAAACTCAATAATACCAATCAACATGGTGACATGCCTCTATAATAAAACTTTGGGTTATGAAAGCACTTGAGAGTTCAAATCCTAAAGAAATCACTAAATGTTTGTAGTGAACAAATATGTACTTTGAAGGCCTTAAAATATTAATTTAATCTAGTCACACATCCACTCATTTTTTCAAGCCTCTAAATATATTATAGGGATACAAGTTATGCCCATTTTGATTGATCAAAACTATATACAACATTGTCATATATTAACACCAAAAGCACTGAGGGTTCTATTTTGGAGCTTTTAGGGAATCTATCCCTAAAGCACAATCCTTCAACTTGAGGATGGATTTTGAAAACTTTCCTACAAATATAATGATTTAAATTTTTTTATCAAGGTATCTAAAACCTCACAAACCTCATATAAGTCTCAAAACATGTTTGAACATCTTTATATCACACCTTCAGACCTCTGTGTAAACCACTTGTAGGTGGTCATTTGTAGGTTGCCGAGCAATGAGTATAAACATAAGTAATGTGTATAGTATAGGAATTATAATTATAATTATACCTTATAAAAGTTATAAAATGAATATATACAACCTATGATAATTTTAAACAAGTTTCCACACCCTATTTCAAAGTGACATGTTTCTTGCAGGCACCTCTAGGTGCACATCAATGGATTGATTGTGTATATGTTTTACATTGCCTATCACCATCATTATTATGTAATTTTATAAGGTTTTTTTTAATATATTATATTATAATAAGGTGTACCATGAATTTAAACTCATCAAAACATATTCATAACCATGCTCTGAGCTCAAAACACCCTGATTGTAAGTGGGAGTAAGTAGAGAGTTGATTATGTGCAACATTCTTGACTACAGCCTTCATGATTCTATATTTGGAGATTGAAATTGGGAATGAGGATATTTTCATGAAATTTTTGATTCATGGGACATCATATAAGAGTGATTTTGAGCCATTTTATAGAAAGAGACCTTATGTAAGTGTTGAAAATTGATTATATGTCCATTGTTAACATCAACCTATAAAATCAATGGTTATGTAAGGAGAGACCTCTCTGACTCTCATATTTCCATTTCTTGTGTATTTTGTTTGATGTGTCTATTGGTACTCTTCTAGTTATATCTCTTCTTATAAGGCATATTTTGTTTGATTACCTTCTTGTCTTTTTTGCTTTGTAAAGGGTTCGGCCCCTAGTCTACCGCCTTACTTTATCAAAAACATCAACCTATAAAATTGAAATATTTAGCTCATAAAAATAAATCCAAACATGAAAAAAAATATGGAACATGAAAATAGTAATTAAATATCTTGTAAAATAAAATTCATAAATTGAGTTGTACGAACTAGCTCAAACAGGAGTAAAACATGTAGGGTGTGGGAAATAACAAGCATAAATGGGCAATCAACTTATTAAATATGGTTCATAAATTATAGTAAAACATTATACTAAGTCCAGAAATTAAAATAATAAAACCAAGTGTAATGTACACCACCAAGATCATTTGACCTAAAAGTCCTCCTAATGGTCATACCATCCAAAGACTTATTGACTAGTTTTTCTTGCCTAGTGGCGTGATGGAGAGATAGAATGGTTTTAGCTAATTTTTGGCACTTAAAAAGAAGATAAAGCATGGAAATATATTAAATGAAGTTTAAAGGTCAGTCCATAATATTATCCCATGTGACACTCTCTCTCATAGGTCATATAACCTTTAAAACTCCCTCTTTTTCATTTATTTTTTTGATTTTTAGTTAACACCTACAAGTTTCTATTAGTACTGGCATTGCTAACAAGGAATATGATAGGGAATGACTTGAGGGATTATATGGAATTTTATAACACTTTTATACCTAATAAAACCATATCACCTTTATTTATGCTCCATATATGACCCCTAAGTGACATAGAATGACATATAAACTAAATTGGACTATAACCAAGGCTAGAAGCATATGAAATGATTTAAAATAAACTATGACACACATTATTACATTATAATATGACCCTATATCAAGTTTTGGACTATATATGGTTGACTCTTTTTGACTTGTGGTCAAAATGGTCAACATTCTTAGTGATTTCCCAAGGGTGGTATGTTTCCTATGCCAAGACTGGTTGCATAATCCTATCCATTAGGCCATGGAGTCACATTTACACTAGTTTGACACATAATTTTCATTTAACACCACACCAAACACAAAGGAAAGACACTTAAAACAAGACAAATCCAAAAATAACACACATATGTTCCACTACAACACTTATGGAACACAATACAACTAAAATAAAGACACACACACACACACATAATATAATATCTACAAAACCTCACACTTGAGGTGAAAAAAATCTTATCATACCTCAAAAAAGGTCAAAGATAGTTCCCCTTGCATCTTTATCACTCTATGAAGGAAATATAACATGAGGATCATGCTCATCATCAACCACTTGCATTTGTAGATGATCAAGAAGCCTACCACCTAAATATTTTCCCAAGCCTATAAGTGAAATACTTGGATCCTTCATGAATTCCATTCCTTGCTCTCTAAGAATATTGAATTGATTTTTAATCCTCTTGATCACTATCATATCTGATATGCCTTCCTCAAACTATAGAATGGGAATGTATGATAGTTGCCTCAACCTCTCTATCTTCTTATGCATGATACACTTGATGTTTGAAAACTTCAAGATGGTTTTCATTTCATTCCATCATAGCTGAGAGTGTCTCAACATTAGGCTAGGATCTTGACTATCCTTGAAGCATAACCAAATCTATCTTGACCTCGTTCTCCATATTTACAACTTTTTGGGTAATAGATTCATCAAGCTCTTTCATGACTGCAGACTTTTGATCAATAGAATGGCATTAATTTTCATGTTTGAAAGAAAACAACTTGCTCATTAGTCTAATTATAAATGTTGACATCATATCTGCAATCTCTTGAAGAAAAAGGAGTCTCATCAAAATGATAAAATTATTTTCATATGCAATTTAACCTTTTCCATAGTTCATCCTCCCTCATAACATGACAATCTTTTCCATGCTTGGAAAAACATTCAACATCAGATATAGACTTCTTAAGAGGGGAAGTAATATTACCTAATTGATCAAAATATTTCTATATGGCTTTGAACCTTTGCCGTAAGTCATCCTCCTCTACCTCATGAGTGTCATCATCAAGGATAGATTCATCAATAACAGGTATAAAGAAATCATTCCTCCCACTATGGTGATTAATTAGGTTCTTCAAAGTATACATAAGGATCATGATCATAAGAATCTGCACCATAGTTATCTATAAAAATTTAGCTATGTCTTTAATCTTGGAAGAAGCATATTCATCCACATTGGAATCTTCATTGATTACACAATCAAGTTAGAGCTTGTTTAAATGTAGGGCTCAATATGGAACCTTGAAATAAGCTAAGTTATTATGGTAAACTTGGTTCCATAACTTTTCCTAAAGATCAAGAAGGATTATTTAGCTAAGAGAAAGCCACCTATCTTGGTTGTAAAGTCTTTTGAAAGACAAATTGCAAAGTGAGCAGGGAGATCCACCACAATAATGTGTTAGAAGTTAGGAAAGTTAAGACAATCATTCAAAAATGCCTTCAAATTTTTGATCAAACCTATTGGCTTAGCCAGTGTACAATATAATTAAAGCACTTATTTTCTATGGGGTTCATATTTTAGGCCCAACTTATCATTTAATACCTTGGGTATGATTAAAGTAGAAGCACCACTATCTAATATACAATTGTGTACTAGCTTATCACCCACTATGAGAGTGGGACAGAAGGGAGGAGGTTTATTAGGTTTATTAGATGGCTAAATAATGGTATTAGGGTCATTTTTAATATAAATATTACTATGACTTTGACTTGAAGGTGAAGGACTAGTAGGAAAAGTGGACAACTATTTTTGTAATAGATCCTTTTGGCAAGGCATATGGAGGACATTCCACAAGGAGATAGATGATTTAGCATTTTTAATGATTCAACTATGTTTAGGATATAATTACTCACCTTATAATTAGTCTTTAGAGGCAAATGATTGATTATAACTTGAAGAATTGAGACACCTTGATCAGACCTTCTAATGTTCTGATTTAAAAAAGATGTAGGAGCATGTGGGACTTTCATGCTTGTAGCCATGATTTAATACATTGGAGGAAGTGTAGATAAACTTGTAGGAATTCTATTATCACCTCCTATATAATTTATATTGAACCTTTTATTGGATGAAATAGAATTTCATTGATTGAGCACAAAAGTATCTTCCACTAAGAAGTTTGTGAAGCTTTCTCCTTGAGGTTGCTAATCCTTATTTACTTGTAGCATGACTTCATATTTAGATAATAAGAGAGGAATGAATCATTTTTGAGAAACCAGAGCTTTATATCTACCTTTTTTATCATCCATAAATTATTTTTGTTTCCAATATTCTCCTTGGACCAAGTTATTATGCACTGGCACCATCTCTCTTACATTGGTAGTAAAATTGGGATTGTAGACATTGGCAGGCCTATTGAAGTTAGGCTACCCTTGATCTCTTCCTCTCCCATTATTTTGTCCATATTGATGTTTATAGGGATATGTATTTTTATTAGCACCTTTTTTCCTAACCTAAAATCATAACAATTGAATTTCTACATATATATCCATGGCAACATCTTCCTTCTTAGGAGTGGTCTTTGGCTTGGAATTAGCATTAGGAATTGGAGAAATCTTTGGAATATTAGCAAGAGTATTAGGAAGCATAGGAATAGACACATTAGGAGGAAAATTTATTACTTGAATGAGGCAATTATCATATCTAATATCAAGCTCATATGCTTCAAGAAGAGTGAAACCATCCATGGATTGAAGCATGAGAGCAATATCAGTACCAACAGCTCTTAAATATGTAGGGAATATAAAGATATAGGTGGAGGAAATATATTCCAATTATTTTGAAACATCTCATTTAATTCATGCATTTTTTCCTTTGGAGATTTATTGATCACCTTAAGCTAATATATGAGAGAAGCATCGTCACTTTCATCTTTAAACCTTGAAGTTAGCAACACTCCAAAGTCATCCCATGATGTGATACATCCACTGAGTAAAGTCATATACCAATTAAGTGCTTTCCCTCTAAGGGAAATGGCAAGGAGTCTAATGGAAATATTCTCCTTATTAAAATTATAAAAACTATAAAAATTGAAGATATCCCTGATGTGTTCACTAGGTGTGACATGACTATTACCATTGAATGTAGGCACACTCTTTGTACCATTAGGGGGAATGTCATTATAGGCCTCTAGATGAATTGGATTTTAAGTATTAAAAGTAGGAAAGACATGTTTCTTATCCATGTTTTCTTCAAGATCTTCAATTTCTTAAATATCTTCACTTTCTTGGCTAGTAAAATTTTCTTTTTCTTCAAAAGGCAGATTAGGATGAGGGTATTGAGCTTCAAGAGGAAGTTTAGGTTGAATAGGTGGATTAATAGGATTGATCAATCTAATGTATGATGACCTAGTAAGAACATATTATGCCTTATTTTCACACCCCCCTCAATTTTATAAAACTGATACTTTTCTACCATAGAGATGACTTAGTCATAAAGTTTAAAACTGTGCTAGGGACCTAGTCAATTAATAGTATATTTAGCTTCATATTTTTAATTACATAAGTTGATGATGATTGGTTTATGAATTCATATTTATTATTTAATTGGTTTATAAATCATAATTAGATGAATGAATAAAATATATATATATATATATATATATATATATATATATATATATATATATTTATCATTTATAAATAATTTTGATCAATCATTTCATTTTTAGTTAATTATTTAAATGATAATACAACATTTTTAGTTTGAAATAGTGACACTTTATATAGTTGAAAAGCATTATATGAGTGCCATGATAAATTTAGATATCTACATTGATCTTCAAATAATTATTATATAAATTTTAAATCAATTTTCATTTTACAGTGTGAGCAGTTTATGGTGACTAATTTGATATTTTCATTTTCAATGGCAATAAGTAGTTTGGTTTGAACTAGATAAGAATGGTATAGTAATTGGTTATAATGGTTTCCTTGTCAGTTCATTTTAAGTTGAAAGTATATGAATGGATTCTCATGATTGCTATAGTTTGATAAGTAATTCATTTCATTCTTTATCAAATCAAATATATCATTTGACTTATCATAAAATTAAAATTTTGATCACGAGATATATATTGATTTATTAGCTTCATATAATGATTAGTTGCAAATATAGTTAACATTTTTTTTTAAATGTTGACATGATAAGGTTGGATGGATATTTGGATAGATTATTTACTAAGGATATCAAATAATTCTAAAGGGTCTAAGTGGTTAATCCTAAGTCCTTTATTTGGATAAAGTACCTAATTCAAACATTACCTATACTAAGTCCTATAAAGTAATATGACTAGATTTTTCAAGGAGCATAATGGTCTTGAGGCTTATTATTTTCAAATATTAATGTTTATGTCTTGAAACATAAAATTTTAATGGGGAAAATTTTTTATTTCAAAAGGTGATGTATTTGGGTTTAATTAGTAATTCAAGTTTCATGAATGGTTGAGTTGGCAATTCATTTGGAAGACCTCATGGTAACTTAGCTATAAAGGTGAGTTAATTTAAATAATATAAGATGATTTGAGATATTTTAAGATAATTTGGTGGTTCAAGGGACTTAATGATGATTGTACATACCTCAAAGAGATTAGTTAAAGTTTTAGCAAAGGATTTGGTAGTCACTAAATCTAATGAGATCGCTAACTTGGTTGGCAGAATGTTAAATACTTGTATCAATTTTAATGAATCCAATGGAAATTGGGCATGTAAGCAAGGTAGTTATGTTGAGGGAATTGGCATAAAAATAACTTCATTTTCATTGTTTTGATCATTTTTTAATCTTTCTTGCAAAAGTGTTACTCAGTCAAGTTGGATTGTGGAGTTGTAGATAGGATTTGTGAACAAAAAGTTTGAAGGAGTGTGCATTAAAGTATGCCATGAATAAAATGAATAAGTTTTGAGGAATGTTTTGAGTTTTTTTTATTCAATTTTCAATTGCATGGAAAGAAAAAAAATTGGTCTGTATGTTGATAAGCTTTTTATAAGTCGTGTATTTAAAATCTATGCATGTATGTTTTTGGAAAGTTAAATGATGCTTACAGTTAAGTCGTTAAATATATCACTTCTTTGCATGAGATATTAAAGTGAATGGATTTTGTTTTTGATATATTTTCATGATAAGATAAGAATATGTGGCTTTACTAGTTTGGTCTAAGCATGATATTTGGGAATGTGTGAGGCTTTTTTTATTGCATATGTATCTAGTTTTGGCTTTTTGTGAATAATATAGAATATTATGGTACTCTAAACATGTCATTTATAGTTTCAAAGGCCTCGTTGAAACTTTGCATTTTGCAAAAATAAACATTGTGTATTTATTGCATGAATATTTTGAAGGGTTTGATGTTCATCTATCAAAAATAAGTGATAAAAAGACTACGTTCAAGCATGCAAATGCATTTTCATTTGTAAAATGCATTTTCATTTGTAGAAATATAAAATTTCATTTATTCATGGGTTTTGAAGAAACTATTGCATGGTTATTTTTTAGAAGTATATTGTGTTGGACTTGGAAATAATGGAATATTTTTGTCTAGGTTTGCATTTTAGTTTTTGAAGGTTTTATCTTATTGAAATATTTGATGTTTCATTATCTTGAAACCTTTGTTTGTGCATATTAGGTTTTTTTTTAAGTTGAAATATTTTGAAGTATTATAGGTTTTTATTAAACCACTAAAAATGAATGAATAGTAAAGATAGTTTTCCTTGGTTCTGAAAATATGATTTAGAAGATATATTTTAGACATACGAGGTTCTATTTTAAACTTTTGTTATCTAAATATTATATAGTGATATGATTTGAAATGCATTATTTTATGTTTGGATCCTCATTGAAAATATTATAAGATGAGTTTTGCATAGAGATATTATATAGATAGGCTATTCATTTTTGGTCTGTCATGGAGAATTTTGTTTGAATTTTTTTCCACTGAGATGTTCTTGGTTTTCTTGTAGAAGTCAAATTTGAAGATATTGGAAAGATTAATGGTTGTTTGAAAGACTGTGATAAATTGTTTCAATATAGTGATGTTGAATGTTTCCTATATGACGGGTTCCTATCTATTCTTATTGAAATTTCTTGAAAAAGAATATATGCAAAAGCTATAAATGTTTTGTGTATTTAAGAAATAATGATTCAAATGGAGATAATAATCATTGTGATATATTTTTCAATGGTTTTGAAGTGATTAAAATTTGATACTTTGAATGGAATTTAATCTCTTATTTGATTCTGAATAGTTATATGGTTTATAGTTTGAGGGATATATGCCATGAATAATAATTCTTATTTCAGACATGACTAAATTGGTTTGGAAATTTATGCAAGTTTAATTTGACATATATATATATATATATATATATATATATATATATATATATATCATGTGAGAGAGATTATAATCACATTGAAAATAGAATTCAAAGGAATATAGTAGATATTATGTAAATAAAATTGATAATATAATTTTATTTTAAATTTTTAGATAGTAATAAGAGATATTTATGATGAAATCACATAGAATATTAAAGTGTTGATTGATACAGTTGGACTAATTCAATTTTGTGTAGTCAAAGATAGTTTAGATATTTTCATTGATATGTGATTGTGTGTTTTATATACAATTTGGTTTCATATTGAATAATGCATGTTGATTTTTTTAGTCATGATAATCATTTTTATTTGAATATATTTCAAATGCATAGTATTTTAAGATGAGATCAACCTAGATCAAGTAGAAGTAATGATAATAGAGGTTAGGGCTAGAATTTAGACAATGTGAATCAATAGAACTTGAATAAACAATTCCCAAGGGGCAGTTTTAGGGCTAAGAGATTTGGCCCTAGGTATGCCAGTAGGGGTGCTAGGATGTAAATCCAATTTGATACTAATGACCCTAGGTTATGGAATGTATTGAATAATTTTCCTTTCAATCCTACAAATCCTAGAGGTTATAGAGGATTTCATGATCATAAATTTGGTGTTAGGACTCATTCCCATTACAATTTATCTCACTATTTTTAGAATAATTCACATCAATTACTAGTTCAATCACCTACCAAGAGAGAATTCATCATGTCAGTGAGCCACATTAGGCTAATGAAGCCACATAGCTTGATATTAAGTAGCCCATGACAAGAAGTTTGTTAATATTTCTTTGCCTTCTATTTCTAATGAGCATGTATCTTCTCAGATAGATCCTATCTTGGGGTGTACAAAATAAATTTTGAAGGAACTTATTTCAAGATTCAAGAATCATAGTCTTGAAATTCATCCAAATACTTAAGATAAGTGATCAAATAGTCAAAATGATATAGACACACTAGTTGAGGTCAGAGTTCTCAAATAGATTAAGTTAGAGGTGGATGATTGCACAAGTGATTCAAGAACAAATATGGTTCACCTTCCAGTAGTTGAGATGGAATACAATGAGTGTGTGAATGAATAAGGGAAGCTAGTGAATGAAGTTCTTTCTAATTTTAATGACTATTAGATATTAGTACGATACACTTTTATTTTCATGATTAACTTTAAACTGGTATAACTTTGTACTTCTAGATTTGATCCTTTAATTTCATATTTTGATATTTTGATGATGAGGTTTTGAAAGTACAACACACTTTAATTTTTTGATATATATATATATATATATATATATATATATATATATATATGCCTAATTAATTTTTGGAAATATGCATTATGGTATTAATATAAATAGAAATTTTATTAAACTTGATTTATCTATTTGTTTATTTATATATGTTATTCTATTTTATTATTAATTGATTAGGGTCCCCACTCATTAAGAAGTACCTAGTCTATATTCAAATACTTGATCTATTAAGACTTTTTAGTCTTAATTAAACCTTAAATAATAACTATTTATATTAATTAACTTTTACAAAGTATTTTAATTAAGTTAAACTAATAGATAACTAAGGTTAGTTATAACTTCCTTTTCAACCAAATTTGAAGAATAAAAGGAGATCAAGGATTCATTTGAATAAGAAGAAGAACATAGGTATTGAGGACTTATACATTGTGAAGTCAATCATTTATCTCTCTGTCTTCTATGTAAATTCTTTGAGATAGCATGGCTTTTACAAATAGACCCAATGATTCTTTCTCTGATAGTTGAGTGATTACTTAGGCAACATAGGTATATCCATTTTTGTATTATCATTTATAAATAGAGTATCTACAGTTAGTCAAATTCAATATCTTTTCATGATTGTTTCTTATAATTTTATGTAAAAAATATGAGTGTTTGACCTAAATAATGATAAAAACTTTATTATTTACAACATTTCATTGATCTATTTGATTATAAAAGTTATCTCTCAAGATATTTTGTAAAGAAAGATATTGGTTTTTCAAATAAAATCAATCTATTTTGCTAAGATGACTCTATTTTTTGAGACTCACATGTTTTATCCATATTATACTTTGATTTCAGTATGATTTAGATTAGTCTTTAATCAATCTAATTTCCTTTCTGTTTTCTTTTAGTTTTAATATGTTGTATCTTTTAATTCATGTTTACCTTACTATTTATTTGTGTCTTTCATTCAAGTTGTTTTTTTATATTATTTCCCTTATTTATTTTCTTAGAGTTAGATTTATTTATTTATTTATTTTAGGGTTTAGTTTTAGATTAGTTAATTTGTTAGAATTTATTAGGTTTGTTAATTGATTATTTTATAGTTTTATTTTAGGTTTAGATTGTTTTAGTTTGTTTTACTTAGTTTTATTAGACTTAATTGATGCTACCTATTTTGTTATTGATTGCTTAAATTTATTGTTTTATTTCTTTAACTTACTAGTTATTTATTTCTTAGATTATTTGTTGTTCTATATATATATTTTTTTAGTTTGATGGTTTCTACTTGTCTCTTTGTCTGTTGAGTTATGTTTGGTGCTTGTTTGATAGAAGATTTGTTTATCTTGACTTATCTCAATTCTATTTTACTTTATACTTTTTATTTATTATCTCGATGTTATTTGTAAATTATCACAATAGAAAGCAAGATATTACTTTGAACTATATTATATTATTGAATCAAATTTATTTATTTCAAGAAATTGTCTTGTTTATAGGCCTTCTCTATCAGATAGAATATATTACATATTTATATCTAAACTGATTCATTATTTGATAAAGTGAGATTTTGAAATTATAATATAATATGTTATATTTTATAGCTTATTTGTTATTCTCTATAACATTTAAAAACCCTTTTCATATTTAGGATCATAATTGAACCTTTAAAAACCTACTATTAGACTGGTATGATTCTAACTTAACCTTCACAATAGGTGAAAGGGTTGATTAGTTGATGGTATAATTTTCATCATCAATAAATTTGGCAGCTTTGTTGGGGAGATTCATTTAGAAATCTTATTTTTTTAGAGTCTTTTTTTCTTCTTACTCATGGTGCTTGGAGAATAACCTCCTATTATTCAACCTAAAATTGATATTACTAATGATCAAATTGATGTTTCTTTTAATCTAATGCAATATATATGGTATAATCATCCTCATAATCTTCAACATGTTATTCAAGTTATAAATGAAGAAGAAGAAATTGTAGATTTTGAGATAGATTGGTATTCTAATATTACTCATGAGACTCAATAAGACATTTTAAATATAAATAGATGAATTTAAGAAGTTAGATCTAGAGTTTTATCTGCTAATCTTAGGCTTAGAACTCATTTCATTTTGTATTCTTTTCCTTTTAATGATTTTTTTATGCCCTCTAAACTTATTGATTTAAATCTATTATTAAATCAAGTTAATCAGGTTCAATACAATTAACCAATTTAAGTAGAAGAGATTTATGAAGTTTCCAATGGGAGATTAAGTAGAAGTTAGGATAGAAGAGTTGATTCATGGACTACAAGACAATAGAGATAAAAATGATCACTAAAGGAGAAGATGAAGTTGAAGCTAAAGAAAAACAATAGATAGTGATAACTTCAAGGATTTTTATAATTAATATTGGAAATCATCTTGGTAAGTTGTCTTCTCTTAAAAGATTAAATATACCAAAATTTTATGGAGATCCTAAAAAATCTTAGGAAGATCATTTAGAAGAATTTAAGTCAATTTGTGCTACTCTTGGTATAAAAAATTAAAAGATTTGGTTAATATTTTTAGCTCAATCACTTGAAATAAAATCTTACAAAGCATTTATTAGTTTACCTGTTAAAGTTATCAGTACATGGAAAAATATTGAAGAATGGTTAGAGTTATCTTTTGGGAAAGTGAAAGAGGACTTTGACTTAGTTAATAATCTTGGTATTTTTTCTCGTGATTCAGGTGAGACCATTTATCATTTTATTATTAGATTCTCTAAGTTGTGTCAAAATATCCCTCATGATGTTAGACCTTCTAAGAAGTTATCTAGATTTTATTTGTGTAGTGTTTTACCCCTAAAATATAAAATGGTCTTAGAGGATAGGGATATTATAGAATATGATGAAACTTTAATATTATTCAATGAATATGAGAAAAATTTAAAAATATTGGATTTAAAGATAGATATTTCATAGGTATAAATTCATATAATGTAGAAATTTTAAAAACAATTCAGACTCTAGGAAATGAACTCGTCGTTGTTAAAAGATAATGAAATGATAAACCTTCTTCATCTAATAGAAATAATACTAAAAGTAAAAAATTAGAAATTACTTATTACTTTAATGTGTGTAAATTATATCATGATCCAAATTCATGTGTTGTTCACAAGTTTAAAAAATCTTCAAGTGAAGGATCATATATCTGAAGATCTAGCAAACAACATAAACATGTGTGCTCTTGATGACACATCATAAAATGAATATGCTTATGTTTTTAATACTAGAAATAAATATTATAACTCTTCTCAAAATAATAAAACAAAAAATAATGATTCTTATTCTAATGATAAAGGTAAAACATTTCAAAACATTGCTTCAAATAATACAACTAATAATTCTTCTCAAATATTCTTTTATCAATTGGTTATAATAATAGTCAATATCAACATTATAAACCTAAGAAGTTTTGACAATCTGATGCTAAAACTTATAATATAATTGATGATTTATTGATAATTAAAGTTGGATTCTCATTACTACAAGTAGCTAGTCTTCTAAGATAACTTGATAAAATTAATGAAACTGTTAAGAATCTTAAAAATGATGTAGGTTTATAATAAGAAGGCAATAACGAATAATCAACTATTTTTACTCAAAGTTATGATCTCCTATAGACTATATAACTCATATTTATGTTATAGTCAAAATTGATAATAAAGTAATACATAATAGTATTTTAGGTATAGGTTCTTTAAATAATATAATGCCTAAATTCATTATAGATCAATTAAGTATATCTTATGAAACTGACAATAATAAATTGAATTTGATTCTTGTCAAACTAAAATTTATGGTAAGTTTTGAGACATAGTCATCAAAATAGGTCAAGATGAAAGAATTAGATGCATGATTAATGTCTAAGTTTTAGACATTCCTAGTAATTATGTTATATTATTAAGAAGAGATTGGTCTAAAGTAATTGGTGTGTTTGTTAGGAAAGATATCACATGGGTTCTTGTTAGTAATGAGATTGCATTCATTAAAAGAGAAGATTGGTCTAGTATACCTATAGAGTCATCCACTTCTTCCACTATTGATTATGTTGAGACAAGAATTGGAACTTATGAGTTGTTGAATTTAGATAAAACATAAAATCAACATGAATAATTCTTTGAAAAAAATATTTTATGGTCACTTTATTTAGATGGAACTTATTCTCAACAACGTAATGGTGTTGAGATTTGCTTAATTTCTCTTGCTAGTAATTTTTTTTGTTATGCCTTCAAATTATCATTTGAAAACAATAATAATAATGCAAAATTTGAAGCATTATGTTAATATTTATAAAAAGTCATTAAAATCAACATTAAAAATTTATAAATCTTTGAAAATTTTGAATTAGTTGTTATACAAGTTCAATTTTTTTATAAAAATAATCAAACTCATCTACATAATTATATGCAAAGGGTTTGGTCTTTAATTGAATATTTTGAGTCCTTCAACATCACTCATGTTCTTAGAGAATATAATATTAGAGCTGATAAGCTTGCTATTTTTGCATCTAATGAGTGAATCAACCACAAACTTCTCTTATGCTAAACATTTTTTTACCTAAAATTCTTAATTTGAATGATAGTTGGAATGTTTTTAGTTGTGATGAACACAGATTATTTCATTAAAGGTAATTATTTTTATCATGATGATTATGTACTAAATTATGAAAATTATTTATAATTAAGTACTAATAAATTGACTGCTAGTTTAGTAAGTTTAGAATCTATGTTTACACCTAACAATCAACCCAAAATTTATAGAATGGAATAACCTTTTAGGAGAATCATAAGAAAAACTATTTTTATCAATTTAGATACAAAAGAGGATCCTAAATATGTCTATTTAGGAATTCATGTTACTAGAAGTAAGAAGGTTAAATTCATTAAGTTATTTAAAGAATTCATTAATATGTTTGCCTGGTCATATATATATATATATATATATATATATATATATATATATATATATATATATATATTAAAGGTTATGATACTAATATTATTAAACATGATATACCTATAAAACCCGATATTAAATTTGTAAGATAGAAAATATGAAGAATTAGCCCTTTGTTAGAAGACACCATTAACAAAGAGCTAGACAAAATAATTGATGTTGGTATCATATTTCTTCTAAATTATTCTGAATGAATAGCTAATTTAGTGATGGTTAAGAAGAAAAATAGTGATATTAGATTGTGTTGATTTTAGATATTTGAATAAAACTAGAGTTAAAGATAATTTTTATATACCAAGTATAGATCAAATTTTATAAGTTGTAGGATTAGAAATGATGTCTTTATTAGATAGATTTTTTGGTTATAACCATATTTTTAAAAATCTTGAAGATAGACATAAGACTACTTTTACTACTCATAGAGAGACTATTGATTATAACACAATGCCTTTTAACTTAATGAATGCAAAAGATACTTTTCAAAGAGCCATGCATGTTGTTTTTGATGATTTGATTGGAATTATTATTTAAGTTTATTTAGATGCTCTCACTATTTATTTGAAAAGATGAAAAAAAATTTAGACCATCTTCTTGAAGTTTTCATGAGACGTAAGAAGTATAAATTTTTTTTGAATTAAAAAAAAATCAACTTTTGGTGTTATTGAAGGTAAGTTATTAGGACATATATTTGTAAGGATGGTATTTCTATAGATCTTGAACACATTAAAGCTATTAAAGAGTCACTTCCTTCTAAAGATAAATCTAGTTTAAGATATTTCTTTGGTAAAATAAACTTTGTTAGGAAATTCATATCATATTTTGTTGATAACTCTAATCTTTTGTAATTATTACATAAGATAAAATTTATACTTGAAAATAAGGTGCTAATTTAGCATTCAATAACGTTAAAAATGCCATTACAAGTGATCATGTGCTTGCCAAAATATATTTGAAGAAAGCATTTATTTTTTATGTTAACTCTATTGAAAAAGCAATTGGAGTTGTTATCACTCAAGAGTTTGAAAATAATGAAAAAAAATCAATCATCTATATGAGTCAAGTTTTAAAATAAATTGAAATTAGGTACCCTCTTATTGAAAATTTTGTTTTCTCATTGGTTTCCTCTTTGATTAAATTTTTTTATTTGTTGATGGGAAATAAAATTTTTGTGTGATCTAATGTACCTATTTTATCTTATCTTTTGAAATAACCAACCATTCAAGGAAGTCTTGTTAAGTGGATTTTACTTATTCAAGAGTTTGATATTGAATTTAAAACTTATAAAACAATTAAAGGTAATGAATTGGAAAAGCATTTAGTTGAAAATGCTTCTTCAAATATTAATGTTTTGGTCTTGTTAGTTGATAATCATTTAAATGCAAAGCCTCATTTAAGGAATATGAAGAAATTTTTATTTTTCTAAAAATTTCAAATTTGGTCTATAAATAAATGAATGTGATTGTTTGTTGGTTAAATATGATTGGTATCATGACTTAGTATTTTATTTTCAAAATCAAGTTTATCTTAATAATTTTGATAAAAATCAAAGATGTTCCTTATGGTTAAAAGTTTTAAATTTATGTTTATCATATATTTTTTATTTTATCGAAATAGATATGGAGTTTTATTAAGATGTCTTATGCATGATCAAACTCAAAAAAGTTATTAGAGGTTATCATGAAAGAAATTGTGGTGGATATTATGCTACAAAAACCATTGCTTATAAGATTTTAAGAGTAGGTTATTATGGCCTACTCTATTTCAATATGCTTATAAGTTAGTTTATTTTTGTATGTCATGTCAATTATTTGTTATTGGTGACAAGTTTCCTGCAATACCTTTAAATCCTGTTATTCTTAAGAAACTATTTTAAAAATGGGGTATTGACTTTATTTTAGATATACATCCTCCTTCATCTGTTATTCATATGTATATATTAATATCAATAAATGATTTGATGCCAAAGCACATAAAATTTATATAATAGGTAAAGTAATCTCATTTATAGAAAATTAGATTTTCTCTAAATTTGAGGTTCCTTATGAAATCATTTCTGATAATGGACCTTAGTTTATTTTAAATGAAAATCTAATTTTTTTGAGCAAGTATTCAATTATATCTAGTCATTCATCAAAATATTATCCTCAAAGAAGTGGTCAAGCTGAGTCAACAAATAAAAATTTGATTTCAATCATGAAGAAATTAATTTGTGAAAATAAAATAAATTGGTATCTTAATATTTTTAAACCTTTATGGGCTGATAAAATTGTTGTCAAAGTAACAATTGATTATTCACCTTTTATGTTAGCATTTTAGACACTAAACTTATGTCACACACGTGTATAACTCCCTGTGTCAAAAACCCCCCTTGATCCCTTTTTTAATAATAATTATTAGCCTCTCTAACCCATGCTTTTACCCCTCACACATTTAATTAATTTAAAATATTTAATTAAGTTAATTAAAAACCCCTTATGCCACCTTACCTAGCTATCTCATTTTAAGACTAATTCTCACATGATGAGTCACCTCAAGACTTAGTCCCCTTATCCTAACTACTCAAGACTTTTTCTCACCCCAAAGAATAAAATTCTAACCAACTACATCCCTCTTAACCTCTTATTTCTATTGTTTTGTGATGGATACCAAATTTGGAATGAGAAACAACAGAAATAGGCTAAAGATAGTACTTTTACTTATTTTCATGCCACCAATGTAGGTCAACTCATGGCCATGCTAATGTCAGTTATATAATCCAAACTCTAAATTAATGTTCAAGTCAACATAAATAAAGAAATCTCATTCTTATTTACATATAGGGTTTTGCATTCAAATTTTGACATCTTGGCTTACTATTATCTTTCATAAGTCAATCCAAATCTGAAACCAACCTCTTGAGAACTAGTAGCACTTACATGTTCTCTCTATTCAAGGCATCAATTTGGACTACCTAATAGGATCCATCCATCTGACACTTATCATTGAATCACCACTATAGCTAAGTACATCACTTATTATGTAATTCTTTAAGTATTTGCTTTACAACTCCTTTACATCTACTATTTATTACTTTTACACATTCTTGATTGAACCCCATGAAGGAGTTATAAAGCTTTCCTGCTTATTTCCCCTTATTCCAACACATCAAACCACTGACCAAATCCATCCAAATAATAATCTCTCTCTCACAACTTTCCCCCTACCTTCCAGACCTAACCAAAACCATTTTCCAAACCTAGAAAATCTTTCTACAAACTCTTAAGAAATTATTACCCCTACTGACATTGGTAGCCTAACTGATATCGGTCACTTTTCCTCATCAAAATTAATAGCCTAACTGATATTGGTTACTTCCTCACTAACCTCTATAGCTTAATTGATGTTGGAAGCTATGGATTTCCTAACCCTTCTAAGACCTACCCAAACAACTTCCAAAATACAAATTGAATATACCAACTACACTCTGTTACCTTCTATTACACTCAGGTTTTGAATAAAGGTAATATTATCTCTCGTTTATTCTCTTTTTTCATATCTCTTAGTTATTTATTACTCTTTTGTCTCTCAAAAGTGGACTATCATCTCTAAGGAAGTTTGACACTTCCTAGAACAAGCACGTAGCTTGGTATCCCACTTATATATCTACTAAAAAATATTTTGTGGTAATATTTTCTTACTTGCAGGTAGTCCTCCCCAGCCAAAGAAGAGTGCTCATAATGTTTGGATATAGTGCACAAACCAATCCAACTTCATTCAAATCACTTATCCCTATCATTCTTATCTAATTTTCTTTAGACTTGAAATAGACAAATTTTAGCGAAACATTTCTGGCATGCCCGGTGGGACACTAGAGTTTTTCTTAGGTTTATTACTTGTTTTAAGAATTCATATAGGTGCATTATAATGAAAATTTTATTCCTTTCAATTTTTCCTTCTTTTCTCTCTCAAAACAAAAAAATTAATATTTTACTTTTTGTTTAAGGGAAACAAACTAAACTTTCTTCTTCCTTGCCACTCTTCTTTTCTCTTTGTCTCTAAAAGTAATTTATCATTTTTATTACAAGTTGAAAGAATCCCTTATTTATTTATTTTCTTGTGTACACATTAGGATAGTGATTTTCATTCTCTACTCCTATTTTATCTTTGTTTTCATTCAAATCTAAATATTTTAGATTTGGGTTTAAAACTTACTACACTTCATTGTTTGCTTGTTGCATATTAGCTCACCTAGTTAATTACAAGCATTATGAATGAATTATAGTGCATTTATATTACACAACCAGATCAAACTCACAAAAATAAACATCTAAATTCACTTAAGAGAAGGTTCATCAAGATTTCAACATATGGTGGATCACCTTACCCTACCTGGCTATCCTACTTGGATTTCACCACCAAGGGGAGAACCCACTCCATTCTCTAGTAGAGTATAAACTCTAGGTAGAAGGTATATTTTGGCTAAGCATCCTAGCTTGTATTTACATATGTGAAGTGTGGGGAACAAGAACCTATAATAAACCATGTACCTGGTCTAACACATATTTCCTCTTGAACACTATAACTAACCTAAAACTAGTTCAAGATTGCTTTCTAGTACCTTCGATAACCAACTTTTTTTTTCTCATTATCTAATTAAGGCATAAGCCAACATGAGACTAAAATTAAGCTCTATCAATTAATAGTTAGTGGTTGTGTGTTCTTCTTCTACTTTTCTATTGCCTTCTATATTTTGGAGTTGGTAAGGATGTTTTTTCCATTGATTCACAAAATCAACACTATTTATAATACTTAGTTTCTATAACCTATTATATTAGGTTTTTTGAGTGTTCTTCCTCCTTACATAGACCTCTTCCATCCTCTATTTTACCTAGATTCTACCTATAAATGACTAAAACATTGGATTTTCCATCTCCCAAGTTATCACATTGACTGACATCGATTAACTACATCGACATTGGTAGACTTTATCTATCGACGTCGATTAATCCCACCGACATCGGTAAACATTTACTACCAACATTAGTTAAGCGACTAAAGTTGATGACTATGTGATTTTAATTTACTCAAAATAGTAAGCTAAAACAACCCACTTACCTATACCTGAACCTAGTTTTTCCTTATTCTGTCACTAATATAGAGTATTAAGACTATTCTTAGTTCTTCTTACATGGTATTGATGTGAGCTCAAGCCAAAATTATTGTTGATTATGCAAGTTGACAACCACTTCAACCTTCCCCTCTTGCTTCTGATTTTGTCATGGAGCATACTTTAGATATAGAGCATACTCGAAGCCCCAACCAAATTCCCATTGTGCCTAAAGGAGATTAAGATTTTGCTAAATTTCTTGATCACAATGTGGTATCCCTTTAGCATTACCTTGCCATTAGCCAAACCCACAATTCTTTGGGTGACCCAATCTATGGTATGCCAACCTCTCTAATGGAGATAACTTTAGTTTCAACTATCTACACTATTTTCCCTATGGTTACTCAAACCACCACCTCGACAAGTAACCCAATCATAAACAATGTCCAAATTTTAGCATTACCAACTAATCAATCCTTCTTAAACCCTAGCGTGACTTCCCAACTTTCACAACTACAAGAAATTTAGTCAAGTCACACCCCATTTAAAAATTTGGTGGTACCTATTCCATCTATTCATGTACTTATAATTACTTGAGTTATGACTCACCCTTTATCTAGTCTAACCATGTCAATAACCCAAATTATAATAACAATGTCCAAATAAAGCATAGTCTATAACCTAATGGGACAAGTCCCTTTTCTGTTTGCCCCTAGCCTATTATTCATTATCCTTATGTTGCACCAACACAACCTCATCAAGCTATGTCATATGCTCCCTCTGCTTCTTATCAGGTTCCCTATAACTTAGGGGGTATCTCCTAGACTAATCCCCCTCCAAACCTCATTAAGATGCTGATGGACAAGATGTCTAATCTATAGACATCCATTTCTAGTTCAAATAATGTGTTATCTTATGATTAGATATGCAATGAACCCATCCATCCTTTTGTTCCTATTCTCCCTTATCCAATCCAATGGGAACTCCTAAGATTTACTCATTTCTAGAGTAAATAGGACCCACAACAACATTTGTGAGCATTTAGACATGCTTATTATTTAATAGGGCATGAAGATGTATTATTAATTTGCACTTTCCCTATGTCTCTTTCAAGTGCTGCCTTGGATTGGTATAGCTCTATACCTCAGCACTCCCTTTTTTCATTTACCGAACTCACACAAATATTCATAGACCATTTCTCTATTAACATTTCTAAAAAGGTTTCTATTATAGACCTTTATTCTATTAGATAATTTGATAATGATTCTATCATAGATTTTGTCACTCATTGGAGAGGCTTGATCAATCAACTCTCCTTCTCATTACCTCAACCTGAGCTTATTGAGCTCTTCTCAAGGCATGTGCTAAACACATTTTGTCCACACTCTAAGTACAAAATTTTTGTACATTTGATGAGGCCTTTACAATGGCATGAAAACTTAAGATTCAGGTTATAGATGAAGGCAGAGTCAAGTTGTGTAGTAAGAATGCCAATTCTAAATCGAATGACTCCTCCTCTTTTAATACTTCTCCTTCTAACCAAAAATTTAAAGGTTCCACTAATGTGGTGGTAGTTAAATTAGCTTCTTCCACAACCACAAACCAATCTAATTCCTCAACTTCCCAAAATTTGACCAAGTAATTCCAACAATGGTATGAACAAAGACAATAGACTCCCATTGGGCAGTCATATACATCCATTTTAGAGTAAATATTGAAACAAGGTGTCATAACCCTTCCTCAAATCAAACCTCCTATACAATTTGACCCCTCCCATCCTTTTCCAACTTGGTACAAGGAAGATGAGTTTTATGGATACCATCAAGTTAAAGACCACAATTCTAATAATTGTAAGACATTTAAGAACATTGTTCAAGACATGCTTAATAAGGCTAAACTCATCTTGGATAATCCTAATGTGCCCACTAATCAAAATATGGATGTGTTCAAATAACCTTTTCCTAACCATTCACCCAACCAAAATATTATTTAGACTATGACTAACTCATGTGATCATAATAGTCATACGGTTCATATGGTCTTTCCTTTACCTCTAGTTCAACCTCTTCCACAATAGGAGGTATCAATTTTATCAACTCCTCCCCCACAGTCAGTGGCATTTGTTTTGCCCATTCTTATTCCTTAGGTAGAAGATCTTATTTCACATGTTCCACTCCCACATGGGGAAAAGCCTCCTTTACCACTTCTTTTATCACCAGAGGAGCTAGTATTACCAATTCCTTTATTACCTATCCTCTTACCACTTGAAGACCATGCCTTACCTATTATACAACCACATGTTGAGGCAAAAATCATTCTTATGTTATACCCTCTTTGCCTACCTCTCATCCACTAATAGAGAGTAATACCCCATCCACTCTACCTTTGCACCTTGAAGAGTCAGTGTTATCCACTCCTACATTAGATGAGAGACCTATTGTTCCTACTCCAATTCCACCACTCTTACCACTTATTTTACCTATAGAAGATCATAATTTACCTATTCCTCACCCACATGTTGAGGGAGAAATAATAGCTATGCTTTACCCCCTTGAGGAACCCTCTTCACCTACCTCTCCTCCACCCATGAAAGACCATGCCTCTTCTCCTATCTTTATCAAAGAAGACCTCATTATGTTCTCTCTCATATTTGGCTTGAATTAGCAAAGACCAATAATTTTGCTCTTTCTCAAATACCTTATCTTTCTAAATATGCAATTGAAAGGCCTACATCAACTTCATCTAAACCCTTGTCATGGTTGGTGAAAAGTCTAGAATTTCTTGACTCCATAAAGCTAGATCACATGACATTTTGGGACCAAATTAAAAATATTTATCCAACACAACGAGTGTCAACATTTACTGCCAACCCTCTCACTACCCTTTACCCTAAGGTCTTTGACAAAGCCAGAGCTTCTTCACCAAAATCACTAGAAGTTCATCCATATATGTCAGAACCCTCACCCTCATAGGAATCTACCACATTAAAGTAGATCAAGCCTTTATATTTATGCCCTGTATCTAATCTAATTCATCCATAGGTGAAATTAGATCTAATTCTCTAACCCCAAGTTGGAGTTTCATGACTTGGACTACATAAAAATGTCAAGCTTCCTAGATCTTGCCAATATTTCCCTCTTTAACCGTCAACTTTAATATTAATTTTGGGACGTCACCCATCTAATTTAGTTAGAATATCACCGATCCAAGAAAAATAGAAAGCTAAGTTACCTCCACTACTACCTTTGCCACCTGGTAGGCCTTTCACATCTCACACCATGATACCTAACACCAAAAAAGTGTCAAAAAAACATGTAACTCCACCACCACCAGACAAGGTGCCATGTAAAATCACCCCTATGAATCCTAAACAAAATAAGGTGTTCACTCCTATTACCACAAAAAGTGTGAGTTCACCCATAGGCTCTTAGATATTTTTCCTATGTCAGTTTTTGCAATATTCTATAATAACTATTCCTACCATTAAGCCGTATAGTCATGTTAGAATGAAGCCATCTTGGTTTAATGATACACAAGCATGTTTATATCATCGTTCACCTGAACATGATAATGAGAGTTGTAAATCTCTCACAATAGTCATTCAATATCACTTTGATGTTGGCACTCTCTTTGTTGATACTCCTATTAACCTTCCTTTTTTCCACCTCTAGCATCCACAATGCCTCCTACTGTTCCACCTAAATTCAAACCCAAAGATGTTGTCATACCCACTTTCTCACCTCCTTCACCTATATTTCAGATCAATATAGTTAATGTGGCCATGTAGTCACAAAACCAAAAGGATAAAGGTAAATAAAAATTCATTACTCTTTAGGCTCATCTATTTTCCAAAGACACTCCTTTGAATCCCAAGATTTTCATTTTGGGTGTCCCAAAACTAACATCTTCAAACATTATTCAAATCTCGATGGTAAAACAACTTCACCAAACTCCTGTGAAAATCTCCTTGTATGAGTTAATCCAAAACTCACCCCAACACCATCAAGCTTTGATTAGTGATTTGAAAGTAGTTGAGGTATAACCTAATGATCTCCAACCTCTTATAGCTTTGGTCAACTCCCTTAATTTCATCTCCTTGATTTTCTTCAGTAATTCATAAATTCTACTTCAACACCCTAAATATTAGGATTCTACCCTTTTTATTATTGCATAAATTGGTCAAACTCATGTCAAGAGAGTCATGGTTGATGGGGGAGATAGTATTAATATTATTTACATGCATGCCTACAAATAGCTATCTCTTCCCAAGAATTGCATGTCTCAAACCGACATGGTACTCTGCTCCTTTAATTATACCATAACTACTATGGTGGGCACTATTGTCTTACAAATTTGTGTAGGTTCTGTTGTCTCCTAAAAATAACAGTCATTTTTGGAACAACATTTGAATTATTTTGGTTCTACAAACCAAAATAATATCTTCCATTTTCAAAATTTGTCTTAGGTATTCAGATTTCTCATTTTCAGAGCTTCTCAAAAAAATCTACGGACTCTGCAGGCTTGAATCTACGGACTCAGCAGGAAGAAGAATCTATGGATTGTGTAGGAAAAGGAAAATCTACAGACTCTTGCAGGCAGTTTTCAGTTAAAAGAATTGATTTTCAAAATGTGTTCATTTTTTGAGAAAGGTTCAAAGTTCAGTCGCTTCAACAGGTTCAACGGGTTCAAAGGTTCAACAGTCAGTTCAACTAAAGGAATAGTTCAACGTCCAAATTCAACCAAGCAATTCAATGCTTTATTTCACTTAGATGGTTCATTTCCTTTGTTTTAGCATCTTTTGGTTCAATCATTTGGTTTATCAGTTGGTTTAAGGCTTTCTAGTTCAATGGTTCAATAGCAAGTTCATAGCTTTTTGGTTCAAAGGCATTTGGCTCGCTTCATTGAACCTTTGAACCAAATGGTTCAACATCCAAGTTCAATGAGATTCATGACTTCTGTAGGGATTTTCATCAGCAAACAATCAGTAGCAGGTTCAATGTTTGGTTCAACTTCAAATAGTTCAAAGGCAGGTTCAATCAAGCGGTTCAACACTTTCATCGGTTTTGCTTCAAAGGCTTGGCACGCTTCATTGAACCTTTGAACTGGTTCAACAAAGGTTAATCAACTAGGTTCAAAGGGATGGTTCAATTCTAAGAGGAATTTTTTGAAGGACAAGTGTCCTTGCAGAGGACACTTAGACTTGTTCAAAAAGACTTGGCGAAATGAATTTCACCTGAACTTTTTGCCTGGGGAATTTCACTCGGACTTTTTACCTAGGGAATTTCACCCAGACTTTTTTCCCATGGGAATTTTCCCTAGGGAAAATGTCTACAAGAATGTTCAAAGTGAATGGCTTGAGGAAAATCCTGGGGAAAATTTGCGAAGGGCCAACAAACAAAGCCGAAGGATCATTTAAGCCAGGGGAAATTTGCAAAGGGTCAAAAGACTCTGAAGGATCATTTTTTAAGGCCCAAAAGGGCAAAGTCCAATCTGGAAAAGTGACAAGTGGGAAAGATAAAAGAAGACCAAGGGATGACATGCCTAAACATGTCAAATTCAACATAGTCAACTAGCCATTGGAAACACAGTGATGGGCATGTAAACGTCAATTTTAGAGACAGTAAAATAGTCGTTGATCCTTTGATCCATAAAATAGAATACATTCACAATTTTCAAGGCCAAGACCAACAGAAAGTGGGGAAGAAACAAAACAACAAATTAAATCTAGGACCCGATTCAATTAGCCAGATAAGGAGGAATGATGAAGATAAGATCAAATTGCCAGGTGGAACATTGGAAGTTACAAACTTTCAATAAGTGCGACTTATTTCCTTGCATTGATAAAATCAAATGGGTAAAGTGCCCCTAAGTTCCAGCGTGTCTCCTTAACAGATTTCAATGCAAATTGATGTATTGATTGTTCCCAAGTCCTTTTTGAAAAGGCTATATAAGGGACTTTCTTTTATTGTAATAAGGATCTTCTTTTTGATAATCGAAACGAAACTCTGTCGAAATTGAGAGGCATCATTGAGACTTTGTGCTCAATCTATTTATCATATTTTGTTAATGAAAACAAGGGACTTTATTAGACTTTGTGTTGTGATATCTTGTTTGTTTCATTGATTTAATAAGTAAAATTAGTAAATTTGTCAAGAGGGTGTCCTAGAGAATCAACTGTGGAGAGACTTTGCACCCCCATAGCTGCCTTTAGTGTGTTTGTATTTTCATTTCTGTGTAAAGAACTTTGGAAAGACTTTGAGCTTTCATTGTTCTTCGTATATCACTCTTGAGTATTTCTTGCACAAACTTTGTGTTGTGTCTTGATTTGATGGTTACCATACTTTAGTCATATTCTACTTTTATTTCCAGGAGTATTCTTGTGACTGGTTGAATAGTTCTTCTGAAAGAAGAGGAGTGTTGTATGTAATTCTTTTGAGTTCTTCCTTTGTTTTGTATACATCATCTCTAAAGAAAGAGAGATGGATGTCTGGTCCTAACCTTGAGTACTATTTTTTGTTCATATATATACATAACATATCCACAGGGAACCTCCCCTTGATGAGAGGAGAGAGAAGTCTCCTTCTGATGTGATAAACTTACACATTAGGATGACTAATCTTCTTGCTTTGGCTGATAAGACCTATTTTGTTTACCAGTACGCTGAAAGACAAAATAATCAACAAACAATTTTTGATGACTCCACTGGGGAATTACCCATTATCTATTTATAGTCTATCCATTCCATTCACCTCCACACCACAGGAAAAGAATGCACAGTTTAAAGCCTCAAGCTTAACTGAAGCAAAGTCAATTCTTTTCAAATTTTATTTTACAAATCTGGTAGATTCAAGATATACACAAAGTCAAAGGGCTAAAGGTGTCGTTGATCCTATGTTTGAGAAAGTACAACAAAGTGATTTTGATCTATTTACTTTACCATCACATCTGTACCAAACCAAGAGCTTCTCTTCTACTAAAACTAGATCTCCATTACCAGGCAAAATATCAACTTCTACTATTGATAAAGCTTCACCTATAATTACCCCATTAAGATTTGTTATCCCTCCTTTTCAACACCCTATAATGGCAGTTCAAGGTCCCTAGGGTAATGCTTTTAGCCCTCTCAATCTTACTCCTCCTCTACATGAACTTCCACATAGTTCTAGGAAGAATTTCCCAAAATTCCACAGTGATGGGAAAGTTCATCCTGATGATCATATTGCAGCATTCAGTATAGATTGTGGAGTAATTGGGGTAGAATTTGAAGATGTAGCAGTCAAGATTTTTATTGAAACACTACAAGGTCTTGCTGCAGATTGGTTTTACCATTACAAGCTCAATTTGTGATCGATTGGAATACTTTGAAAGATAAGTTTGAAGCCAGATTCAAACCTGTAGAAGATGCACATACACTTCTTGCTCAACTTACACAAATGAAAAAAGAGTCACATGAGCCTATGAGAGACTTCAAAGCTAAATTTGACAAGTTGAGAAATAGAATTCCTATGATTACCAGACCTACAGCTGAGAATCTTAAATGCTTTTTCATTAATTCTCAGCTACCTGAAGTCAGTTTCCTCTTGAGACGTGCTAGCCAAATAGATCTTGAGGCAACTCAACTTTTGGCCATTGAAGTAGAAGATGATCTCATATTAGCAAGAAAAATAAGAAGAGATCCCAATAGAAATAGAGCTTCATCATCATCTAAATTTGCATCTACAAGCACCACAAATCCAATGGTGCATAAATTAGTAAATGAGCTCCTTGCCCTCAAAAAGCAAATGGCTCAAGGAATGTCTTCTGCTCCTACATACAGAAGAACATTCCCAAATCAGTCATATCAGGGCAATGTTGCCAAAATCCAAGGACAACAAAATCATCTTCCTCCTCCACAAGGAAAACTTGCCTTGGAAGCTCCTCCAACTAATTTAGCAATGGGATATCTTGAGACAGAATCAGATTTTTCTTATCAGCCTAAATTATATCAATAAAATGATGCTGATATCATTGAAGACAATCAAGAAGAATCAGCTAACAATGCCCACATTGGTTTCTTGAATTATCAAGATGAACCTAGAAGTAAAGGAAAAGCTTCAAATGGATCATATGCAGTGTTTACTAGATCTAAGAATCAATCAGTCCAGCAGGCTGATAAAGGAAAAATAGAAGAGCAATCACAGCCAGTAGTCACAATTGCCAAGTGTGGAACAGTTCTGCCCTTTCAACCAAAAGATCCAGTAATCACTCAAAAGGTAAATACATCTATTTCTCCTTCCTCTTCTACTTCTAATTTGCAAACCAGTATACCTCTCGTCTCTTCTAAAAATCAGAAAGCTAATGTACCTTTCTCTGTACCTAGTTTGATTCAGACATTTGACATAATTGATCATGTCAAAAAGACAAAAATACAAATGTCTGAATTTGAGTACTTGCAGTCCAATTTGGATCAACTGAATAAGTTGCTCCAATATGTTAAAAATCAGACCATCCCTGCAGTGCAAAAGGCTAAAAAAGTGACTTTTGATTCCCCAATAAATACACCTAGTCTAAATAATCTGATTATTACTCCTCCAACTGCTTCTAGAAAAATAGAACCCTTCTATGTTTCCCTATTAATCAATGGTCACAAGCTGAGTAATTGTATAATAGATTCAAGCACATCTGACAATGTCATGCCTGCCAAAGTCATTGAATCTCTTGGTCTCACATTAACCAAGAATCCATGGAGAACAAACAAGTGCCATTATTGGGGCAGATCAAAGATGCTCAATTTGCATTTGTAGCTTTTTCGGACAAGAGAATTAAAATGATTGTATTAGTGGCTAAAGTTCCAGTGTCTTATGGTATTTTACTTGGATGGAATTTTCATAAGGACATGGGAGGAGAGCTGAACATAGATCTATCTGAGGCAAGGATCCCTGTACAAGGCGTGATGAAAAGATTACTTCCTGAAAAGGAAGCAAAGTATATAGTCACCAAGATGTCAGCTCCTGAAGCTCAAATCCTTTTTGAATCCACAGGTATGGGTAATTAATTTTTATATATAGATCATGAAGAAAGACCCTTCATCTCTGATGAGGGAAAGTCTGAAGTAAAGCCAGTGTCTGATGAGATTTGACCTCTAGAATTTGATGGTAGTTGTTCTTCTTCTGGTTCTGGAGCCAGAATTGTTTTGATATCTCCTCAAGGAGATATGTTCCCTTCATCATATAAGTTATAGTTTAGCAACACAAATAATATATCTGAATATGAATCATTGTTACTGGGCATGAAAGTTGCTCAAGAAAGAGGTATCAAGTGTCTTCATTCTAAAGGGGACACTGAATTAGTGGTATGCCAAGTGAGAAATTCATATCAGACTAAGAATGAAAGGTTGCACCATTACCGTAATATTGTTTGGGATCAAATTGAAATATTTGATGCTTTCAACATTTCTTCCATTCTAAGAGAATACAATGATAGAGCTGATGCATTTGTTATTTTAGGAACTCTTTTAGTTCCACATTATGATTTTAAAGAAGCCAAATATACCATTGAGCTGATCTATAGGCCAAGTGTTCCTAATAATGCTGATCATTCACAAATTTTCAATGATGATAATCAGATCATTTCCTTTTTGGAAAGAAAAGACAATTTTGAATAGCTATATTTTGAAGGCAACAAATCTCAGAAGTTTGAATTAATTTCTGAATCTAGTTTAGATGTAAATGAAGAGTTTATATAGCTGAAAGGAAATAAAATTCCTAAAGGCCTGGTTTCTCTCAAAAAGCTATTTGACAAGCATGATAGATTCATCAAGCAACAACAAATAGATTTTAATTTCTCTCAGGGATTTGACCAAGTGAATCTGACCAATGAAGAAAATCCAAAAATGGTCAACATTGGTAAGTGTTGTACACCTGAAGAAAAATTCAAATTTACTTCTTTGCTTTGTCAATACATTGATGTCTTGGCATATTCATACAAAGATCTGAAGTCTCTCAGTCTTGATGAAATCTGTCATCATATTCCTCTCAAGGCTGATTCAATGCCTTACAAGCAGAAATCTAGACAATACAATCCAAAGATTTTAGGTACAATTATGTTTGAGATTCAGAAAATGTTAAATGCTAGAATTATTTTTCCAATCCATCATTCTACATGGATTGCAAATATAGTTTCTGTAAGGAAGAAAAATAGCAAAATCCACATTTGTATTAATTTTCAGAATCTAAATCAATCTTCTTTGAAAGATAATTACCCTTTGCCAATCATGGACCAAGTGCTCCAAATAGTAATAGGATCAGAAATGTTATCAATGTTGGATGGATTCTCAGGCTATAACCAAGTTGAAGTTGCTAAACCTGATCAATACAAGACTGCATTCACCATGCCTTGGGGTACTTTTGCATATAAAAGAATGCCTTTTGGATTAATAAATGTTGGCACTACATTTTAGAGAGCTATGGATATGGATTTTAAAGATGAAATTGGCAAATTCATAGTTGTATATCTTGATGATTTAACTATCTTTTCAAAGCACCGATTTGATCATATGCGCCACTTGCAACAAGTGTTGGAGCACTGTCAGGAAAATGGTATTTCTTTGAATCCTAAAAAGTCTATTTTTGGAGTGACAGAAGGAAAACTCCTTGGACACATTGTGTCTAAAGAAGGCATAAAGATTGACTCAGATAGAGTCAAGTCTATTCAAGAGCTGAATTTGCTTGCAAGTAAGAAAGTTGTCCACTCTTTCTTTGGAAAAGTGAATTTTTTATGGAGATTCATCCCCAAATTTGCTGAGAAGACAAGACACATTGTAAATATGATGAAAGGAAAGATTACCTTCAGCTGGACCAAAGAAGGCAAAGCAGCATTTCAAGATATCAAAGTCATTATTGCTCATGCCCCCACCTTGGTCTGTCCAGATTACCTTAGAGATTTCACTATATACAGCTATGCATCTGAGCATACTCTTTCAACTATTCTTGTCCAATAGGACAAATAAGGTATGGAATCTCCCATCTCTTTCATGAGTTGCCCTCTGAAAACTCATGAATTGAAGTATTTGAATATAGAGAAGCACACCTATGCCTTGGTAAAAGTAGTCAAACACTTTCACTTCTATATTCTGAATTCACATACTACTGCCTTAGTTCCTGATAGTATAGTCAAGTCTATTTTAACTCAACAAGATTTTGGCACAAAGGGAGGTAATTGGATTGCAAAGATCCAAGAATTTGATCTAGATATCAAGCCAACAAATCTGGTTAGAGGTAAAGGTCTTTGTTAATTAATAGTTGATAATAAGCCAAAAGATACACAACTTGAAGAAGCTAAAGTAGACAATATCCAATAGTCCTTTTTGTTTCTACTACCAATGAATGGTATTCAGATATTGCCTATTTTATGACTATGGAGAATGTCCTGCTCATTTGTCTTACAAAGAGAGAAGAACCATTAGATTGAAAGCTGCAAATTTTGTCTTTTGGGATAACGGCCTGTACAAAAGAAACATAGATGGAGTTTTTCTTCGTTGTGTAGATAAAGAATAGCAGACCCAGCTCTTAAAATCTTTTCATAATCTAGCTTGTGGAGGACATTTTTTTGCTCCTGTGATTGCTCACAAAATTTTGAGAGCAATTATTATTGGCTGACTCTTTTTCAAGATGCACATAAATGAGTAAGGAAATGTAAACTTTGCCAATAATTTGTTGGAAGACCCAAGTTGGCTACTCTACCTCTTAAGCTAGTAATAATAGAAGAACCTTTCCAGTAGTGGGGACTCAATTTTATTGGCACAATAAATCCATCATCAAGCACTGGACATGATCATGTCCTTATAGCGACTGATTATTTCACTAAGTGGGTAGAAGCAATCCTGACAAAGCATGCTACCTCAGAAGTTGTATACAATTACTTGAAAGAAAACATCATTTCTAGATTTGGATTCCCACTTAAAATTGTTACTGATAATGCAGCTTGTTTCACCTCTCAAGAAATCATGCAATTCTATTTTTATTATGGAATTACACTTTCTCATTCTTCTGATTATTTTCCATAAGGGAATGGACAAGCTGAGTCTAGAAATAAAAATTTGGTAACTATTATCAAGAAACTTGCAGATGATAATCAAAGGACGTGGCACAAAGCATTGGTAGACACTTTGTGGGCTGACAAGATCATGCCAAAAAGGGCAATTGGTATGTCTCCTTTTCAACTTCTCTATGGTATTAATGCTGAGATACCAATCACTTTAGAGTTACCAGCCTTCAAATTGGTGAAGGCTATTGAAGATCAGACATATGAGAGTTCTCTTGATAAAAGAATCATGTACCTGACTCAGTTAGAAGAACAAAGAACCATGGTCGTGGATAGAATTGTTGTTCATCAAAATCTGATAAAGAAACTTTTTGAACAAAAAGTCAGAAATCATGATTTTTAGATTGGGGATAAAGTCCTGCTGTAGGACAAAAGAAGAGAGCCAAAAGGGATGCATGGAAAGTTTGACTCCCTTTAGAGAGGCCCATTCACAATTCATCAGCACATGGGTGAAAATAGCTTTTTGTTGAAATACCAAGATGGCATGCTCTTTTCTCTACCCCATAATGGGCAGCATTTGAAACACTTCAATTCTTGAAGTGTCAAATCATTACCTCTGTATATATGTATACTTGTATAGTTTTAATTTCTATTTTGTTTTGTTTGTTTTCATTCTTGTTGCTTTTCATTTCTGGAAAGCATGACTCTAAATCCCAATGGTACACTTGAAGACACTGGAGTTTCTGAGTTCTACTCCTTCCAATTCATTTTGCAATTGACAAAAGTTCCCCAACTAGAGCTAGCTATTGTCTCTTAAAAATAACAGTCATTTTTGGAACAACATTTAAATTATTTTGGTTCTACAAACCAAAATAATATCTTCCATTTTCAAAATTTGTCTTAGGTATTCAGATTTCTCATTTTCAGAGCTTCTCAGAAAAATCTACAGACTCTATAGGCTTGAATCTACGGACTCTGCAGGCTTGAATCTATGGACTCAGCAGGAAGAAGAATCTACGGACTATGTAAGAAAAGGAAAATCTATAGACTCTTGCAGGTGGTTTTCAGTCAAAATAATTGATTTTTAACATTTTTTCATTTTTTGGGAAAGTTTCAAAGTTCAGTCACTTCAACAAGTTCAACAGGTTCAAAGGTTCAATAGTCAGTTCAACCAAAGGAACAATTCAATGTCCAAGTTCAACCAAGCAGTTCAATGCTTTATTTCACTCAAATGGTTCATTTCCTTTGTTTTAGCATCTTTTGGTTCAATCATTTGGTTTGTCAGTTGGTTCAAGGCTTTTTGGTTCAACGGTTCAACAACAAGTTCATAGCTTTTTGGTTCAAAGGCGCTTGGCGCGCTTCATTGAACCTTTGAACCAAATGGTTCAACGTCCAAGTTCAAAGAGCTTCATGACTTTTGTAGGGATTTTCATCAACAAACAATCAACAGTAGGTTCAACATTTGGTTCATCTTTTGGTTCAACTTTAAACAGTTCAAAGGTGGGTTCAATCAAGCGGTTCAACGCTTTCATCGGCTTTGCTTCAAAGGCTTGGCACGCTTCATTAAACCTTTGAACCGGTTCAACAAAGGTTCATTGACTAGGTTCAAAGGGATGGTTCAATGCTAAGAGGACTTTTTCGAAGGACAAGTGTCCTTATAGAGGAAACTTAGACTTGTTCAAAAAGACTTGGTAAAATGAATTTCACCTAGACTTTTTGCCCGGGGAATTTCACCCTGACTTTTTGCCCGGGGAATTTCACCCAAACTTTTTGCCCGCAGGAATTTTCCCCTAGGAAAATGTCTGCGGGAATGTTCAAAGTGAATGGCCTAAGGAAAAGCCCAGGGAAAATTTGTGAAGGGCCGACAAATGAAGCTGAAGGATCATTTAAGCCTAGGGTAAATTTGTGAAGGGCCAAAAGACTCTGAAGGATCATTTTTCAGGGCCCAAAAGGGCAAAGTTCAATCTAGAAAAGTGCCAAGCAGGAAAGATAAAAGAAGACCAAGGGATGACGCACCCAAACATGTCAAATTCAACACATTCAACTAGATGTTGGAAACACAGTGACAGGCATGTAAATGTCAATTTTAGAGACAATAAAATAGTTGTTGATCCTTTGATCCACAGAATAGAATACATTCACAATTTTCAAGGCCAAGACCAGCAGAAAGTAGGGAAGAAACAAAATAGCAAATTAAATTCAGGACCAGATTCAATTAGCTGGACAAGGAGGAATGATGAAGATAAGATCAGATTACCAGGTGGAACATTGGAAGTTAAAAACTTTCAATAAGCGCGACTTATTTCCTTGCATTGATAAAATCAAATGGGTAAAGTGCCCCTAAGTTCTAGCGTGTCTCCTTAACAGATTTCAATGCAAATTGATGTATTGATTGTTCCCAAGTCCTTTTTGAAAAGGCTATATAAGGGACTTTCTTATATTGTAATAAGGATCTTATTTTTGATAATCAGAACAAAACTCTACTAAAATTGAGAGGCATCATTGAGAATTTGTGCTCAGTCTATTTATCATATTTTGTTAATGAAAACAAGGGACTTTTTCAAACTTTGTGCTATGATATCTTGTTTGTTTCATTGATTTAATAAGTAGAATTAGTAAAGTTGTCAAGAGGGTGTCCTGGAGAATCAATTATGGAGAGACTTTGCGCCCCCATAGCTGCCTTCAGTGTGTTTGTATTTTCATTTCCATGTAAAGAACTTTGGAAAGACTTTGAGCTTTCATTATTCTTCATATATCACTCTTGAGTATTTCTTGCGCAGACTTTGTGTTATGTCTTGATTTGTTGGTTACCATACTTCATTCATATTCTAATTTTATTTCCAGGAGTATTCTTGTGACTGGTTGAATAGTTCTTTTGAAAGAAGAGGAGTGTTGTCTATCATTCTTTTGAGTTCTTCCTTTGTTTTGTATACATCATCTCTGAAGAAAGAGAGATGGATGTCTGGTCCTACCCTTGAGTACTATTTTTTGTTCATATATATGCATAGCATATCCACAGGGAACCTCCCCTTGATGAGAGGAGAGAGAAGTCTCCTTCTGATGTGATAAACTTACACATTAGGATGACTAATCTTCTTGCTTTGGCTGATAAGACCTATTTTGTTTACCAGTACGCTGATAGACAAAATAATCAACCAATAAGTTCCCACGTAATTCTTAAGCTCTTCTATATTGTAGAAGGAGAGTTTCAATATAACATACTGATTGGATGACTTTGGATATGTGTTATGGCATGTATACCTTCAACTTTGCACTACTATGTCAAGTTTGAGCATGATGGGCAAGTACATGTTATACCTACTGACCCACCTTCATTTAAAACATGTAACATGACTTATAATCCCAATGATGTTATAATTCCATTAAAGACACCATCTTCTCTTTATGATACTTCTAAAGCTTCCACAAGCTCCACTACCCTAGTTACACAGATATCGATAACACAAATTTCTAACAAGGATTCCATGGAGGAAACTTTTAAATGTTTGTCACTCAGAGAATATTTTTTTTTGATGATTGACATGTCCTATACTCCACAAGAGTATTTGAAACTTCACATGCACCAAAATTATGATCCCTACATTGGGATGGTCATCCCTTATGGGCCCCCTAACCTTCAAACTAATTTCACATATGGGAGAATTAATCAAGCTCCTACTATCAGCAATCCATTCTCTTTTCCACAACCATTTACCTATGACATCTCTTTCTTGAGCAAGCCTAGTTTCACACACACGTATCTCTATTAGTGTACCTGGAAAGGATTTGGATTGGGTTATTATGAGCAAGGTATCCATACACCCATTGAATATCCCACTAGTAAAACCATTGAAAATGCCAAAAAGAGGCATGGAGTAGGTTATGAAAAACCAACTAAACTCACTAAAACTTCCTATGTACTAGTTGTTGAAGATTCAATCTCTCCTCCACCATCACCTACCAAATTGGAGGTATCTATACATCCTAATTTTTTTCTTCAATAAATGCCATCCATTTAGGGCCTCTCACCTATCACCAAGGTAAGGAAAAAAGGTCCCTTCCTCTCATTCATCTTGAAATAATTGATGATGACTCTCCCACTATTAACACTATCTACTGTTAAGATGATGATGTTATTCTCACATACATGGTTATAGATGATTCCTATATCCAATGATTGATCCCATTTGAAACACAAGCTATGTTAAATGAATCAACCATTGACATCAATTTTCCCTCTCATGATAACATTCATGTCCTCAAGATTGGTCAATCTTTAGATTCCTCTGGGAAAGCTGATTATGCCACATTTCTTAATAATCATAGCAAATCCTTCACTGGGTCTTATAATGGCATGCCTAGTATTGACCCCTGTATCATCACCCATAACATTATCACCAATCGAGATGCTAAACATGTTAAGTAGAAGTTTCACAAGATGCATCCTCATATTGCTCTAATTGTCAAGGAAGATCTCCAACACCTCCTTTCTATTAACTTTATCCAACCCATCAACTACCCATAATGGATTTCCAATATTATTCTTATCATAAAAGTAACTGGGGGAATCTACATTTGCATCGACTATTGTGACTTAAACCTCACTTGTCCAAAAGATGACTTTCCATTGCCAAGTATCGACCAAATTGTTGATCTAATAGTTAGCCATGAGATGTTATCAATTATAGATGGGTTCTTTGGATATAATCAAATCCTGGTTGCTCTTAAGGATCAACACAAGATAACCTTCATTACCCCATAGGGGAATTTTTATTATTAGGTCATACCTTTTGGTCTAAATAATGTTGGTGCCACCTACCAATGTGCTATGACTTACATCTTCCATGATCTCCTACACAAAATTATGGAAGATTATGTGGATGACTTACATGGAAAGTCTAAACTTTGCCAAGATCTCTTGATGATTCTCAAAATCATATTTACTCATCTCTTCTAATATAATGTTTGACTAAACCCAAAGAAATGTGTCTTTGGTGTTATTTTTAGTAAGCTCTTAGGTTTTATCATTTCTATCCATGGTATTAAAGTTAACCCTACTAAGGTTAGAGAAATACTAGAGATGCTTCCTCCTACTAATATCAAACAATTACGCAGCCTACAAGGCAAACTTCAGTCAATCTGCTACTTCATCTCCTAGTTGTTAAATCATTGCCAACGCTTTCACCATCTCCTCAAAAAGGATGTCTCTTTCTATTGGAATATATATTTAAAGGAATATTTTGACACACTCAAACAATATCTCATTTCCCCACCAGTTCTTATTCTACATAAGGAAAATTAGCCTTTCTACCTTTACATCTCTGCAATAGACCATTCTATGGGTACTATGATTGCACATCAAGATGATAACCATTGAGAATAGGTGGTTTAATACATAATCCACACACTTATTTATTATGAGACTCGAAATACCCATACCAAAAAACTTTGCTTCACATTGGTCTTTTCAACCTCCAAGCTTCACCATTATCTTCTAAATCACAAAACCTATGTGGTCACCCATACTGATCCCCTTAAATACATGCATTCCAAGCCATATCATAACCAATGCATATCTTGGTGGATCATGTTCCTTGCTGAATTTGACTTAGAGTTTATTCAATAAAAGTCTATTAAAGGGCAAATGATCATTAACCAGTTAGTTATCGCCCCTTTACCTAACAACCAACCTTCATACCTTGAATTCCATAATGAATCCATCACAACTCTCTCCATCGATGACATCTCTTATCAAATTATGATGTTCCTTGATGGGTCTAAATGTTAATATGGTGGGGGGTGGGGGTCATTCTTATTCCTCTAGATGGTGAGTCTATGCCTTTTTCATTTAAACTAAATTTTGAATGTACTAGTAATATGGCTAAATATGAGGCTTTGATCTTAGGGATTCAAATGGCTCTCTTCTTGGGTATCAAATCCATAACCATTTTTGGTGATTCTCAAGTAGTGATTAATTAGTTTAATGGTTCTTACCTATGTAAAAACTAAATTCTACAATGATATAAACATCATGTAGATACACTATTGAGATCATTTGGCTCTTATCTCTTACAAACTATTTCTTGATCTATAAACAAGTTTTCTAACACAATGGATTCAGTTGCTTCACACATACCCTCTTCATCCTCTTCCTCAAAAAATTATGTCACCATGCAGCACTTAACATTACCCTCCTATGCATTAACTAACATCCTCTTCATCAGGAATGTGACATCCAACCCACATGACTTATGGTACAAATAGCTCATAAATTATCTTTCCTTTGATATTACCCCTTCTAATATCTCCAATAATGGGAGATGTTCCTTCATAAAATGTGTCACTCATTACACTATGCTAGGGGGACTTCTCTATAAGCAAGGTTTTGATGGTCTCCTCCTTAGATACCTCACTAGTACTGAGACTCCTTTTGATATTATGGAAGTCCATGAAAGGATTTGTGGTGGACATTTCAATGGTCACATAATTACCAAGTGTATCTTTTGACTCAGCTATTATTGGCCAACACTCAATCAAGACTATAGTGATTACATTCAATGTTATGTCAAATGTCAATAACACACTAAACTCCTTCATGTTCCAAGTCATGCATTACAAGTTGCGAAAGACTTCTAGCCTTTCTCCTAATGGGGCTTAGATTTAATTGGGGAGATTAAACCTCATTCATCCCTCTATCATTGTTCTATCATTACTGCCACTAAATACTTCACCAAGTGGGTCAAGGCCATTCCTCTCATCTCCACTAAGGCTGAAAAAATTGTTGACTTTATCAACCATCACATCATCTATCATTTTGGTGTCCCACATAAAATTATAATAGATAATGGCAATTATTTAAAACACAAGATTGTCCAAAGTCTTTGTGATACATTCATAATTAAATTAAGCTTCTCATCACCATACTATCCACAAGTGAATAGATAGGTAGAAGCTTCTAACAAAACATTGAGCAAAATTCTCATGAAGGTAGTCAATAGTATAGGCAATTATTGACACACACACACACACATTCCCTTTGCTTTATGGGCTTACCACACTAGAATTCAAACCCCTATAGGTGATATGCCTTTTCCCTTGGTGTATGGGATATAGGCTATTTTTCCTCTTAAGGTTTAGATTCCTTCTTTTCACATTTGTATAAAAGACATACTAATGATAACTTTCACTAAGAATGTTTGGCTCAACTTGAATTACTTGATGAGCATCATCTCATAGCCCTCAACCACCTCCAAATCTATCAAGAGCGTATCAAATGCACTTACAACAAAAACCTCAAAGAGCAAGATTCCAATATTGGAGATCTCATCTTAAAAAAAAATCAACATGTGATGAACATGGAGAAAAGAAAATGTTTGCTCCTAATTGGCTTGGACCCTACATCATAACTCACAAGTATGGCTCAGGAACTTATCTCTTGTCTTCTCTCAAAGGAAGCCTAAAACATGAACCTTTAAATGCATTAAACCTATGACCATTCTTTTGTTAAATAAGCATCACTTCACCTCATTTTTAACTTGAGCTCATCCCTTGAGCACCCCTATTACATTCATCTCCCTTCTTCTTAACCCTTAGTCCTACACACTTAGTTAAATTATGAAGTGCTATAGTTTTTCCCTCAAAGTGGAAAACTCCTAAGCATCTATAGACTTGTCCATGAATAAAAGCAAAAAAAAAGTGGGATATGTCAACAAGGTATAATCTCTCAAATCATGATTCTCAACATAGACTGCTCCCTTGAAGGATAACTACATAACTTCTCTTTGCTACTGTCAATAGATTGCTCCCTTTAAGGACAACTATTTAAACTCAAAAATAAACACTTAAACCACTCCCTTGAAGGATGGCTAGGCCAATCATTGTTATCAAATAGAAATACAAATAAAAATATTCTCATATTGATTAGCTTCATATGACCTCAACATAGAAAATCCCATTGTAGGCTTCCCGTATTGACCAACTTACGAAAAAAAAATCTTTAAGTCATGGACTTGCCTATAGTCACTCTTGAGTCACCCACAGTAGAGGCATATCATCCCCTCTTTGAAGGTTATGCTACCTAAACACTTTCACTCATTTACCCTTTTTTCCCTCATACTCTTTCAAGAGACTTTGAACTCACTTAACTCAAGGTGAACATGATTCTTCTCTAACAAACAAAATGGTCTAATGATGCAAATCATAAAAGAGGCTAATATTCTTGAGCCTATTAATGTTATGATTATGGTCTTTGCCAATACACAAGAATTCTACCTCTTTATTTTCCCATCCAAATCACATGTCGATCTCTCTACTGAGATGAAAATGTCATAAAATCACTATCAAGCCTACTCCATTTATTTTAAGCATACACTATCACAAATATAGAAAAAATCTAAAATAAAATAACATAACTAACCTATTAATTTTAAGCATACACCATCATTAATATGGAAAAATGCAAAGATGAAGCTAACAAACCAACTATGCATATATCATCAAACACATGGGAAATGTTAGATTAACACAAACATTAAAATCAAATTAACATAACATTAAATAATCATCTACATCTACATCAACATCAACATCATCATTACAACCATAATAAATGCATCTCAAAATCACAATAAATATGCATCTCATATATATATATATATATATATATATATATATATATATATATATATATATATGAGATGTATATTTATTGTGATTTTGAGATGCATTTATTATGGTTGTAATGATGATGTTGATATATATATATATATATATATATATATATATATATGAGATGTATATTTATTGTGATTTTGAGATGCATTTATTATGGTTGTAATGATGATGTTGATGTAGATGTAGATGAATATTTAATGTTATGTTAATTTGATTATAATGTTTGTGTTAATCTAAATAATATATATGTATATATATATATATATATATATATATATATATATATATATATATACACACACGCTCAACATACATGTACATCAATACATCATCAAAATATCATCTCTCTCTCTAAATATACATCTCTCATCTTCAGCTCATAGGCTGATGTACATATAACATATATAACAAAATCAAACTCTAGCACTCAGAGTCCTTGAGGCTCTCTACATGGTCATGAAAAAGCAATGTCATCACCACTCTTTGCCCATCTACATCTGCATGAGCTAGACATTGTAGCACTTGTCACTAATTTCTCCTAATCTTTAAACTCAAAGTACCTTTGAGTCTATCAGAACTCCCTAAAGGCCATCTCATAATAAGTAATCTCATCAAGGGTAGTAGTATACCTTGCTATAGATATAGTATACGGTGGTCCCATTGCACCTATTGAAGGCCCAACCTATACTAGTCCCTATAGTGGAGGAGGAGTAGCCTAACCTTTTACTCTCCAACTATCCCTCTCTACTTTCAATGTAATAACCTAACCTTATAATACCCTGATCTAGCTCTACAATGTCACCACCTATCTTTGTAAAGCCAATACCTATGCCTAAGTTATATATTAAGCCTACACTACTACATCCTATCCATGTATCATTATATCTCATGCCTATATAGCTGCATCTCTCTCTCTTCAACCCCTATAAATCTAGTGGTGGCCTCCTGACCTCTACCATAGAATGCAAACTTCCCACCAATCCATATATGTTATTGTGCACCCTACATCTACTACACCTAGCCCTACTAGTAGATCCTCAAAATCTAACCCATATGTCTCATATGGTAAGGACAAGGGTGCATCTATATCATCCCTCCTATATTGAGGGAAGGTAGGAGCTACATCATGTATCAAGATGAACTACCTCCTGGCTTGTGCCATGGGTACCATCTCCAGCTCACTAACTCATCTCCCACTAACCCATAATGCACTTTTTAATCCAACAAGCTACTCTATCTATACTCTAAATGAAGGGTATGTCAAGTAAGGTCTCCATACAATATCTATAGGTATCAATCCCTCTATTATGAACCTATAATAATCAATATCATGCACTATGCCATCTACTTGGGTCTAGGCCATACCATCTCTCCACCATCTGAAACCTACCTAGAAATTGGCTAAAATCATGGTAGGTAGCCCCAATGGTCATGTCACCATGATATACTTGTACTCCCAATAGTGGAGTAAGTGCTCAACACACAAACTATATCACTATTGTAGTCTCAACCCCCATAACTCTCTCTATAACTATGCTAAAAACATTGGTCCCCATGCAAATACAGTCCACTGCTCAACCATCTATGCCAGAACACCTGCCAATGTAATTAGAAATTTCTCACCATATTCATCTAGTAATGCATACATGGTAATCCCTATCATCATCAAGATCCTCAGATGATGCTACTCATCAAATATATATAGTGGCTCATAGGTAAATCTCATTGAGTGATAAGTTGCCTTGCTAATATGCTCTCCAAATAATGCCACCATGTGAATATCATGTTCCTCTCTTGAGTGGGAGAAGAGCTCCTTACCCTAGAGCGATAAAAGTAAAATCTTATATACATCCTCTTAAGTCATTGTCAACTCTCTAATTGATAGATGGAAGGTGTTGGTGGTATGATCCCACCTCTTGATCAATGTTATCATCAAACTCACATCTCATATGACTTTACAATATCGTTTCACTCCCCTTAGCCCTATAGCTACCATGTGCTCCCACTCATCTAGGGTGACATCCTTTCTCATCGGTGTTAGTAAAATCGATAGGCAATCTTATAGCATCAACTCTAGCCTAGCCTACATCCATACACACAAAACTCAAGTCACATACTTTATAATATAATCTCTTACCACCTTTTTCCTTAGGCTCTAGGAGAACTACATTGGCATGAGGCCCTTTACTAGGCTATGTAGGAAGCACTTAGTCAACACAAGGTATTCTAAGGTTAGCTTGATCACATACCCACCTAACTATCTAACCTACTCTCCCATCTCTATCCTAGGCTTTAATACCTCTCTCTTCACCCTAGACCCAACTACCTATCATAACTCTAGTTGTCATGAATTATCTCCCTAATCTTCAACCCTATGACTTATATTTTAAGCCTTAGGTCCCTTGACCTATTTCAACCTATCCTTTTTTACCCATTTCCCCAAACACACTTTTAACCATACCTTAGATATTTTTCCTTAAGTTTTAGGAGAACTACATTGGCCTGAGGCCCTCAACTAGGCTATGTAGGTAACACTCAATCGACATGGAGTTTTATAAGGCTAGCTTAGCCATTAGGCTAGTTGACTACTTCAATTAGGAATCCAATTTGAATTTTTATCCTATTTTAGATTCTTTAGTCATCGACATCAATTTTTTATACCAACATCAACACTTGGTATCAACTAACATCAATAGCTAGTTATCGACATCAGCACCATGTCGATTGACATCATTGAACCCCACCAACATTAATGACTAGTTTGGCCCTAGGGTTGAATGACCCATTTTCCTAAATTAACTTTTACCCTAAAAACTTACCCCAAATCCCTCCCAAATTAACCTAAACCTACCCCACCCATTTCCTACCCCACAACACCTTTTCTCTACCCACACTTTAAATTTAGACAAACTAAACAACTCACATATAAAACCAAATCATATGGGATCTTACCTCATCTCTCTATCTCCTTTGAGTTGGCACAACTAGCTCTTGTGGTGGCACACCTCCCATTTGGTCCCCACCTAGCTCTGCCATCTCACTCGTACTCAGAGCTCTTTTTCTCTCCAATCAAATGTTAGAAATGAGTCATGTTGGGCCGATAAACTCCTTTTTATTAGGTTTGGTTGCCTATCAGTGTCAACATACTTGACCTAATCTACTAACATCATCACTTTTTCCCATTAATATTAGAAACCCTATCTTGGGCCATTGATGTCAGTAATATTTACTACTAACATCAGCAACATGACTGACATCGACACCATTGAATTATAGCTACCACCAATACCCATAATCCTTTATACTCTACCCATAATATGGGGTAATTTAGAGATCGCATATATTTTTCCAACCATGACAACCACCCTTAGAGATCACTTAAATTCCACCCATGATGACTTAAACTAGAGATCATGAATATCTCCTCACCCATTGACCCTTTTACACCAACCTTGCATTGCTTATCTATACTACTTATGTTATTCCTCTATAGTTGGCTCTCATATAGATACACGTATATTACATGTTTTGGATGGAAACCAAGCTTGTCCTATCACCTATAACTTTTTTGTGTTTCCTAGGGGTAATTCATACCTCAGATACTTGGCACACATAAACCATTAGAGCTACAAATTTGATTGTTTTGACTTTATCAACTATCACTTACAAGCTTTGTTTTGGTTATTTCTATTTGAGTCCTCCTCAACCTTACCTGTTCTTTATTTTCTCAACTATATCTCATAGTAGTATATGTACAAGTAGTGATACCATGTTCTCCTCCACTCACACAATTCACTTCTTATCAAATCGGTACCTGATTCTAGTTTCTTCTCCATCGATTCCTATTTTGAAGGGGGATACCTCATCTAATACCTCAATAATCTAACTCCTATTTTTGTCTTACAACTTGTCAGTGAAAATTACAAGACAAAAAAGGGCAAATGTAGACACCAAAATTACATCACACATGTGCATAATTCCTTATGTTGAAAACCCCCCTTGAACCCTTTTTCAATAATAATGATTAGCCTCCCTAACCCATGATTTTACCTCTCACACATTTAATTAATTTAAAATATTTAATTAAGTTAATTAGAAACCCCTTATGCCACCTTACTTTTCCACCTTGTCCCAAGACTAATTATCACCTTATGAGTCACCTCAAGACTTAGTCCCCTTATCCTAACTACCCAAGACTTGTTCTCACCACAAAAAATAAAATCTTAGCTAACTACATCCTTCTTAACCTCTTATTTCTACCATTTTGTAATAATTACCACACTTGGTAAGAGTAATAATAAAAAATAATCTAAATATGGTACTTATACCTATTTTAATGCCACCAACATCAGTCAACTCATAACTGACATCGACATGATATCGACATTGATTATATAATCCAAACTCCAAACTAATGTTTAGGTAAGTATAAATCAATAAAAATCATTCTTATTTGTATACAAGCTTTTGCATTCAGCTTTTAACATCTTGGCTTATTTCTATCTTGCATAAGTCAATCTAGATTTGGAACCAAGCTCTTGAGAACAAACAACACCCACTTGTTATCTCTATTCAAGGCATCAGTTTAGACTGCCTGATAAGAGCCATTCATTTGGGACTTATCATTTAGTCACCATTGTAGCTAAGTACATCACTTATTCTTTAAGTCTTTAAGTAGTTACTTTGCAAATCCTTTATATCTACTAGTTATTGCTTTTACACATTCCCAATCAAACTTCATGAAGGAGTTATAAAGCTTCTCTGCTTGTTTCCCCTTATTCCAATACATAAAACCTCTAACCAAATCCATCCAAACACTATTCTCTTTCTCAAAACTCTCCCCTAACCTTTCAAACCTGACCAAAACCATTTCCTAGACCCAGAAAATCCTTATGTAAAATCTTAAGAAATTATTACCTCTACTGGCATCGATAGCCTAATTGATATCGATCATATTTCCTTACAGACATCGGTAGCCTAACTGATATTGGTTACTTCCTGACCAACCTTGATAGCTTAACTAAAATTCACAAATGTGGCTTTCCTAACCCTTCTAAGACCTACCCAAATAACTTCCAAAATACAAATTGAATATACCACCTACACTCTATTACTTTCTACTGTACTCAAGTTATGAATAATGATAACATTATCTCTCTTTTACTCTCTCTCTTTTCCTCTCTTGGTTATTTATTACTCTTTTATTTCTCAAAAGTGGACTATCATCTCTAAGGAAGTTTGACACTTCTTGGAATAAGTTTGTATCTTGGCAGCCCACTTATATATCTATTAACAAACATTTTGTGATAGTGATTTCTTACTTGTAGATAATCTTCCCCAGCCAAAGAAGAGTGCTCACAATGTCTAGATATGGTGCACAAACCAATTTGGGTTCATTATAATCACTTATCCCTATCATTCTTATCTTTTTTTCTTTAGACTTGAAATAGATAAATTTTAGCAAAACAAGCATATAGATTTGAGGCTACCCTACCAATAGAACTTCATATTTCTTTAGTTAGAACTTTAAATTTATTCCTAAAGATACAAATTTGATTGAAAAATGATTGCATGATGTAATAGTTCTTGATGAATCCAAAACAACAACATTACAAAAATTAGAAAAGGGTAAACAAAAATTTAAATTATTTTTTGATAAGAAAGTTTTTAATAAAAAATTTAAAGTTAGTGATCTAGTTTTATTTTGGGACAAGGCTCACAAAATCCTGGTAAATATCATAAATTTGATTCATTATGGTTTGGTCCTTATAGAATTGCCACTATAATTGAAAATAATGCTTTTCATTTAAAATATATTAAAGGAAATTGGTTACATCACTTAGTTAATGACTATCATTTGAAATTGTTTCATGATTAGCTCCTTTTCAGATTCTCTTGGTTCTTTTGTTTTCTTGTTTTCTTTTTTTTTATGCCTTTTTTATTATTTCTTGTTTGTTTGCTTGTTTATTTTTTTGATTTTTGTTGTTGCTTCTTTTTAATTTTGAGAAGATCAACGAGTGTTATAAATGGATGAGTTTCACATTATGAAAGAAGAATGTGAGGATGTTGTAATTCTACTGTAAGTATCAATTATTTTCATATATTACTCTTTATAAATTTAGTTTTCTTTATGTATAAATAATATAGGTTGATTAGTAACTAGTTTTGAAGTAATACTTCATTTTCAAATATTGTATTTAAGACATTTATATTAGTGTATGCATCCAACCCAAATTTTCTTGTTATATCATCCTCTTTCTTCATGCCATACTAGTCAAACATTTCATCCCTTATTGAAATTCATTATTAAAGGGGTTCACGCATAGATACTTGAGAAATGATTTAATTGGATTACACTCTCAAGATAATGTTTTATCAATAGAAAAAAAATTTGATACTCAATTTCATTACTTAAACTAACTAGCAAGGTCGCTAGTGTTATGCCTATTTTTCACACCCTCTTTGATTTTCTAAAACTAATATTTTTCTCCCCTAGAGATGAATCAGTCATAAAGTTTAAAACTATGTTGGGGATTTAGTTAATTAATAATATACTTAGATGCATATTTTTAATTACATAAGTTTATGATGATTGGTTTTTGAATTTGTATTTATATTTTAAGAGGTTTCAAAAGCATAAATATATGAATAAATAAAATATGCATATGTATTTACCATTTTTTAATAGTTGTGATCAATCATTTGATTTTTTAGTTGATTATTCAGATGATAATACAAAAATTTTAGTTTGAAATAATGACACTTTATATGGTTGAAAAGCATTATTTGAGTGTCATCATAAATTTAGATATCTATATTGATCTTCAACTAAGTATTATATAAATTTTAGATCAGTTTTCATTTGACAATGTGAGTAGTTTATAGTGGCTAATTTGGTATTTTCATTTTCAATGGCAATGAGTAGTTTGGTTTGAACTAGATAAGAATGGTATATTAATTAGTTATAATGATTTCTTTATTAGTTAATTTTTTATTGCAATTATATGAATGAATTATCATGATTTCCATAATTTGAGAAGTAATGCATTTCATAGATCATCAAATCAAATATGTCATTTGATTTATCATAAAATTCAAAGTTTGATCATGGCTTTATATGGATTTATCAGTTTCATATAATGACTAGGTGCAAATATAGTTAACATTTTTTTTTAAATGTTGACATGATAAAGTTGCATTGACATTTAGATGGATTTTTTAATAAGGCTATCAAAGAATTCTAAAGGGTCTAAGTGGTTAATCCTAAGTCCTTTATTTGGCTAAAGTTCCTAATTCAAACATTACCTATACTAAGTATTATAAATTAATATGACTAGATTTATCAAGGAGCCTAATGGTCTCGAGGATTATTATTTTCAAATATTAATGTTTATATCTTGAAACATAAAATTTCAAAGGGGAAAAATTATGATTTCAAAAGGTGATGTATTTGAGTTTAATTGTTAATTCAAGATTCATGAATGGTTGAGCTGGTAGTCCATTTGGTAAATCTCATGGTAACTTAGATGGTAAGGTGATTTAATGTAAAGCATATCAAATGCTTTGAGATATTATAAGATCATTTGGTAGTTTCAGGGAATTAATGTTGATGGTACATGCCTCAATTAATGAATATTAGTTAAAGATTTAGCAAAGGATTTGGTAGTCACTAAGTCTAATGGCATCACTAACTTGGTTGGATGAATGCTAAATAATTTTATCAAGTTTAATGAAGCTAATAGAAATTGGGCACATAATCACGGTAGTTATGTCGAGGGTCTTGGCTTACAAATAACTAAATTTTCATTATTTTAGTCATTTTTGAATCTTTCTTGTGGAAGTGTTACTTTATTGAGTTGGATTATGGAGTTGTAAATGGGATTTGTGAATAGAAAGTTTGAAGGAGTGTGCATTTAGGTATGTCATAACAAAATGAATAAGTTTTGAGGAATGTTTTGAGTTATTTTGATTTATTTTTAAATTACATGGAAAGAAAATATTTTTGGTTTGCATGTTGATAAGCTTTTGATAAGTTGTGTGTTTAAAATTTGTGCAGGTCTATTTTTGAAAAGTTGAATGATGCTTATAGTTTAGTGGTTTAATATATCACTTCTTTACATGAGATATTAAAGTGAATGGATTTAGTTTTTGATATATTCTCATGATAATATAAGAATATGTGGCTTTACCAATTTAGTTTGAGCATGATATTTAAGAATATATGAGTCTTTTCTTGTTCAATACATATCTAATTTTGGATTTATGTGAGTAATATAAACTATTATGATGCTCTGAACATGATGTTTATATTTTTAAAGGCCTCATTAAAACTTTGAGTTTTGCAAAAATAAACTCTATGTGTTTATTGCATGACTATTTTGAAGGGTTAATGTTCATCTATCAAAAAGAAGGGATAAAAGGACTATGTTAGAGCATGAAAATAAATTTTCATTCATAGACTTCTAAAATTTCATTTTTTCATTCGTTTTGAATGAAAATCCTACATCATTAAGTTTTGGAAGTATAGGGTGTTGGATTTAGAAATAATGGAATATTTTTATCTGGGTTTGCATTTCAATTTTCAAAGTTTTTTTATTATTTAAATATTTGATGTTTCATTATATTGAAACCTTAATTTGTGCATATTAGGGTTTTGTAAAAGATGAAATATTTCAAAAAAAATTGGGTTCTTATTCAACCATTGGAAATGAATGAATAGGAAATAAATAGTTTTCCTTCATTCTTAAAATATGATTTAGAAGATATATTTTAGACATGCCAGGTTCTATTTCAAACTTTTGTTAATAAATGTTATATAGTGATAAGGTTTGAAATGAATTATTTTATGTTTGGATCCTCATTACAAAGATTATAAGATGAGTTTTTCATAGAGATATTATATGGATAGGCTATTGGTTTCTGGTTTGTCATGGAGAATTTGTTTGGAAATGTTTCCATTAATATGTTCTTAATATTTATATAGAAGTCAAATTTGAAGATATTAGAAAGATTAATGGCTGTTTGAAAGACTGTGACAAATTATTTCAATATAGTGATGCCAAATGTTTTTTGTGTGAAGGGTTCTTATTGATTCTTGTTGAAATATCTTGAAAAATAATATATACAAAAACTATAAATGGGTTGTTTATTTTCAAACTAATGCTTCATATAGAGATAAAAATCATTGTGGTATATTTTTCAATGGTTTTAAAGTGATTAAAATTTGATACTTGAAATGGATTTTCATGAAAATCTAAGTATATTATTTTTTGTCAAGGTTTTGATTGAAAAAATGAAATAATGTGATAATATTTAAAAACCATGAATATTTAGAATAATAAGAGACATTATAGTTGTAGGAAAAATATAATTTCAACTTGAAAGGACAATTTTGTTTTCAAAGTTCATATTGTATGACTTAATCTATTATTTGATTCTGAATAGTTATACAATTTATAGTTTGAGGAATATATGTCGTGAATAAGAATTCTTCTTTCAGACATGACTGAATTGGTTTGGAAAATTGTAAAGGTTTGATTTGAAAAATGTGTGTGTATGTGTGTGTGTGTGTGATTATATTAATAGTGAAAACAAAATTAAAAGGAATATAATATAATCTTGTGAAAATAAAAATATGATAATATAATTTTATTTTAAAGTTCCAGATCGTTTTAAGGGATATTTATGATGAAATCAAATATAATATTATAATGTTGATTGATAAAGTTGGAATAATTCAATTTTTTGTAGTCAAAAATAGTTTAGAGATTTTTTTTGATATGTGAATGTGTGTTTCATATACAATTTGGTTTCATATTGAATAATGCATTTTTATTTTTTAGTCATAATAATCAGTTTTCTTTAAATATATTTTGAATGCATAGGATGTCAAGATGGGATCAACCCAAATCAAGTATAAGTAATGATAATAGATGTTGGAGTTAGAATTCACACAATGTGAGTCAACAAAACACAAATAGACAATTTCTAAGGGGAAGTTTTAGGGCTAGGAGATTTGGCCCTAGGTATGTCAGTAGGGGTACTAGGATGTCAATCCAATTTGATGCTAATGACCTTAAGTTTTGAAATGTGTTTAATCATTTGCCTTTCAATCCTATAAATCCTAGAGGTTATATAGGATTTCATGGTCATAGATTTGGTGCTAGGACTCATTCCCATAGCAATTCCTCTCACCACTTATAGAGTAATCAACATTAGTTGCCATTTTAGTCGCCTACCCTAGGGATAATTTAGCATGTTAGTGAACCATAATAGGTTAATGAAGCCACTTAGCTTGATATTGAAGTATCCCATGCCAATAACTTTGCTAATCTTGCCTTGCCTTCTATTTCTAATGAGACCTAATTATATTAGAAAGATCCTATCTTAGGGTGTAGAAAATTAAGTTTGAACAAACTTATTTTAATTTATAGGAAACATAGTCTCTAAATTCATCCAACTACTTAAGATAAGCGATCAGATAGTTAAAATGATACAAACACCCCAATTGAGGTCAAATTTCTCAAATGGATTAAGATAAAGGTGGATGATCCCATAAGTGATTCAGGTATGAATATGGTTCACCTTCCAATAGTTGATATGGAATATGAGTGCATGAATGAACAATGGAAGCCAGTGATTGAAGTTCTTTCTAATTTTGATGATTATTGGATGTCAATAGGATAAAATTTTATTTTCATGATTAATTTTAAGTTGGTATAAATCTATACTTTTGGATTTGATATTTTGATTTCAGATTTTGATATTTTGATGATGAGGTTTTGAAAGTATAACACATTTTAATTTTCTAATATATATATGCCTAAGTAATTTTTGGAAATATACATTATAGAATTAATATAAATAGGAATTTTATTAAACTTGATTTATCTATTTATTTATTGATATATGTTATTCTATATTATTATTAATTGATTAGGGTCCCTACCCATTAAGAAGTACCTAGTCTATATTCAAATAATTGATCCATTCAAATTTTTAAGTCTTAATTAAACCTTAACTAATAATTGTTTATATTAATTAACTTTTACAAACTAAATTAATTAAATTAAACTCATAACTAAATAAGGTTAGTTATATCTTCTTTTTCAACCAAATTTGTAGCATAAAAATATATCAAGGATTCATTTGAATATGAGGAACAACGCATGTATTGAAGACTTATACATTGTAAAGTCAATCATTTATCTCTCTCTCTCTCTTCTATGAAACTTCTATGAGATAGTATGAATTTTGAAAATAGATCCAATGGTACTTTCTCTGATGGTTGAGTAATTGCTTAGGCAATGTAGGTATATCCAGTTTTATATTATCATTTATCAATAGATTATCTAAAGTTTGTCAAGTTTAATATATTTTGATGATTGCTCCTTGTAGTCCTATGTGTAGAACCCAAGTATTTAACCTAAATGATGATGAAAAATTTATTGTTTGTGACATTTAATTGATCTAGTTGATTGTAAAAGTTGTCTATCAATCTATTTTGTAAAGAAAGATGTTGGTTTCTAAAATAAAATTAATCTATTTTGTTAACATGATGTTCTCTTTTGAGACTCACATGTTTTATCCATATTATACTTTGATTTTTGTTTAATTTAATCTAATTTCGATTAATATTTAATTAATCTAATTTCCTTTTAGTTTTAATATATTTTATCTTTTAATTCATTTGTAGCTTACTATTTATTTTTGTTTTCCATTCAGGTTATTTTCGTAGAGTATTTCCCTTGTTTATTTTCTTAGAGATAGATTTATTTATTTTATGGTTTAATTTTAGATTGGTTATTTTTTTATACTTTATTAGGTTTATTGATTGATTATTTTATAGCTTTAGATTGTCTTATTTTGTTTTACTTAGTTTTATTTGACTTAATTAATGTTGCCTATTTTCTTATTGCTTGTTTAGATTTATTACTTTATTTATTTTACTTATTAGTTATTTACTTATTAGATTAATTTCTATTCTATCTTCTTTTTTTTGATGGTTTTTATTTGTGGTGTCTCTTATGTGTTATGTTTGGTTTGGTGCTTGCTTGATAGAAGATTTGTTTATCTTGACTTATCTCAATTTTGTTTTACTTTATATTTCTGATTTATTATCTTAATGTTATTTGGAAATTATCACAGTAGAAATCAAGATATTAATTTGAAATATATTATATTATTGAATAAATTTTTTTTCAAGAGATAGTCTTGTTTATAGCCCTTCTCTGTCAAAGAGGATAGATTACATATTCATATCTAAACTTATTATTTGATAAAATGGATTTATAAAATTATAATAGAATATGTTATATTTGATAGTTTTTTGGTTATTTCTCTAAACATTTAAAAACCCCTTGCATCTTTAGGATCATAATTGAACATTTAGAATCCTACTATTAGACTGGTGTGATTCCAACTTAACCTTTGTAATAGGTGAAAGAGTTGATTGGTTGATGGTACAATTTTCATCATCAACAAAACCATGAAACATGAGAGCAAATTTATGACAAAAAATGGCCTTGAACTATATTTTACCTTAAATGGAGTCATTAAATGTTGAGTAGCACACAAATTTGTATCTGATGTTATAAAGACCAACATTCACCTTGACAAGTTATCTTGAAGATAATGGGTCCCACAGGGCATGCCATAACTATTATCACTAAATATTGCACCATAAATGAGGGTGTTCAATCTTCCTTTATAATTAGGTAACATGAAAATACTTCTAGGTATGTGGATTTACCTATAGCAAAAATAGTCCTTTATATTTAAGGGCTAGCTCCCTGAATATGCCTTGAAGTGCTTATCACCTAACTATTTGATTATGGGAAAAAAGGATAGAAGTTTTCATTCGATGAAACTAATATAATGGGATGATACACCTAAAGGATATCCACAAGACCATCATACTTTTTTCACTAAGAGATAATGCCTACAACACTAGTTTAAAAGTCTTAGAATGATCTAGCATTAATATTTCAATATGAAGGTGATATGCATGAAGACTATCTAAGGTAAGTAAAACCATAGATTAGTTACAAATACTAAGGCTCATTATACAATTGAGAATAGATCCATACACTTAACAACACTTCATATAACCTACTAGAGTGAAGTAACTTGCATCAAATATGGAAGGATTGAGGGGAAGCAAAGATAAATGAATATCTCTTAACTATCCACTATACATCTCTTTGCACACTTTGACAAGATGATACATAAAATCAAAATAGATTGTATTTATCATTATAATGAAAATTAAAATGTAAATATAGCAAGGCTTCACCATAAATGGTGTGGTATTAGTCTATAAGACCCAAAATGTCTACTACTTATAGAATTGGAGAGAGAGGAGAAAATAATGAAGTCTAAGAGTCACTAGAACATGTGTCAAGCTGAGAAAAGGAGTTACACATGCAGGATAAAGGAATATAAAATAAATAATGCAAGGTCTCATAGGAAAAAAGTCCCTCAAAACATGAAAATTCTGAAATATGGCATAGAAATCCTTAATTACTTACTGCCAAAAATTACCTTCATCATTTGACCTTCTTGAAATGTCCCACAATGGACTAGGGATAGGTATGAAGATAGAAATGAGAGGGAGAGGTTGTAGACATGGTTCAACATGAAATGATAGAATACTTAATTATTATGATTCTTTTGGACATGAGTTATCACTACCTACATCTAAAATAACTCCTTTTTCACTCACCCTCCATAATTGGTACTTTAGTCATATAAAATGCAAAAATTGGTAACTTGAGTATGGCTAGTGACACCCAATCGTTAGGTCCCTTTTTCTTGATCTCATGACCCTATTAATATTAATTTCAATTATTCCCAATCATCTATGGCATTCTAGACTTGATCTCAACTAAGCAAGACCCTTTCTTCATGACTAATTCATCCCCCCAGGCCCTGACAACTCAAGACAATAATTCCCAACTTAGACACTAGCATTGGACCCTAGGGTATCTAACTTTTAGCACTATTGTCCAAGTGAATCTTAGGCCCTAATGATCATTTCCTTCCAAATATTTATCTTAAATCATGTCATCCTAATGTGAATTCATTTAACTCATGATCGATATATCCATATAAAAGCCCATTCCAAGATCATTTGGAAAGGGTTGGAAAATATCATTCAAGCAAGAAAAAACACTCAAGAAATATTTTTATTCTCTACATATAGATAACTTATACACTTTCAATCCAATTCAAGTCCTTACACCAGTCCCTAGTCATCTCAAACATAACCTGTTTTAGCATTTCTTACATTTCATTCACTACTACACCAAGCACTCTTAAACGGAGAACTACATATGGCTTGATTCCTCCTTTAAGTATTGATATGTAGGTAGTGTTCCCATATATAGGGTGTGAATCATATCTAGTGCATTTTACACACACTAACCCCTTTATAGGTAGTGATGAAGGGGTCAATTTTAGGCATGTCAATGTAAGACCAAGCAAATTCTATGATGCAGTCTTATAGGAAGGAGGGGAAGTGCCAGATCTCTTCAAAATTTAGTGATTGGCCAATTTTCATAATGTGGAGGTTATCTGGAGTTCCCAAGTTGATATCCATGGTGGATTCATTCAATATGATCAAAGTCTCAAGAGGAATGGATTTATGGATGGAATAATTCAGTGCACCAAAATAGGTGAGAATGGAATCATCATCCTGACATCAAATGATATTAATGGTAGGAGAGTCATCTCCTATCATCTCAGGATGGGTCATAGGGATGGTTATGATTTCCCCATACTTTTAATAAGTTAGGGGTCTGAGGTTGATCATGTTGATGAAAAAAATTAGGTGGGATAATGTGATCATCCTCACAATTAGGTGGGGAAGGGATTGGTGAGGAAGGGATATCTTCCTTAATAATGGTGATGGTACATGGTTTGGTTTTCTTCATGAGTAGAATGAATCCAAGGCCATATTTCTCATGAGGATTCCACACACACATATGGAGGTATGTTTTAGCAAATTCTAGTTTATCTAGATAATAAAAGTTGGAGGTGAATGGTCAAGATGAAAAAGAGGTGACAAAAGTGCTAAGGGTTTTATCAAGTCCCCCATAGATAAAATGGGTTTGATAGTTTGAAGGTCTGAAAGGGATAATGGTTCTAATATTGGGGTCATAACTGGGTTGGTGGTCAAGTTTTATGTACTCTTAGGGAGTAGGGAAAGCATCAAGGGTCAGAAGGTGATATTCCCCAAGTGAAATACATATGAATGTTGATTCCAAGTGGTTTATGGTGGGTATTTTATCTGAGGGGATTGATGAGCTAGTAGATGCCTCATTGGTAGAAGAAGATATGGATTCATATTTTGTGGTTGAGGGCTTGTCTTTGGATGATGAGGGTGTACTAGATGGAGGTAGAAGAATATCATTGGGTTGATAATTCAGGTTACATGATGAAAAAGGACTTAGCTCATCTTATATGGTGACAACTTGACCTTCATGCTCAAATTTGATGCAACAATGAAGGGTAGAAGGTACATAACCCATGGATTGGATCCAAGGTCATCCTAGCAAAACATTATATTGGAATTAACCTTATACTACATAGAAAAGATCTGGGAGTGTGTGAGGTCTTAAATGGATATGAAAGATAATAGTTCCCAAAGTAGTGGCCATGGTGTAATTGAAGGATTAGAGTATGGTCAAGGTTTTGGACATCACATTGTTTGGTAGTTTATTTTGATCATAGGCATGGTAGGATATGATATTAATACTATCTCCCCCATCAATCACAACCTATTTGATGCAAGTTTAGTTGATGTAGGCAATGATTTAAAGAAGGGGATCTGCATCAGCAGGGTGGATAAAAGGTATTTTTGAATCCTTGAAGGTGACAAGGTCAAAAATTTAGAGATCACCAACAAAATATTCTAGAGGTTAAGGGTCTTCAATTTAAACCTCTATTGATTGCAATGCCTCTATCATTATTTGGTGATGATGAGGACAGGTAAAAATCAATTCGTATAGGCTCATATTTTCTAAGGTTTGGTGAAGTTTTTTAAGAACCACTCTTTTTATTGATTTGGAGGGATTGGATTGGGAGGTACCCATGATAGATACCTTGGGTTTTATTGAAGGAGAAGGTGCTTGAATTTGACTTGGTTGGGAGGTGGAATATGGGTATGTCCATGGGATGGACACTTTTTCCTTCCCCTTATCCTTTTACTAAGCATGTGATCATGTGACAACATGGATAGTATGGATAGAGGGAAGAATTGGGGTAAGAGATTGGTTTACTTCCCCACCACTCTAAGGTGAGAGTGGAGGAGTAGGTAGGTGATGGGTATTAGTTGTTTTTGGTTGGTTTGGTAGTGGTCTCATAGGATGTTCATCTAATAATAGATCATCCTCATCATAGAGCCGATGGATTATGTATTGGAGAGATTTTCAGTTCTTTATGTCATGCCTAGGTGTTTTATGATATGATCACACTTAGTGATCATTATACTAGACTAGTTTTAGACCTAGAGGGTCAAATGGTCTGATAAGAGGTAAGGTCAAGCAAGAATCTTGAAATAACCTTTGGAAAATACTTAAGACTCAACCGAAGGTGTCAAGGTTTTAGAGGTTTTGTCCTTAGTTGGTAGGATGGAAGTCTTTTTAGAAGTAGGATTGGTGGTGGAGGTGTTGGGTAAGGTTTTATTCTTAATCCGTGACTTTGGTTTAGGTAAGAGAGTTTGTAAGTTGGAGGTAGAATTTTTCAAGGTAGCTAGTTTGGTTATTGATGGCTTGGTGTAGATGGGTGTGTGAGAAAGTAAGAGTGATGGTATAACCAAGAGAGATGGTTGAGTTTTAGTTAATATGGTTGGATTCTTAATCAAAGTAAAGGGATTAGGTCCCAAAATAAAGGGCAAGGTTGAGGGAGGTAGAAGTTTAGCCTTCTAGCCTTTTGTTGGTTTTACATCCTTGGTTGACTTTGCTTGGTGCTTGGTTCATGGATCTGGTGAGATTAGATTTAGTTTTAGGGATGGATGATTAAGAATCTACATAGGTAACATGCCAAGGGTTTTGGTTGGTTTGGTTAAAATGATAAAGGATGATTTGGTTATGTGGGATTTGGTTACTTTGGGTGGTTGAGAAATGATTGGGTTGGTAGAGGTTTTTATTGGTTGGTTGATATGTAGCAGGTTGGATAATAGAAGTGGTGGGTTGATCTATAAAAGAGGTGGTTAGAGGTTCCTATTTGGTGATGTAAGGGAGCCCCAATTATTTCCAAAATGTGGCTTGATCCATGTCAAGTTTGGAGATAAATTCCAATCTATGCACTAGTCTAGAGATCGGTTTATAGACCAGTCTTGTTCCTTGAACAGTGGGCTCAAAAGATAAACCCATAGGTTGAGAAAAGGGAATGGTAACCTCATCCTTTTCCTCAATCAAAGGATGAAAGGTTTGGATGGTTGGTTATTCTATGGGAGGTGTAGATAGAGTGGTTTATTCCTTGGGAATGATCTCTAAAAGGGAAGTGAACTGTTTGATGGTTGAGGGAGGAGGTAAAGTGATGATGATTGCTTACCCTGGTATGTCAATTGGAGGAGGGGCTAATGAATCCACTACTTTGATAAGTTAAGGAGGTGAAAGGTTACTTCTATGGTTTGGGTCTCAAAAGGAAGAGAAGCTAATTCCACTATTTTAATGAGTGGAGAGGGTGAATAATAGGTAGATTGGGTGGTAGGTTCTTCAACAATGAGCATGTCAAGAACTATATTGATGGTATGGGCATCATGTGAAGACTCAGACCTATTTCTCTCATTTTTGGTAGGTTCATGATTGGGAAAAGGTTGTCTAAATATGTCAAGGGCTTTATTTGGATGTGTATTGGGGATTTTCAACATAGTTTCCCCCTTGTTAATGAGGGTCTAGACAACATTTTTGAAGGTATTACACCTACTAACATCATGCCCAACTAATTGATAGAAAGCACATACGTCATTATCATTATACCAACCAAGTGTACGATGATAAGAATCAAATTATTGAGGGGGTTTGATGGGAGGAATCTATATGATATTAGCTTTCATCAATTTCTCCAAGACTAAAGTGTAAGACTCCCCAAATGGAGTAAATTGCTTCTGATTGTTTTGGTTTTGGTTTCTTGTATTTTGATTTGAGGAGTTAGAAGAATTTGGTTGATTGATAGATGGTGGAAGAGAGGTCTTAAGGTAAACCACATTTATAGTTCCCTTGATTTTGGAATTGGTTTTGGTTTGGTTTCTTGGTTTAGAATAAGAGGCCTCATTGGATTTGTAAGTAGAGTTCTTATTTTTTAACTTTAACTTTCCTTCATTGATGGCTCTATTTTCTAGCTTATTTGCCATGGTAAAAGCTTATTCAAAGGTTTTCAAGCTCTCAACATGAAATGTATAACAAATGTGCTAGGCACATACCCAAGAAAAAAGTTCTATTAGTTTGGGTTTGCGTAAAGACAAGGAAAGTTGATTCATTAGGATTTTCCAACGAGCCACAAAATCAGCAATAGATTCATCATCAAATTGTCAGAAAGAGTAAAGGTCAATGATGGAAACCTTCTTGGAGATGTTTATCTAAAAGTGATCTAAGAAAGTTTGGGCTAGATGGGTGAAAGAGAAGAGAGAATGTTTGGTTATGGCACTATACCAATCCAATATTAGCCTTGATAAGTACATAGGGAAAGTGTGGAGAAGGAAAGCATCATTGTAGGCAATCAAATAACATGAATGCCTAAATACCCTGAGCTACTATTGGGGGCCCTCCTTGATCTAAAACTTAGTAAATTTTAGGAACTCCCACTAAGGAGGATAAATATTGATGGGGATATATGGGTGAATGGGTTCATTGTAGATCTGGTCATATGATAAAATGTTGTGAGCACTAGAGATGGATGACTCTAAATTAGTCATTGTATCCATTAGCATTTTCATTAAATCTATTTGGGGTTGTGCACCTAAAAATTTATGAGGTACATACTATTTTGGTGGTTGGGTATCATATTGATAGTTGGTGGGAGGTTGAAAAGCTACCACATATTGGTATGTGGACACAAGTGGTTGGGCAGATGCCACGTATTGATATGTATATATTATGTAGGGGTAGGCAGATGTAGGTGGTTGGGTATTGGGTAGAGGTAAATAACCTTATGAGTTAGGGATGTAACCTAGGTTGGGTGCAATGGGAACCCATTGAGAAGTTAAGGTGGTTTGGGTGGGAGCTATGGTTGGGTTTATAACTAAAGGAAAGGTGGTGACCTTTGTACTGATTAGTGGTAAGGTAGAAGGTATAAACCCCATAATATTTTGAAGTGGAGTAGTGACTAATGGATCAATGGTATCTAAAATAAGGTTGGCAATGCTAGTAGTAGGTACTCCCATGGTGAGTGGAATATAGGTGGTTAATGTTTGGGTTGTTCTTAGGTTAGAGTTATTGAGGGTGGAAGGCATAAGGGTGTTGGTAGGTTAGGTAGGTTGGTTTTCCATAGTGGTATCAAAGGGATTATTGGTATATGGAGATGCTTAGGTATTCAATGGCTAGGTGGTGACTATGGCAATAGAAGCATTCCCCATAAGGTGGGAAGGCTTGCCATAAGGTGGGTTCACAAGTGGAACCAAAGTAGGTGTATGATGAGGCATGGTGCTGAGATAATGTTAAAGGGCCATAGGATTATTATCTAAGAAGGTGAAAAAGTTTGTATCTCCTTAGGGAACTAGCCAAGGGAAAGAAGGACTTCTCAAAGAATGAAAAAAACCTTTCAGTTCAAATATGTACTCCATGGGTGAGAAGATAGAAAAGGTTGATTGGTTTGGTGATGGGTTCTGTTCTGCTAGGTTATTTCACTTCTAATGAGTTAGGACCATGCAAGATAAGGGAGAAGGAATGCAAAATAAATATCACCACTCAAACAAAGAGAAGACAAGAAATGAACAAGGAAATGAAATACACACTAAAAAGTGTGTTAAGTCTTAAAGTTCATTTTAGTCTCTCTTTTGGCTTATGCCTTAAGCTTTATAAAAAAATATGTGACTAAAATTGGCCTATAGAGTGGGTATGAGAAAAGAAGTCTATGGTTGGTTTCAGGTTGTCTTTAGGCTCTCAAAGGGATCTATATTGGGAATCAATACATGGAAAGTTATTGGGGCCTAACCCTTCAGTTCACACACCATAATGATAAGGGTGTTAGGTGCATAGCTAGTATATATCAATTTCTAGAATTTATACTCAACCAGAGAGTTAAGTTGGTTCCCCCATTGGTAATGACCTCTAAGTAGGATTGTCAGGAAAGAGTAAGGTGACCACTAGGTAATGAAATCCTAGTAGGGCCTTATGTCAACTTGTTTTGATGTTTCATTGATGTAGGTGGTTTGTTTTGTGTGTGTGATAGATGTGATACTACGATTGAATTACTTTTCTTTAATTTAACTAAGTGAGATAAACTTTCAAGCAATCAATGTATGTAATTAATTTTAAGCCCAAAATGAAATTTTGATTTCATTTATGAGCTTAGAGATAAGAAGAAATAAAGAACCTAGATGTAACTATGAACCCAAAAAAAAGACTCAAGGATCCTACTAGGTGTGCTAGAATATTTCAGAGAATTTCAAATTATATTCTAAGAAGAAAGAAACTAGATATGAGTATGATATAAAAAATTATTTTGTTGTGTGTGCATTGAATCCAATGATTATAGAGAGCTCTTCTTTGGATTGGGAGGAAAAACCTACAAATAAGATAACACTGAAGAAATGGTTGTTAGATAGATAGCTGGGTGGATCGCCTAGCATTAGCTAGATCCCAGAAGCAAGAGCTTCCTTAGGGGCTGTCAATCCATGCTTTTTAAATAATTAAGTTCAAAAATTGAAAAATAAATTACTTGCATAAATCATAAAAGATACTAAAATTAAGTACAAAAAATTCTTGATAAATAAATTGATGAAGTTGACTAATTATAGAAATAAGCATGTTAATACTAATGCTAAATAGGTCAAGTATGGTTCAAAAAATAGGTTGGGGCTCTATGAGCAGGTGGAGACAAATATAGTTAGATTTAGTTGAGGGTAAGTAGGTGAAAATAGCTTGTTGTTATTTTGTGCCATAGTGACCATCGATGATTAAGGTGATCATCGATAGCTAGAGTAACCATCAGCGGTTGGGGTAACCATCGGCAATCAAGATAGCTATCAGTGGTTACTATGGGTTGGGTCTAGGTAATAAAAGGCTAATTGATGAGATTATAGAATAATATTTTGATAGATTGGTTTGGGTTGGGTTGATACTGAAATACAAATAAAGTGGATAAATAATTAAAAATAGATACTTAACTTGACATCGATTGATTTGGTGAATGGTTGATGGGGATTGTTGTTAAACTCATTGATTGAGTCTAGCACAATTTTGGCAAAGTAATGGTGCTTAATTGATAGCCTATGGATGTCAGCACTTTAGCTCTCTATCATTATGGTTGGATCACTAAAATACCACTTGCAAAATAAATATTGGATACAAAAGCTCTTGATAGACATACATGGGCTCTTACATGAATTAGACAATCCAATTATAGAAAATCAAGTTGGGGTGATGTTATTGTTTAGTGGTTCAGATGGTCAGACCTAACCATCAGTGGTTAGGGTAACCATCAATAGTTAAGGTGACTATCGGTGGTCAAAATTCAAGGTAAAATTGAGTTTAAAATGTGGGTTTAGCTAGTAGGTCAATCTAACTTGGGTTAGGTATTGTTTATGGTTGAGAGGCCAAGGTTGGGCCTAAGGGGGTCATGAGGTGGTTTAGGGGAGTTATGACATTTGAAACCATCATGTGCAGATTTTTGGTGTCTACATCATCCTATACACTATTTAATTGGGTAGAGATGGTATTATAATCAAATAAATATGATTTTAAAGGACCATTTTTGGCTGTAAACCTTTGATCTTCTCATCAAGTATAACATCTACATATTATTTCACCACTTGTATTGCCTCTATTGGTATCTACATAACTTTGGTGCCCTTTTTATTTTTTATTAAGGTATAAAATCAACCTATCATCTTCATGTATTTTATAATTAATTTGTGAAAAACATGCTTTCTATTTACCCTTCTTCTTTAATAGGTAATAAAACCACATTTGTACCACCTTTCCAAAAAGTATACATATTATTTGCTCCATCATGAATTATTTTCCCATCATGACCATGGCCTTACCAAAAACACATGACATATATCCATTGAGATAACATCACACCATATTTCATCCCTATAAGTTTTTCCAATAGAAAACTTAATTAAACACCTTTCAACTACTTAATTTTGATCACTTTCTTAAACCATGGAATCTAGTAAGGATAAAGATATTTTTCACATTATAGACCTAGTTTCTCTACCATTTCTTTAGAAACCATATTTTCACTACTACCACTAACTATTATTAATTTACATATCTTACCTCCTAAATTATACCGTGTTATAAAAATATGTGTATGTAACCATATAAAAATACCTTCTTTACTATGCACCTATTCTTTCCCTGGATCTATCACCATTGTCCTCATCATGTGATTATATCATATGTCTATTACAACTTATTTATTTTATTCTTCTATCTCAGCCTCAACCTAATTCACTCTTCATTGATCCTCTTTCCTCATTTATTTTTCATGATAGTGTGAACACTCACATTCTATATGTGTTATTCCCTTAACCTCTAGTGCATCTAGGGATATGTGTATATAACTTATGGCTTACAGATCATTTATATTATATTATTACATTTCTATATTTTATTATTATGGTCAACCTATTTAATAATCATGGATATGTAGAGTATAAATAGGAGGTAGAGGTTTGTATTTTATTATCCTATTGTGAAATCTTCTCTTATTGCATTCTTTTGGAGGTTTCCACATTGAAGTGACCTAGTCATTATTATCAAGTATCCTACTATTTTATAAATTATTATTGTGGATCAGATTTTTATATTATTAATTATTAGATATATTATTTTATTATTGTGAACATATAAGTAATTTCATTTCAAGTAGTATCAGATCATCGATTTAGGTTAGTTTCTATGACATATGTTTCTAGATATAGTCTTTAAGCTATCTAAAGAGCTGAAGGATTGGAAAAACATAACTTAAAATATGAGAAGAATTTAATTTTCTTGCCACTATAGTATTATTTGAAGTCTTTTTTTTAGTCTATATTTTTTTATACCCTTGTGCAAATTAGTAGTCATTGGATTCATCTCGATGAGACTATTGCAATAGTATAATATGATTGTACACTTTTTCTAAGATCAAAACCCTCCATGTTAGGGTTTATGCATGGCTATTGTGAACACTCACAAACATGGAAAAAGTCAAGACACCCCAAAAAATCCTCACAAAGATGATATGGATTCTAAAACTTTAGATTCATCAGTTTTTGTAGTTCAAAAAATTAATTTATAGATACAAATCATGTTGAGGAAGGATGATCTTGATGTATTAAAAGGGAAAATGGATTCTATGAAAGATCATTTGTCAATTATGACTACTCATTTTTATTTTATATCTATTTGAGTAAGTGTTAAGCCTAATTGGGAGTTGGTTATTTAGTTGATATATGTTGAATATTTGCATCACTATTTTATTCATGCAAATATTCTATATTAACTAATGTTGGTTCCATACAACAAATTATCATTACATGAAACCAACTCATTTTGCTTATTTACTAGGTACTCCTTATTCTTATCCTATCAAGTACATGAAGAGAGAGCTATGGATTTGTATTATTCTTTGAATAATAATAAGATTAGACTATACATAGTTATTATTGTCTACATAGTGCCTCCATGATTATTTAGTTACGGTAATGGTGTTATAGGAGTGGTCCTATGGAATTATGAGTTCATGTTAAACTCTGACATTATATCAGAGCAATGGTTATGGGAGTTGTTCTGATACCATGTCAGAGTTTAGAATGAACTCATAATTCTATAGGACCACTCCTATAACACCATTATCATAGCCAAATAATCATGGAGACATTATGTAGACAATAATAATTATGCATAGTCTAGTCTCATTATTCCTCAAAGAATAATACAAATCCGTAGCTCTCTCTTCACCAACTTGATATTAGAAGAATAGGGAGTTCCTAGTAAATAGGTAAAATGAGTTGGTTTCATGCAACAATAATTTATTGCATGAAACCAATATTAGTTAATACGGAATATTTCCACACATAAAATAATAGGATCAACATGAACAATGGGCTGCTCAAAATCTAGTAGATCACACTATAGAAGTGTATTAAGTGGATGTGTACCAAATTTAGTACTTGAAGGGGTATTAGACTGATGTTTTGGGCCAACTAGTTTCTTTTACAAAGAACAAATGAGGTCATCATTTCCATGAATTAGGGAGTGTAGAAGAGAATTATTCATCATGAGTTTCTCATTTTCTTCCTGAAGTGCTAAGACAGAGGCCATATCATCAATGGGTTGCTTAGGATTTGGTAGGGTACTATCAAGAGTCATACCAAAATCAAAAATAGGATCAACAACCACTATATCAGAATGTGCATTAGTATCAGGTGAAGATACCTCATCCAAGTGGCCACCAATACTCAAATCAACATCATGAGAAGTAGGAAGGGGTGGTACAAGTGTCTCATACTTAGAAAATGTGGTGTAATAAAAATGAGCACAACACCTAAATTAGTATATCCACACACACCCCCATAATAATAAAATGGGTGTAGTTACTCAAAAAAACCATTTGAATGAGTAGGCCAATCCCACTATGTAAACACTAAAATCCTAGACTAGCTACACTCCAGATTGAGAACAAGCTCCACCAAAACATATGAAAGAGACTATCAAAAATCAAATACAAATATGAAATCTCTCAAAAATGATGTCTTTAGTGATGATGGGATAGTCATACAACTGGAGAAGAAGGTACTCAATCATGGAGCACACACATGAATAAAAAATCTCCATGAATCTTGATGTGACTACAAACAAAAGTCCCAACCTACAATACCAAATGATGCAAGAAATTCCATAATGAAATCAATCTATGGAATACATCATCTATGCAATGAGATATGTATGTGTTACAGATTAATAGTTAGTAATATTATTATTGTGTGAGTTTTAGTATTTGTTCAGAGGTAAATAGTATATTGATGATTTTGTTATTAGATTGTTATTCAAATATATTATGATAACAATGTATTTGTTTATAGTGGGTTAGTTGTGATTGAGAGATATTGGTAGAGATTTTATCTCCCTAATTATAGGAATGATTTTCCTATATAATTGTAATCTCCTTGTATGGATTTGAATATAGTAGAAATATATTATTGTGTTTAATTTGTTTATTTGGTCTATGTAAATCATGTTCATTCTTTATAAATCTAAACCAAATTCATTATTTGGTATCAGATCATTTATGGTTTTGACCCTATGTAAGATGAGATTCTTTTACAAGTAAATTATCTAGGCTTAAAAGCCTTTTCGGATATATCAAACATTGTGTGTGACAGGTCATTGACAAGAAATCAATCTATGTTCTTAAATATTAATGATTTTTACATCTGATTAGATAAGCTCATTCATTTTTGACAGTGTATCTTCTTGTATTTTATTTGTAAATGAGAAGTTTTCTTTTGTGGGATCTATTCTTTATGCAAATGTTAAGTTTCATTCATATTTTGTTCTATTGTTTGTTGTCCTCAATCGCCCCTAGCACTACATGACTTGTGCATGGTTATTTACAATGAGCTACCAAATCATTTTCAGATCTATAGTGATCCATCTTGGTCAATTCATGATTTTGGGTTTTGAAGCTATGTTTCAAGTAGACCTGACAATTTACTAGTCCTTGAAATTTGAAGCACTTAGTTCAATCTATTCTCAGTCCATGGCATTTAAGATTGTCATTACATATTGTATAATATTAAATGTCTTCATTCTATCCATAAAATCTTTTCACATAATAATTGTTCACTTGCATATAATTCACCATCACCTGGTTATTCTGAAGCTAGACAATGACATATGTGGTCTTCAAATTTTGGTGAATCTTCCCACCTACAAACTATTCATTTTGGATCACATACATCTTTCTTGGATTTCATACAGTGTTATAGATCCTTTTGAAGGTAATCATTTCCAGCAACATTTAGTTTTGTTTTTGGATTTGGAAGCATCCACCAATTATGTGGCTTTCTTGACACATGTTGAACTATTCTTATGCATGTTAGATGGAAGTTTCATAGTTTTGAGAATCTAAAAATAAGTATACATAGCTCATAAAAATATCTTCATATTTAAAAAAAATTCAAATCAGTTATATTTAGGTTATGTTTATTAAAGTCTAGTGTGTGTGTAAAACTATGTAGGTTTTAGAAAATTCATTTTTTTTTAATTCTTTATTTTTATGAAGTGAAATCATGTTCATTTAAAATTTAGAATATTAGTAATTAGTTTAGTGTCTTTTGTAAATTAGGTGATCAATATGAGTCTATAATTTTAGTAATAAAGTTTAGGGAGTTATTTTAAATATTTTTAATTCTTTTTTGTTTGGTAAAATTGTATAATTAAATTTTTGAATCAAATCTTTTAGGTATTAGAAAGTAATTAGATATTACTTTTTAATTTATAAGTATTAGTATTCCAAATTGTCAAATAATATCAAAAGTGTCAAATTTTTAGGGTTTATTGTCAAAATAAAAGAAAATAAGTCAAGAATCAAAAGTCATTGAGTCATTTTTATGTCAAATTCATTTAGGCTTAGGTGTTATATAGAGTCAATGTCAAAAATTGTAAAAATAAGAATATTTATTCCATGGACATATTTTTTTTTATATGCGACATCCAAATCGTGGGAGGGGTTTCTCCTCAATCGAGCTTCATCAACACATGTGTTGAGTAAGCAGTAGACCAATTGAAGAATGGAGGCATAGGAGGATGGAGGCCATTCAAGCCTCTCTCAAGCCACTAACAAAGAGGTCACTTCTAATTTAGTGGAATTTTTTTATAGTTATGTTGATTTTAGTGTGATGTGAAAGTTTCTATTTCTACATGTGTGCTTGAATAAGAACAGAAGTGTAATTCATGTTCAATTAATCCCTTTTACTCTTTCCTTTTGTAATCCCTCTAAGTTAGAAAATTATGGGAATTAAATATGTACTTACATACATGACATGGTTTGTGGTAAACTATAAAAACCACTTAGTTGGTGGTTAGCCATGGGATAAACCATCATTGGTTCTTGGTAAGCCATGGGAAAAACCCATTGGTTTTTGGTTAGCCATGGAAAAACCATTTTTTAGGTTTATGAACCTTGTAAAAATCACATAGTCATATTCAGATGTAGTACAGGATGATATTCTCCCCATGTTTAGATTAAAGGGGTATGACTAAGGGATAATAATGTTAAGGAGTTGAATGTTATGGATTAATAGTTAGTAACATTATTATTATGTGAGTTTCAGTATTTACCAAGAGGTAAATAGTATATTTACGAGTTTGTTATTAGATTGTTATTTGAATATATTATGATAACAATATATTCATTTATAGTGGGTTAGTTGGGAGTGAGCGATATTGGTAGAGATTTGATCTCCCTAATTATAAGAATGATTTTCTTATATAATTGTAATATCCCTCTATGGATTTGAATATAGTATAAATATATTATTGTGTTAAATTTGTTCATCTGGTCTATGTAAATCATGTTGGTTCTTTACAAATATAAACTGGATTCATTAGTATGATCGAAAATAATGCATCTACATCAATTCACCATCTAAAGTGCTCAATATTACAACTGTGTGGCATATTTGAATCTACTAAAGTGATATTTAATGGTTTAGACCCTTTAGCTCTGTATGATATGAATTTGAAGCACCATGTTCTACACCTTAAATAGTTATGATCTACATCTATCCATGCCACCCATCCATGAATTCCTCCACATTGTTTTCTCCATCAAAGTGGCATAGCAAATTTATTCTACCCTACATTGAAGACTGAACTACATAACTTGATCTTGTATTGGTTAGTTTAATCACTTTGGTAAGTTGGTTTGATCTTAGTGGATTAATTATTTTTGTATTACATCTAGATTTATGTTGGACCTACCTTTAATCATGCATCACTTACCACCTAACACTCACAAACTCTTCACATTGCACAACCATCAACTTTGACCAAACCTCCAACTCTCTACTACAAGTAAAGTTTTAACCATTTAGCAAAAATATTACTCCACACATAGCCATGTAGCCCTAAATCCAAGTTTCCTTGGTACATTTTTGTTTCAAATTTCAAAGCTTTTAAAACTTCAAATAGAAAATTCCTCAAAATATATCTTAATATATTGATATTGGAGTCAACTTTAAGAATTTTCATAAACCATTCAACTTGTGGGTTTTCTCCAGGTCGAGCACCACACCCTACATTTTTTTAATAAAACAAACAATTACAAGTGGAGATGGAAATTTTTTGTGGGGATTTTTTTTAAGGTAGTGGGCATGTTTTATCAAGTGGTGGGGTTTTTTATTAAGTAGGGGAATTTTTGAAAAAAGGGATCCCTTTTGTAATCCTTTACGGTTTTTCAATTCTTATAGCAAGGAATTTTTTTAAGATGGTATTATTTTAAATCAATTGCTATTTCAATTATTCAGACTTTTCTAATTGTTAGGATACCATTCTTTCATCCTTGTTTGTTGAATATGAAGAGTGAGGTCCAATCTTACAAGCGGTGAGATCCCTTCATAAAACACTTTAATTTTTGGTGTGATTTATATGTAGGGCATATTTTTGACAGAGTCTAACATCCCATTTTTTAGAGTGTTTTATCCTCTTTTGTGCCACTTGTACTCATGAACACATTTTTGGTGGTAACTGATGTCCCTCTTTGGCCTTTTTCACCATTATTGGATTTTCATGTCTCTGATTATGGATTCTTATATGTTTAAACCACTCAGCTCCTCAAACTACACCACATGGAAAACCAAAATGCAGATGCACTTACAAATAAAGGGATTGTGGAGAATTGTGCTTGGTGATTTTCCCATTTTTAAAAATGAGGATGATATTGTATGGATTTTATCCTTACAAAAGGAGGCACTTTTGTTTATTTTCCTTCATGTTTCTGAGAGTTTTTAGTCTCATATTATTAATGCCACATCACCTAAGGAAGCATGGGAAACTATTTATCTATTTTTTGATGAGGTCGCTTCACTTCCACATGTTATTCCTCTCAAAGTGAGGATTCTTATATTCATGACATTATTTCTCCACCATCTTATCATGTTTGTAAGGATGAGTTTCATGATGGTGTTTTGCATGAGGACTCTTTAGCATCTTCATTTTCTCCTATTAGTTCTTGTCCTCTTTCCATTGTTAGTGAGGATACCTTTTTTGAGGATGAGACACTTGTACCACCCATTCCTGTTGGTTATGATGTTGATTTGAGTATTGGTGGTTTGGATGAGGTATCTTCCAATCCTACTAATGCACATTCTGATATAGTTGTTGCTTCTATTTTTTATTTTTGTATGACTCTTGATAGTACCCTACCAAATACTAAGTAACCCATTGATCCTATGGCCTCATTCCTAGCACATCAAGAAGAAAATAGGAAACTCATGATGCAAAATTATCTTCTACACTTTTGTAGTCACAAAAATGATGCCCTCATTTATTCTTTATAAAATAAAATAGTTGGCACACACCATTAATCTAATACCCCTTCATGTATTGAATCTAGTATGCATCCACTTGATGCACTTTTACAATGTGATCTACTAGATTTTGAGTGGCCCATTATTCTTGTTACTCCTATTATTATAGATGATATTTTTTACCTTTTATTATTGTACACTCTACACATCCCACTCTAGTTCCACCTACACATATGTCTGCTTATATTAATAAGCATACCATTAGATTTATCTCCTACATGCTTCATTCCATGGGTCACACTACTAGACTTGTAGGCATTGGGAAACATTTATAGGGCATTGCTCACCCTATTTAGAATATTATGTGGATTTCTCAGCATGGCCTTGGTTATGATGTAGGTGTTTCATCTTCAATGGGATATGTTGATAGTTTTGGAGAGTTTTAAATGATGTCATGGTGATGTAATTAAGGTGTCCAAGTGAGTGGATGAAGTTCCTTGATAGTCTAACTAATAATGACAAAGTGTGTAATGTGCTTGTCCTAGTATGCTTGAAGATACTTGGTTGATATTTAGTTTTGACATGATTAGATATGTTCAAAGATGAGTATGGTGATTAGATAATGTGCAAGGTATCCTATCATAAGTCAAGAATGATTTGAGTGCTTATGTGTATGATGGCATTTTATCTAGTTTATCATTGTTCTCATCTAGACTTTTTAGGTCAAATGGTATAAAATCTGAGTTGGTAGTTTGATAACATCATAATTTCCATGTGTGGATGAGTTAGGTGGAGTTAGTCATATGATTGTGATCACATTAATCCCTAGTTTTTATGCATAAAGTCTCAAGTCTAGAGATTAAGTGCAACAAAAGATATGCAAGTGCAAAGTTGGGCTATGAGGCATCTTAACAGTGTTTTCCCATACTTAGCCAAATTTGCAATGTGCAAAGAAAATTTGAGTAGGAATTTTGATGGTGACATATCTCACACATGTGGATATTTAAAGATAAGTTGGTCATATGGGTTTGTTCAATTTTTTGCCTAATTTATTTTCACTAACTTTTAGGTTAATCATTAAAGCATGAAAAAAGCTATGCATGTGCAAAGCTGGTCTTTCTAGATAGTTCTTGACATAGTTGGCTCTATGAATAGATAAATTTGAGGAGGCATTTTAATGTCATTATATCTCACATGTGTGAGGGTTTCAGGAGAAAATTAATACATGGTTGGATTATCCTATGTGAGGAGATCATATGGTCCATATTTTAGAACATGCACTTGAGTGAAGCAAAAGATATGGAGGTGCAAAGTTGACCTTCCAGATAGATAGTAATGGTCCCCATACTTAGTCTATTTTACACAAAGATAAAGATCAGAACCAAATGAATATCTAATGGCTCATAGATGATCATAAAGTGAATATCTATGGTGTGTAATAATTCAAAGAGGTCAAAGTGTTTGTTGGTTAATGAAGTTAAAAATCAAGCTTCTCTTAAGATCCAATGGCTCGCAACTGTTAATATAGATCAAAATCAACGGTGCATGTTGCTTCAAATGAGGACAAGTGCTTGATGTTTAAAAGTATAAGTGCTTAAGAGGAATGTGAGGGTGATAAGTGTCATGATCATGGGGGTTATAAGTAATATTTAATGATGAGAACTATTTGATAAGGACCTAATTGATCTTTAGAGAATGACGGTGTGTGTTGAGTCAATATTTCAAGATTGTATGAGATGAGGTCAACATGTTCAAGGTTTAACATTTGGCAGTGGCACACTATGAGTTAAAGTTTGAGATTCATACAATAAGATTAATGGTGTGTATTTAATATAAATTAGTGAGTAAATTAAATTCAATCATAGTGTTCGATGTTTAATTGTGATCGTTTGAATTCAAATATTTGAATTTAACAAAGGAAAGACTAGTGCCTAGTTTTTAAGCCATAACTTTTGATCTATACAGAATTTGACCATGGTATAAAAATAAAATTTGAAGAGGAATCCATCGCACTTCTAATTCACCTAGTTTGAAGTTTATCAATTGTATGTAGTCAAAGTTATGAAGGTTAAAATTTGACTATGTGTTTGTCCATATTCTAAAAGTAACTCAAGAAGGGTATTTGTGTTATGCTTCTAGACACTAAAAATTTGTACACTACGACTCTAGATGTCACATTCACCTTGAAATACCCCTTGTCTCCTTTAGATTAAATCATCACTTAAAACCTTTAACATACCCATTTACCCCTTTAGCTAATTTCATTATTTAAATAAATTAGTTAATTCTTATTTTTACCTCACCTATCCAAACCCATGGCTAACCTATCGACACCTAGTCTAGAGAGCATTTCTACCTTAGAAATTAATAACCCTGACCTCCTAGACTTGTTTTTCATGCATACTAATGCTCTCATTATTAACCTCAGACCATTTCCCATGGAATTAACTACCAGTCATTAATGGAATTGGTTAAATTTCACCAATTTTGACTATGTCCCCTTGACCATTGATGGTTGACCCAGACCATTGGTGATTACTTAAACTCTACCTCAGGGGTGCATGATCAAAGGAGTCAACTTCAAATTGACTAGCACTCACTTGTTGATTATTATTTATTTAATTTTAGTTTATTATTCACATGAATAATGCATGTTAGACTATTTTTTACACTATTTGTTAAACTCTTTTATTTCAATGCTCCTTTGCTCTATATCAAGATAGGAATAGGAGGTTAAATGGATGGGGGTATAAGAGATTATTAATCTTAGGTGAATCCATAAGCTTCTTAAACCCAAACTATAACTAGATAGAGACCAAATAAGTACTTCCACATTATCAACACTAAGGATTCAAGTACTATTACTCTATCCAAGTTGCTCTAGACTCCCAAGTGGCTCCTTTTCAGTTTCAGGATTCCTCTAGGCCATCAAGCACCAAAGATAATTATTTCTCACTAGTTTTTAGTTAAGTTATTTGGTTTCAATAGATTATATCTTGTACCTACTTTTAACCTCTTCCCACAACCTCTCTAGTGTTTGAGTTATGAAACTCCAAACACCATTCTTTCCACCAAACACCCTCTAACCACTCTCAAACATTTTGAATATCAAATCCTTAACCTTGATACCTCTCAAACCTCACCTCTACTCTCACAACCCTTAACCAACCCTCAAAATATCTATATAACCCCTATGTAACTTACCCATAGTCCTTTTCTCACCTAAATCCAATATTATCAAACCCACAGTGACCATCAATGATCACCTTCAATCACCAGCAATCATTTGATGATCGATGATGGTCATACCCTAACCACCAGTGATTACTAATGATGATTGATGGTCACTGTGTAAATAATTTTAACCAAAATAACAAGCATTTATCAACCACCAACCCTAACCAAAACCCATATTTTCTTGACCTTTGTCACTACATAGAATCAAAAATAACAACCCAACCACACCTTGATAGTTTAGTATTTATTTTAACATTATTTCATTAAAATGCATTATTTCTTGAAAATATTTATTTCATTTCGATTAAGTAATTTCATTATGTTATGTAGTATTTTTTATTAGCAACTTTCTTAACATTAACTTATCTAGAAGGTGGAATGACACCCTCCAAGGAAGTCATGTACTTCTTTGATCTAGCTCACACTAGGCAATCCACCCACCTACCTAACTAATCAACCATTTTCTAGTGTCTTTTTTATCTACAAGGCATCCTCCCAAGCCAAAGAAGAATATTGACAACCATATAGATCATAGAGTGAAAACCAAATCTAGGTTCTACTAACCTCACCCTTTTTTCAAGTTTTACATCTTTCTTAACAGAAATAAAAGCAAAATTTTAGAACATTTTGGCATGCTCGATGGGACCTAGTTGCATCTAGGTGATTTTTATTCTTGTTTTATGCTAGTTAAAATGAAATAAAGTTTATTTTGGGTATTAAAATTAACCTCTCATCCATTGTTTGCTTGCATATTTAGCTCACATAGCTTAAATTAATCAAGTAAATCAACTGTAGCCTCACTTATTCACACACATAGACCAAACCGCTTACACTTAATCAAACATAAAACACTTGATAGAAGGCCCAACTAGGATTTCACCACCTAGTGGTAAACCTTGACCCTTAACTATCCTACATGGATGCCATTACCAAGAGGATAAACCAAAACTCAGCTCTCTAGTTGAGTATAGTATTTGGTGGTTGATATATCTTGTTTAAGCACTTGACATCATTATCATTGTGGTGTGTGAAGTGTGGGGATAGGCCCCAATATCAAGCCATGTACTGATTTTCAATATAAACCACTTTAAGAGCCTAAATTACCTAAAACCATCCTTAAATTTTTTATCTAGTACCTATTCTACAAACCAAGTTTGGGTCACATTTTATTTTTAAAAATTAAGGCATAAGCCATAAGAGAGACTAAAAATAACCTTAAAATTTACCATATTTATTATGTGTTTTATCTTCTTGACCCTTTTTTTGTCTTCTATTCATTTGATTTGTGAGGAATCTAACCCCCTTGGGGACCTTGTATCATCTTGCCTTCATCAACCTCATCTCCATTTTTCCTTGTTCAAATTTGGATACCACCTATATTTTCAGCTGGAGATCCTAACTTTGTTATACTTCTAGATGATAACCCTATTTACTTAGAATTTTACCTTGTATCATGAGCCACTTGTGCTTCCAACCTTACCCATGACCACCCCAACCTCACCTATAACTAACCAACAACCTATCAATAAAACTTTTATCTCAACTATAACCAACCAATGACCTATCAACACCTATTTGACAATTGTCATAACCAACCTCAACCTTAACCATCCCAACCTCACCAACCTTTGGGTTACCTACCTCAACCTCATCAAACCTTGGACTACCTACCCCTACCATCATATTAATTACCTCAATCCACTTTGGGGTAACCATATTTTCCTTAAAACCAAGACTTGGTCTATGCCTTTAGTCACACAACTAACAAATATGAAACCAATCACTATAAACCTACTTTATCACCCTCATCAAATCAAACCAATAATCATCTAACCAACAGCTATGAACCAAAATTTTCTAACCAATCAATCATATCACCCTTACCCAACCTATCAAACCAACCTACCTTATCAACCTTACCTGCCTTCTTGGATCTACCCAATGAACCTACCTTACCAATATTATCAAACTTATAAATACAACCTACCATACCCAACTTTTCAACCCCATTAAATCAAAACAATAACTCTCAACCTATGTTATTGAACCAACCAAACTTTGTTAACCATCCAACCATATTAAACCTACCCACCATATCAACCATATCAAATCTATCAAATACCTCAACCTCACCCAACCTCTCAAACAAACTTAACTCATTTACCTTATCAAACAAACCAAACTTTTTTAACCCACTAATCTTATCAAACCAACAAACCTCACCAAATCAAACCAATAATTATCAACCAAATTTTTCCAACCCACCAACCTTATCAAGCATACCCAACCCATCAAATCACTCAAACTTCTCACATCAATCAAACTCATTCAACCAACCAACTTCATCAAATCAACTAATTAGATCATAATCTCAAGAACCATCAACAACTCTCTTCTTAGGTAGTACACCCTGCTAGGGGAATCTTATGCCTCAATCCATGACAAACTCTTAAGGGATTCTATAATTAACCTTCCTCAAATCAAACCCATCAATGGTTCTCTTTCAAAGCCAATTTGGTTTATAGAGAATGAGTTTTATTTGTATCATCATACAAACGAGTATGTGTTTGATAGATGTCAATATTTTAAGATATTTATCCAAAACCTTATCAATCACAAGGAGGTCCCAAAGGATAGACTCCATGTTCCCCCTAACCTAGCCTTGAATGTCTACAAGCAATCCATAATTTAACCTCTTCCTACACCCATTATTGTGCAAACCAATAACCAAATCCTTCAACACAATGAGGCCCATGTATTAGACTTGGTCCTTAGCTAATCTATCATTAAGGAAACCATAATTGAAACCCTAACCAATCCACGTGTTAACCAAGTGAAACCTTCCAAACTTCCTTTTAACACTACCACTAAGGAAGCCCCAATCTTAACCAATCTACTTGTTGACCAAGTGAAACCTTTTCAACTTTCCTTAAAAACTAAAAAGAAACCAACCTACCTCTTCCACTCCCTAAAAATGTGGAATCACCCCAAACAACCATGCCTCTTCCAATCCCTCAAAATTTAGAATCACCTCAAACAACCATGTCTCTTACACTTCCTCTTTTAGTGGATCAACCTCCAACCAACCTACCTCTTCCATTTCCCCTTTTAGTGGATCAAACCTCAACCCAACCCATCCTACCTCTTCCACTTCCTCTTTTAGTGGATCAACCTCAAACCAACCTACCCTTTCCACTTCCTCTTTCAATGGATCAACCTCAAACCAACCTATCTCGTTTAATTCCTCTTTTAGTGGATCAACCTCCAACAAACCTACCTCTTCATCTCCCCTTTTAGTGGATGAAACCTCAACCCAACCCAACCGACCTCTTCTACTTCCTATTTTAATGAATCAAGCCTCAACCCAACACAACCTACCTCCTCCACCTACCCTTTTAGTGGAGCAAACCCCAACTCAAATTACCTCAATAAAAACCAACCCAACCTCACCTATAGCCAACCTAACCTCAACCATAACCAAGTCAATCCAATTTCTCTATAACCTACTCATTTTCATTTATCTAATGCCATTGCCTTTGATTTGATTCCATTTAGAATAGGGTCAAATATTTTTCATCTTGCCTCACCAATCAAGCCAAGTAAATCAGAAAACTAACCCAATAAACCAAATTAGCCATCCAGACTACCTCCCTTAACCAATAATATCAACATCTAACTAAATCATTCAATCAAAATAAACTCAACCCCACCTAACTTATCTATAGAACCAAACTAAAATCAACCCTTCATTAGAGGTTTCTTAAATCTCAACCTCCCTTTTATCTAACCTACCCATACCTCACCTAAGCTCCCTCATTGATAAAATTTGACACTCTTGTCCAACCCACATTTATTCTAGTATGATGTTTCCAATATCATTTCTAGACCCCAAACCTACCAAAATCCAACCCAAAAATGTTTCCTTCACCTTAGTGTCATAGGGTAAAACCTGCCTAAACCACCACATACAACTTGACTTCCTCATCTACTAATAACTAGAAACTAACAACCCTTTAGAGGTGGATGAAGTTATCTTCACCCCTCCTAAACCCTCCTTACTAACCAAACACCTTCACCTTAAAATCATTTCCCACCTCAACCATCCATAGAAGGAGCAAACTGGGGGAGTTCTCCCTCTAAGAGGATTTATCTATTTATCAAATCAATACCTTATCTTAAGAAAATGACCAAACCAATCCTTGGTATTTTTGCCTCAACCTACACCTAGCCTAGCCTATCCTATCACCCAACTAACCTACATTACTAAATTTATCAAACCTATCAAGCCAACATTGACCTTAACCCAATATTTTACCTCAAACCTAAGTAAGCCTATAATGTCAACCACACCTTTTAATCCTCTTTTGCTTAAAACCTCTACCAATAATGGTCACTATTTAACCATCACCAATCTTCCCTTAGACCTATTTTACCTTTTAAATATTGACCATTGCCAATATTTTATTAACATCATCGATTAACTACTAACCATAGATGATCATTGTCATAACTAGAACCTTACCTAAAACCTTGCATTTTCACTACCTAACCAATGCCTACCAAACAACATTGCCACTAACCAAAGTATAGACAACTATCACCTAATCAACCTTATCTTTTGTCTCTATCAATCTGACATCCTTTATGTAGCTAATCAATTTTTAAAAAGTAACTAGGGGCATCTTCTCTCCTAATTGGCTTAAACCATTTATGCAAGCATGGATTTGGGGCATATCTAAGCCTCAAACCCTTAAATGCTTTGCATTCGTGTCTATTATATTGTTAAAATAAGTTCCTAGTCATTTTATGTTTAACATAAGCCCATCCCTTATTTTCAACCACCTTCATCTCCTTATTTTAAGGATGATTGATTAACATAGGATCATGTGATTATCTATCATAACCTTAGCTTAATCCTAAGCATGGGTACCCTAGCTCTACCCATGGCATGATTCTCATGGTACTTTATGCCCCTTTATAGGATGGATTCCCATTATCATTTTCACTTAAACCTATTGTATCCATCATTAACCTTCTTTTACCATGGCTTTGCCTTCATAAAGGAAAGCCTTAAGCCTATATAGACTAGTACATGTCTAAACTAGCATAAAAACACTTTGGGATACCAAAATATCATTTGGATTAAACATATAGAGCATGAAAAATACTCCCTTAAAGGAAATCTACACAAAACCATCAAAATTATTGAAAAGGTAGGTTGTTCCCTTAAAAGATAGCTATCAAATATAAACAAATCTAAACTTAGACCACTCCCTTAAAGGATGGCTAAGTCAACTTTGTCAACTACAATCACTTGAAGCTTCCCACATAGATCAACTTCCCAAACCTATCAAGTAAATAAATAAAGATACCCTATATCAAAATTCAAAATTCAAAAATAAGGTAATCCCAAGAAGGTTACAATCAGCTTTCACACAGCATCAGTAGACTTCTTATATCGATTAGTCTACACCTAGAATTAAGGTATGGACTTGTCTATCAAGGTTCTTAGGTCACCTAAAGAAGGATCACACCATCCCCACATGAAGGTTAAAATATTTTCTATTTACCTTTCATCCATATCCCTTTTTGTTCTCCATAAATCAAGGGATTATGAACCTACTTGACACTGTGTGATCAAGCTACCTTATTTCAGCTAAAGAACTAATAAAAATACAAATCATGATAGGATTTTATGTTCATAAACCCACCCACCTTTCCATTATGGTCTTTATCAATTAGAGCATTTATCCTCCTCCTTTTACTTTTATAAATACTTGTTAAGACATATGTCTTCCATTTTTTAGTCATGGCAAGCCCAACCACCAAATTTACACCTTTTTTACAAAAAAATGGATCCACCTTTTACCAAAATAATTGGTACATAAAATTATTCAACTAATTTTTTCACCACTGAACTAGCCTTTTTCAAACTAACCACCTTACCTCAGTGTTAACTTATTAGAGAGCATCTTATTCTCCACCAACCAACTAAAGTACCTTGACTTGATCATTTTAGCCAAATTTTCACATTTTTTGTGACAACCTTATTTTGTTCATTTTGACCACACTAACTACCTTGCCATACTTGACAACCTTAAAAACTTGCACTAATTTTATGCACTGACCATTTAGGTGCCTTAGATCATGACCCTTTATAGTCCTGACACCTACGACCATTTATGTCTTCTCAGGATCACGTCCTACTTTTGGATACCTATGAACACATCAACCTTGCCTAAGAGACTTGAGTTTATAAATGTAACCCATATCAACTATGCCTAATGTTGTGGCTTAGTTACCCTATCACTTATCTTTCTATTCTAACCTTGTTTTACCACCTACCTCAATTATGAAAACTTAGTCTATGCATGATTTTTCATATAGTGCTTAGTCATATTTTGTGCGCATGTTCATGCTTAAATGCCCAACCAAACCAACCTTGACACCCACTTATCTACTTATCAAACTTGAACCTAATTCTATTTTACTTCATCTATTCCCAACTTGAGGGTGAATACCCCCTCCCATACTTAGGGCATCCAAACTCCCACCAACCATCCATTTTTTGTTTTGTATCTTACTGATACAAACTTCATAATAAAAAAGGGTAAAATGTAGACACTATAAATCCATACACTACATATATAGATGTCACATTAACCTTAAACCACCTCTTGGCCCCCTTAGATTAAATCATCACTCAAAACCTTTAACATACCCATTTACCCCTTTAGATAATTTCATTATTTAAATAAATTAGTTAATTCTTATTTCCACCTCACCTACCCAAACCCATGGCTAACCTATCAACCCCAAGCTTAGATACCATTTATACCCTAGAAATTAATAACCCTAACCTCTTAGACTTGTAATTCACATGTCTATATGCTCCCATTATTAACCTTAGATCATTTCCTAGGGAATTAACCATTAAAAATTAGTAGAATTGGCTAAATTTAGCCAATTTTGATTGTCCCCTTTATCACTGATGGTCATCCCTTGACCACTAAGGATTGACTTGGAACATCAATAGATTCTTAAACTATGCCTCAGGAGTGTATGATGGAAGGAGTAAACTAAAACTCAACTGTAACTCACTCATTGATTACTATCTATTTAATTTTAGTCTTCTATTCACATGATTAATGTATGTTAGATTGATTTTTAAACTATTTGTTAAACTCTTTTATTTCAATTCTCTTTTTTCTTTTTATTAAGATAGGAAGAGGATGTTGAATGGAGGGGGTGTGAGATATTATTACTCCCAAGTGAATCTAAAATATTATTAGAGCTAAACCAAAACTAGATAGAGACCAAGGAGGCACTTCCACATTCTCAACAGTAAGGATTCAAGTATCGTTACTCTATCCACATTGCTCTAGACTCCCAAATAACTCCTTTTCAGCTTCAAGATTCCTCTAGGCCATCAAGCACCAAAGCTCAGTATTCTTGACTAGTTTTTACTTGAGTTATTTGGTTTCAATAGCTTAGATCCTACACCTACTTTTAAACTCTACCCATAACCTCTCTAGTGTTGGAGTTTTGCAACTCCAAACACCATTCTCTTTATCAAGCACCCACTGACCACTCTCAACCATTTTGAATATCAAATCCCTAACCTTGAGACCTTTGATATCTCACTTATACTTTCATGACCATCAAAAAACCTATAAAACCCCTATACAACTTACCCATAGTCCCTTTCTTACCCAAATCTGAGACTATCAAACCTAAAGCGACCATTGACAATCACCTTCAATCTCCAATAATCATCTCACAACTACTGATGGTCATACCCTAACTGCTAGTAGTTACAGTGACCATTGACAGTTCCTATGTAAAATTTTAACCAAAATAGTAAACATTTATCAACCACCAACCCCAAATAAAACCCATATTTTCTTGACCTTTGTCACTACACAAAATCAACAACCTGACAATACATGAACCACACCTTAATAGTTTAGCATTTATTTTAATGTTATTTTATTAAAATGCATTATTTCTTGAAAGTATTTATTTAATTTTGATTAAGTAATTTAATTATGTTGTTTAGTCTTTTTTATCAGTAAATTTATTAATATTAACTTGTCTAAAAGGTGGATTGATAGCCTTCAAGGAAGTTGTGTACTTCTTGGATCTAGCTCATCCTAGGAAATCTACCCACCTACCTAACTAATCAATAATTTTATAGTGTATTTATTATCTATAGGTCATTCTCTCAAACCAAAGAGGAGTATTGAAAACCATCTAGATCATGGAGTGTAAACCAAATCTAGGTTTTACTAACCTCACCCTTTTTTCAAGTCTTACATCTTTCTAAACAGAAATAAAAGAAAATTTTTAGTGAAACAGTGCTCATTGGTATTTCAATGTTTTAAGATGAAATATTATTTTGAGTATGTTGTATACTCCATGAGAATGATTTGTGTGTACTATGAAGGTTTGACTAATCGTATGCAGTATGAACAATTGCTGAGAAGGTGACTATGTGATTGTTCATGGTGATTATGTGCATAAAATGTTGTTTGAAAAAAGTGTGCTTTAGTAGAAGAGTGTTTTGGTGACTATGATCATTTGAGGATGTCAAAGGGATCATGTGGATTAGGTCCATGTATTTTTGAGTGGTGATATGTTCTTATTTTTATTTGATGATGTGCTAAATGGGTGATTAGGTCTCCATGAGACCTATGAGAGCTACAAGGGCCTAATTAAAAGGTGTAACTGCTTAAGGGTGACCCATGAGTGAAATGGATAACCTATGTGGATGGTATTGAGCTATGTCTCTATGAGATACATTCCTTAAGGGTTAAGGCATGCCTATTGGCTGACCAAGATGTTGATAATAATGATTACTCTATATATAGTGAAACCAAATATGATGGTTTCTATATTTGAGAGAGACTTGTGTGTGGAATTTGCATTTGAGATAATAATGTTGTAAAGCAAAATAAATGGTGGGAACCCAATGGATGATTTTAAGAAAATAATATATTGAGGATAATTTATATGATTTATAGGTCATAATTCTGTTGGTAGAATAGTGTTCTTTCATATTAAGTATGAGTGAAGGTTAAAAGTGATAATCAGAGCTCCATCATTAGGTGTTGAAGACATTAGTTCAAAGGTGGATGTGTTCATAGGTGTTTTTTTGGTATTTTAACATATAGGGGGTTAAAATTATAGTTATTATGGCAACTCAACTAGGTAGGTGTTGTATCACCTTGTGGGATTGTAGTCTCAAAAAATAAGGGATGGCAGTTCCTTGATAAGTTAAAGCTAGTCTAAATTGGATCTTATTATTATAGGACATTAGTCTAATTACAAGTTCCAATGGGTTTTTTCCCCCAAGAGGGTTTCCCACATATGTCATGTGTTATGTGTTTGATCTTACATTATCTCTCTTGTTCATTACTATGAATGATGTGTATGCTTCATGAATGCTTGTGGTAATTGACTATGAGTTTTAAAGGTTTGAATTTAAAGTTAAATTATCTAGGTTCACCAATTTACCCCCATCTCAGTGATTGTACCTCTAATAATTCATATCATATCAGGTCCTTTAGTAAATTCTTAATAGTTTGAAGGTGATCCAAGGTAAAATATGGGTAGTCATCAAGAAGGTTTCTATACTAAGTAAGCACTGATGTTCAATGGATCCAATTATGCTTTTTAGAGTGTAAGGATGAAGACATACATTATGTCCCTAGGGTTTGATGTATGGAAATATATTGTGCATGGTTATGTTATTCCTACTACTCCTTCATATAGTGCTACAAACAAGAAGATATTTGAGAATAATTTTAAGGCAATGAATGCCATCACTTGTGGTCTTATGGAGACTGAGTTCACCAAGGTAATCCATTACAAATATACTAAAGAGATATGGGAAAAATTGAAAATAATTTATTAAGGAGATTTAAAGGTCAAGTTTGCTAATTTATAGACTCAAAAAAGGTTATTTGAAAGTCTCAAAATGAAGGAAGAAGATTATGTGGCATCTTTTTGACAGAGAGTTGATGAGATTTTGAACATCATTAGAGGTCTTAGAGAGAACCTTGAAGAGGATATTGTAGTTTAAAATGTATTAAGGTCCCTCTCTCTCAAGTTTTATCCTAAATTATCTATTGTTGAATAACGTCATGATCTTACTTATCTGAAGTTGGATGAATTGCATGGCATCCTTACTACCTATGAGATGAGGAAGAATAACGATATACCACCGAAGACAGAAGCAACATTAAATATAGAGATGAAGCCTAAGAATAAGTTTCAAGGTAAGAAACCCAATTAGGATGACATTTTTGATATTGATGAGGATGAATTGATTGTTTTGTTTACAAATAAATTAAAAACAAGTTCAGGCAAGTATAAGGGTAAACTACCCTTTAAATGCTTCTATTGTGGAGAGATAGGACATTTTGCTAAAAATTACCCTCATAATCATGATGTTAAAGAGAATGATAAAAATCAATATGAAGACAAGAAGTCATACGGGTCTAATAAGAGGAAGAAAATTTTTATAAAGTTTGACAACAAGAAATTATTCAAGAATAAGAAGGTTCTTTACACCAATAAAGACTACAACTCATCAGATGAGAGTGAAGACAATGACTCATAGTGTGATCATGAAGATGATGGTCCTATTGAAAATGAATCCCTCTTCATAGTTGAGGAAGAAAGTTGCTCTCATAAAAAGGAGTATACTTAGAGTGATACATATGATCATGAAGATGAGGTGGACTATGAGACTACATTGATAAATGTTTTTGAATAACTAAAGATTGAGAATAATATTAACAAGAAGATGAAGTCTCAACTCAAATACTATGAGAATCAATTTAGTGTGTATGAGGTAATAATTAATGAAGACACCAAAGAGCATGAAGATATGATTAAGCATCTTGATTACCAATTAGAAATTCTCTCTACAAGCCTGAAAGCTAAAGAAGATGAATGTTCAAGGTAAGTAATTGAAAATTGATCATTGAACTCTGAGTTAGAGAAGACATCTAATAAGGTGAAGTCATTTGTGAGATTTGAAAAGATCTCAAGTGATCTAAACTATATTCTAAGTGGTCAAAATCATACTATTGATATAACTAGTCTTGGATATGAACAAGAACAAAAGAATGCAGCTTAAGACAAGATGAAGACTAATGTAAATAAAAACAATCATACATTGAAGACAAATCATCAGAAAAGGAATGAAGGTACCATAATAATGAAGATAAATCAGATCAAATAGCCAAATACCATGAGGTATACAATTTTTAATGGTTACTATTATACATGTAATCAATTTGGGTATAGAGCTAAAGAATGCAAGAGACATGTTAGAAATGAGTTTACATGGAACTATGATGGGGGTCATCTATCAAAAGGTGTGAACAAAGTTAAGTGATTCGACTATATTAATGTGGGACACTTTGAAAACCATTATCCACATAAGGTTAAACAAGGTGAGTCCTCTTCAAAAATAAGAGGTTGTTTCATTTGTCATGACAATGGACACATTTCAAGTTTTTATTCAAACACAATAAAATAAACTATGTTTCCATCAAGGAGTATTGTTTTCTACAATTATGAGAAGATTAATCACATTGCTAGATTCTGCAAGAAAAGGTTATCAAATCAAAATGACTTCAATCATGATCTTAGAGTAAATGAATAAGGCAAGTCAACTCATGAAAGCCAAAGATGGTAAATATGAGTCATGATAAGATTGTAGGTGTAAGTAATCTATTTGTTATGGTGGAGAATGCTTCAGAAGTTCAAGAGTGCCAAGGGTTCTCATTATCTAGTCATGTTGTGAGTAAAGAGACAAAGCTCAAAGAGAAGACCAAGGTGTTGGTTGAAGCTAGTCCTGAGGTTATATGGATCCAAGTGAACATCCTACCATTACTGAACGTGTGTCATGCAAAAAACATCAATTGTCAGTGCCTAGTGATGAATTTCTTAACTACAAGGTGGATTCTTTAGATGAAAAGGTATGTCATGAATGTATGTTATCTCCATGTTTTTTCAATCTAATACTAGAAGAGAAGGAGAGTGATTTAAAAAATAAACTAGTTGTCATAATTAGGACTGAGAAAAAGAAGAACAAAATAAAGAAATATTATATCTATAAGAGGATTCTTGTGGTTACTCGAGAGATGTGGGCCACTCCTGGATTCACTTTATTTTAGAGCATGGTGGTGTAAAGGATGTCTCTATCTATACTTCTTAAGAGACTCCTTTAAGTGGAGAATCAATTTTTGTTGTGGTGTTCTTCAAATGGTCCTAAAATTATATAGATGATTGTTTATAATTGGATCAGGTATGTCTAGGTGAAAGATATGTTATGGTGATGTCAAAGTGATGTCATAGTTGTATATCATCAATATACAAGGTCAAATTAAAGTTTTTTTAAGTGGAAAAAGAGGATTTTTTATTTTTTAAGATGATAATTTTGCATATAAAGTTTTATTTACCTTATTTTTGCATGATCTAGTTTTTTGGTCTGAAGGTATGTTGTGTGCAAATTGGAGATTTTTGTTTTGCTTTCAAGTTTTCTCAGTTTTGGCTTAAGGGAAAGTAGGCCTAAAAATGGGTTATAGTAATTCAAGGTTCTAAATTTGTTGAAGCTCTAAACTTTTTTTATAAGTGTGTGATTTTTGTCTCTAGGTGTGCAATAAGTTTCATATGGAGGCGTTGACTAGAAGGAGGTTCATTGACTTTATCTATTTTGAGATTCTAAGGTTTTGGGATTTGCTAAAAAAGTGGTTTTCCTTATAATTTGAGGTATTATAATTATTAATATGTTAAATGTGCCAAATGGGTTTCCAAATAATGTTTCATATAGATCTAAAGGTTTGTGGATCTCAAATTATTTATGGTTTTATCATGATGGAGGCCTAATTGACAAGTTGGTTTGTGAAGGAAGTATATTGCAGAGGATGATATAATTTATGAAACTTTTTTTATTTATGGGGAATATTAGAGTGCTATAGATATGAAATATCAGATCTTGAACTTGTTTTTATAGAAATTTATGGGCTTTACAAGTTCAAGGTAAGGCTACAAGGAGACTACATAGGCCTAGTATGAAGAAGAGTGCCTTTTGATCAGTTTCTCAAAAAGATAAAGGTATGTATGATTGAAAGTGAGTTATTAGGTTGGTTAAATTCATGTTTTATATTTTTTGAGTGGCATGAAGTTCAATTGATGATCCCTTAGTTGGCTTAAGAGAGAAGGTTAGTAAGCCTGTATGGTGGTTCTTCATAGTGTGTGGAGATATAAAGATGCTCAAGAGGTGAAATGGCTAATAAATATTAGGTATATTCCCTCTCATATGTTTCCTAGTGGTTTCCATAAGTTTTTAGTGCTTTGTGTGTTCCTTATTCTTTGTTTTCAGTGTTTGGTTGAAGAACAATGTTGGCATGTAGCAAGAAGGATGTTGTCAAGACAAGAAGAGGTAGGCTCAAGATAAGGGGGAGTTTTTAATATATTTATAATATGGTATTATCCTATTTGTATTATTTTTAGGTCCTCAAGATCATTTTTTCCCCACTTTTTCTTTATGTCAAAGGGGGAGAAAGTTCCTTTTGTGAGAGTGCTTGAAGAGAGAGAAGAAAGGTGAGCAGTATATTGATGGTTGTTATTGACATAAATGACAAAGGGGGAGATTGTTTGATTATTTTAAATGATTTCATTATGTTTGAAAAGTTATTAGATGAATTCCCTTGATATTCTAAGTAAAAATGACAAATTGTGCAATGTGTTTGTCCTAGTATGCTTGAAGAAGGCTTGGTTGATCTTTAGTTTTGGCATGATTAGAAATGTTCAGGGATGATTATGGTTTGATAATGAAAAAGGGGTGTTATAATAGTTAAATAATTATTTTATTTCTTGTGTGTATGATTATATTTCACTTTGTTCATCATTATTCGTATCTAGACTTTTTGGGTTAAATGGCAGAAAATATGAGTTAATAATTTGATGACATCATAATTACCACGTGTGGATGATTTAGGTGGATTTGGTCATATGATCACATTAGTACCTCATTTATATGTTCAAATTCTCAAGTATATCAATTAATAATTAAAAAATCTAAGTGCAAAGTTGGACTCTCAAGCATTTTGACAGTGTTTTCCCATACTTAGCCAAATTTACAATGTGGCAAGAAATGCTGAGAAGGCATATTGATGGTGGCATATCTCTCATATGTGGATGTTTTAGGAGAAGTTGATCATATGGGTTTTTTTAGTTTTGTTCCTATTTTATTTCTGATAACTTTTTTTTTAAGCACTAAATCATGACAAAAGCTATGCATGTGCAAAATTGGTCTTTCCAAACATTTCTTGACATAGTTGCCTCTATAAACAGATAAATTTGAGGTATTTTAATGTCATTATATCTCACACGTGATAGGTTTATAGGATAATATAAAAAAAAAATTATTATCGTATGTGAGGAGATCATATGGTCCAAATTTCATAACATTCACTTGACCGAAGAAAAAGATATGGAGGTGCAAAGTTGACCTCCCAGGCAGATAGCAATGGTTTTCATACTTAAACTATTTTATATGAAGATAAAGATCAGGACCAAATGAATATATAATGGATCACATATGATTGTATATTTAATACATAAAATAAAAATTATTTAAAATAGGTCAAATTATTTTCTATTTTATGAAGTTAAAGATCGAGATTATTCTGAGATCTAATGGCTCACGAACATTCGTACAGACCAAGATCAATGGTGTGTGTTGTTTCAAATGAAGACAAGTGCTGGATGTTTAATAGTATAATTACTTAAGATACATGTGAGGGTGTAAATTTTCATGATAATTGGGATTTTTATCATGATTTAATGGTGAGCACTACATTATAAGGACCTAACTAATTTATAGAGATCGATGATGTGTGTTGAGCCAATATTGCAAGATTGCATGAGATGAGGTCAATATGTTTAAGGTTTAACATTATTCAGTGGTGAACTATGAGTTAAAGTTTTATGTTCATAAAATAATATTGATGGTGCATTTTTAATCTAAATTAGTGAGGACATGAGATGTGAGCCTAGTGTTTAATGTTTAACTATAACCGTTTGAATTCATATATTTGAATTTAACAAAGGAAATACTAGTTCCTATTTTTGAGCCATAACTTTAGATCTATGCATAATTTGACCATGTTGTAAAAATAAAAGTTTATTATGAATCCATAAGACATATAATTAACCTATTTTAAATTTTTGAAAGTGTGTATAGTAAAATTTATGAAGGTTCAAAGTTGACTGTGTGTTTGTGCATATTCTAGAAGTAACCCGAGAAGGGTATTTCTATTGTGATCATTGGTATTTTGATGTTTTAAGATGAAATATTATTTTTATCATGTTTTATACTCCATGGTAATTATTTTTATTCAATATTATGGTTTTACCAATCATATGTAGTATTAATAATTGCTAAGAAAGTGACTATGTGTTTATTCATGGTGACTGTGTCCACAGAATGTTGTTTGAGCAAATTTTACTTTAGCAAAAGAGTGTTTTGGTGACTGTGATCATTTGAGGATTTTAAATTGGTTATATGTATTATGTCTCCATTAGACCTATAAGAGCTATAATGGCCTAATTTAAAGGTGTAGCTACTTAAGGGTGACCCATGAGTGAAATGGTCAACCTATGCGGATGGTATTGAGTTATGTCTCGATGAGATAGATGCCTTAAGGGTTATTGCATGCCTATTGTCTGACCAACATGTTGATAATCATGATTTATATATATAATTAAACCAAATATGATGGTTTCTACATTTGAGAGAAACGTGTGTGTGGAATTTGCATTTGAAAGCACAGTGTTGTGAAGCAAAGGAAAGGGTGGGTGCTCAGTGGATGAGTTGAAGAGAGGAACAGATTGAAGACTATTTGTATTACCTATAGGTCATAATTATATTTTTAAAATAGTGCTCTTGTATATTTAGTATGAGAAAAGGTGAAGAGTGATAATCAGAGGTCCATCATCAGGTGTTGAAGACATTAGTTCAAAGATGGATGTGTACATAGGTGTTGTTGTAGCAGCTCAACATCTAGGGCCTTACAGCCTCCTTACAAGGTGAAAATATATAAAGGTCTATTTGTTTTAGTATCTTAGATAGATAGGTGTTGTATCACCTTGTGGGATTTTAGTCTCATAAAATAAGGGATGTTTCTTTGATCAGTTATAGCTAGTCTAAATTGGATCTTGTTATTATAAGACAGTAGTCCAATTGTAGGTTTTAGTGAGTTTTCTCCCCAAGAGGGTTTCCCACATGTCATGTGTTATGTTTTTGATCTTGAATTGTATCTTGTATTCATTTATATGAATGATGTGTATGCTTTATGAATGCTTGTGGTAATTGACTAAGAGTTTGAAAGGTTTCGAATTGAAGTTGAATTATCTAGGCTCATTGATTCACCCTTATCTCAATGATTGTACCTCTAATAGATAGAGATACATATTTTATGCACTCCAAACTTTATGAGGATTATGAGCTACATATAGTATATTTTTCACCTTCACTTGAGCTTGAGAAACCTAAGATTAAATATGTTAGACATAATCACCTTGACATACATTCAGTTATTGCCTCGCATTCTTCTATCATAAACTTTGCAACCATATATATGTAGGAATATACATCAACCATTCACATTAATTTCGGGTGGATTTTTTATCATTCTTGGTGACATAAAAATTATTCTTGGTGAGGACACTATAGACATCATTCCTCCACTATTCAAATTGTTTGACCACACATTATTCCTCTTGCTTGTTGATCCTCCTTATTATTTGAACTCCTTGATTAGGAATATGTGTTATTTTTTATCATACGTCTCTCATTTCATAGATGATGTATTCCATATATTTACTGTATTGTGGAATTTTTCATATCACTTGGTGTTTTAGGATGGGATTTTAGTTTGTAGCCACACTGATATTCATGGAGATTTTTTCTTCATGTGTGTGCTCCATGATTGAGCACCTTATTCTTTAGTTTCATGACTATCCCATCATCACTAGGGACATAATTCTTGAGATATTTCATATTTGTATCTAATTTTTGATAGTCTCCTTTAGATGTTTTAGTGGACCTTGTTCTCCTTCTAGAGTGTAGCTAGTCTAGTGTAGCCCAATGTTAGCATTTTAGTGTTTTCATAATGGAATAGGCCCACTCATTTAGATGGTTTTTTTGAGTTACTACACCCATTTTATCATTATGGGGGGGTTGTTTGGACATACTGCTTTAGGTGTTGTGCTCAATATTAGTAAATCACATTTTCTCTGGGTGGTGGTTGATTGAGTGCATTTTTTTCAATGGGCTTCATTCCATTAAGTGTACCTACTACAGGGCTATCTTGAGTTTTTTGAGTCATGATTCTTGGGATGCCTTGCATCATATGTTCTCTTCTTTACTTTCACTATGTTTCTACTAGTTTTTTGGTACCTTGTGATGCTACCTTTCATCCTTGGTAACTTGTTTTCCTAATTTTATGATTAGTGTTTTTTACAGAGTGAGACTCATATAGAGTACTAGTTCCTATTTGAATTTTTAATTATAGTGACTTGGCATCCATGTAATCTGGTAAGATGGATTGGTTACCTTAGAGACATTTTGTATTTCATTATGATTTGTGCATTGGTACCTAATCAAGCCTTGTTGCTAAGACCCATTTAGTCTCTTTGCTTTCTCTTTTCTTACTCCCTATTTTGTGCTTAAGGGGGGATGTTGGAGTAAGTGTTAATCTTAATTTGGAGTTGTTTATTTATTTGATATATGTTGAATATTTGCATCACTATTTTATGTGTGTAGATATTTCAAATCAACTAATCTATGTTTCACATAAGAAATTATCATTACATGAAACCAACTCATTTTGCCTATTTACTAGCCACTCCTTATTCTTATCCTATCAAATTGATGAAGAGAGAGATATGGATTTGTATTATTATTTGAGGAATAATGAGACTGGACTATGCATAATTATTATTATCTACATTATGTCTCCATGATTATTTCATTGTGGTAATGGTGTTGTAAGAGTGGTCCTATAGAATTATGAGTTCATTCTAAACTCTGAAAATTTCATTTCAGCTTTTAAAACATAATCCTCCATCACTCCAATAAAATTCACCCACTTAGAACAATCATAACTCTAATATTGGTTTGAAGCACATGCTACCAAAAGTGGACTTGCACGAGTTTGATGGTAATGATCCACTCACTTAAATTAATCAAATAGAAAATTTATTTGATATACATCATACCTCATGTACACCACAAATATTTATTATGACATCTCTCATCTTAAACTTGAGAATATTTATTTAGTATAGGTGGTTGTGTGTTCAAAATAAAAATAAGGGCACTCTTGTTACATGAACAATATTTAATAGGGAGTTACAAATAAAATATCACAATGTCTCCAAGAACTAATCCAATCAGTTATCAAAGTTACAATAGAAAGGTACTAATAAAATTCAACAATTTTAAGATTATCTTTACCCATGGATAACATCACTCATAATAATGTAACTGGCCTATTTTTATGGGGCTCAAGGATAACATCTAACTTGAGGCTTTGATGTTTAATCAATCCACTTTTTTTAGAGTCATACCATTCATGCACCAAGTAGAGGAGAAATAATTGATCAATATAATGGATTTCAATCATGGCCATAAAGGTAATTTCATATCACCATAGTTTCTATAACCTACAAGATTGAGCCCTCAACAAATTGGAGAAAAGCATTCCAAAGGGTTATGTTTTGGTAGTGTTAGCAAGTGGAGCAAGGGACATAAATGTGCCAAAAATAAGTTGTCATAAATTTAATGTGCAAATGAAGATGATGATGATGATGAAGCCACATGTGAAGGTATGTAATAATTAGAGGAATCTAAATATTCTAACCCTACTATCTCCTATCATGTCTTTTCAAGTATAAATAATCTCGAAACTCTTAATGTGGTGAGTTTCCTCAAGAAAGAAAAGGTGACAATTTTGATTGACTTAAGAATTACACATAACTTCATCAATAATAATTTGGATATTCATTTGAAAGGTTTTATTTATCTAGCTCTATAATTTAAAGTTGAGATTGGAGATGGTGGCATAGTCAACTATTCTAGAAAATTCCATAGTATTAAGATTATCATGGGGGACTACCTTCTTAATTATCCTATGTTTGATATTCCCATGGGTTGGGATGACATTATTTTTGGAATACAATGGCTCATAAATTTGGGCACAATAGAGATGAATATTGAGTATTTGTTCATGCACTTTTATTTTGAAGGTAATACATTTAAACTATGAGGATTAGAGTAAAGCCTCCCGAATTATTAGTTTTAGCTCAGATGAAAAATATTCTTTAAAAAGGGAAAAAAGTATTTTTATCATTTTTTTAATTTATAATTTCATCCAACACATGTGTCTACATGTCCAATTTTATAAATGATTCTTGATGACCATCCAATAGTTTTTGGTGAAATGCCAAAAGGCATACTACCCTGTAGAGAACATGATCAGGCCATAAGACTAATTTTAGGCATCACACCATCGAACATTAGACCATAAAAGTATCCATAATCTCAAAAAAATTCAATTGAAAAAATAGTACATGAGATGTTAGAGGTATGAATTATCTAATATAGCCAGAGTTAATATTCCTCCTTAGTGGTCATGGTACGGAAGAAGTATGAAATTTGGAGGATGTGCCCTGAAAAAAGAGAACTCAATATAGCTAGAGTGAATATTCCTCCCTAGTGGTCATGGTATGGAAGAAGTATGACATTTAGAGGATGTGCCCTTAAAAAAGAGAACTCAATAATCACACCATCAAATATAAGTTCCTTAGTATAGTAATTGATGATTTGTTAGATCAATTACATGGTGTTATTTATTTTACCATACTAGATCTTCATTCTAGGTATCATCAAATTCATATCAAAGTTTGAGGATATCCATAAAATAAATTTCAAAACTCATTAAGGACATTTTTATGTTTATTGCCATTCCTTTTGGTCTCATAAATGCATAATCTATATTTTAGAGTTTGATGAATACTATTTTTAGGCCTTTTTAAAAGGAAGTTTGTGTTGGTATGCTTTTCGATGACATCCTAATCTAAAACAAGAATGGGAAACAACATATTAAGATGTGAATTAGGTATTTTTAGTTATGTAAAAACATCATATTTATGTAAAACTTCAAAATTTTCTTTTGGAATCTATGAGGTGGAGTAGTTGGGTCATCTTATTTTACATGAATGATTCAAAGTCAACCCTAAGAAGATAAAATTTATAATGGAGTGGAAAGTGCCAAAGACCATAAAGAAATTTTGTGGATTTTTTGGGATAATAGGTTACTATCATAAATTTATAAAAAATTATGGTAGCATATTAGCTCCACTCATAGCCTTGTTGCATAAAGATTCCTTCTATTAGACTAAACCAGTTACCAAGCTATTTGAGTATTTAAAAGAGGCTATATGCACCAATCTTATTTTGGAAACTCCTATTTTTTCCAAAATGTTTTTTTTAAAAGTGTTTCATCTCAAAATGGCATGGGAGTAGTACTCATGCAAGAATAAACACCCATTGCATTTGAGAGTCATCAACTCAAGGGACAAAACAAGCTCAAGCCAATCTATGAGAAAGAAATGATGGTATTCTTCATGGAGTCAAGCAATGGATACCTCATATGATGATTAAACACTTTTAGGTAAATAATAATCATGATAGTATAAAATATGTTTAGGAATAATGATTATCATTAAATTAGAAAAAAAAAATGGGTGACTATGTTAGGTTATGAATTTGAAATAGTTTATAAAAAAGGAAAATGTGATAGCAAATGTACTTTCTAGGAGGGATGAATTAGTTGAGGCATTATTATGTGTAATTACCATTTGTAAACTAGATTGGTTAGAGGAACAAAGATCAAAATGGGATAATGGAAAGGATACATAGGTATTGAATGATTTAGGTGTAAATTAAACACATTATGATATAAAAATAGATTGTACATATGTAAGGATTATGTCATCAAACACAAGATCATTCAGGAGCCTCATTCAAGATTTTTGAGGATATATAATTACATCAAGTAAGATTTATTTTCAAACAAACTCAAGGTTGATATATAGAAATTTACCACATGGTTTGTTAATATAATAAAGGGGAAAAAATTAAGACACTAGTTCTTCTTCAACCATTATTCATCCCTAACTAATGGTGGGAGGATGTTTTTGATGGATTTCATTATAGGTTTGCAAGATCTAAATGTAAAATTGACATCATGGTAGTTATGGATAGGTTTACCAAATATTCTAGTGTTTATTATTTATCACAACCATTTTTATCTAGTACAGTCATTTTTAATTTTCTTAATACAATCAAAAGCTATATGGTTCCCAAAAAATCATTGTAAATGATCATGATCCTATCTTAACTAGTAACATTTAGACTGAGTTATTTATGAGTTTGGGTACCCAGTTGGCTCATATCTCATTATTTCATCCTTAATATGATGGGTAAAATGAGGTTTTCAACTAATTCCTATAAGGGTATCTTCATTATTTTGAATCAGATAAACAAGAACATTGGGTTCATTTGGCATCCACTAGTATAATGGTGGTATATCACTTCCTTCCATACCTCTTCTAAAATGTCTCCCTTTGAGGAACTTTATGGATATCACCCCCCCCCCCCATTCATAATTTCATAATTGAATGTACAACCCAGGGTTTGAACTGTTAAGGAACACATTCAACATCAAGATGAGGTACTAGCTAATTTAAGGGAAATTTTAGCAATATTACAAAATAAAATAAAGTAAAAAATTGATCAACATCATAGTGATAAAAAAATTATATCAATTATTAGGTATTTTTACACTTACATACATATAAGAATATGTATTTTAAGTAATAAAAAAGGATAACAAACTTTCTCCCAAGTATTATGTCCCTTATCAGATCTAGCATAAAATTGGCAATGTGTCATAAAAACTAGAGCTACACTAATACACTCATATACATCCTAAATTTCATGTATCTTGGCTAAATAAGGTCATTTGATAGATATTTTCTACTCAGAATAAGTTACTTGAATTGGATAAAGAAGGTAGAGTAATTTTAGACCCTGGGGATATCCTTCACACGCACGCGCACACAAACACACACACACACATAAAATCTACAAACAAAAGAGATTAAGGAGTATTTAATCAAGTGGAATATTTTTAATTATGAATATTAAACATGAGAGGATGAATATTTACTATAAAAACATACAAATTTGATTCAACATTGAGGGAAACATTTTTTTGAAGGGGAGGGCCATGTTATGCCCTTAACCTATAGTACATCTAGGGATATGTGTGGATGGATTGTGCCTTACATACATTTCATATTATCTTATTGCATTTATTTATGTTATTAGTATGGTCAACATATGGAATAACCATGGCTTTGTATATTTTATATATGAGGTAGTGGTTAGTATTTTATTATCATATTATGAACTCTACTCTTATTGCATTAATGTGGAGGTTACCCCTTGAAGTGACTCAGTCATTATTATCAAGTATTCTTCTCTTTTGTCAATTATTTTTGTGGATACAATTATTTTATTATTAATTCTTTAGTATATTATTCTAGTGTTGAGAACATCTAATTAATTTCATTACATTTTGCCTTTCTTCTTCACATTTGTAATAAACATAAGGTCTATGTGGATTATTCCATCCTCTACCACCACCATAGCCTCTACCTCTCTAAAATTCTCTTCCTCTTTATTAATTTTAAAACCCTTATTTATTATCTTATTATTTTTTTATCTCATAGGATTAATCTCCTCTAGTGGTGTCAAACCCACCCTGACCCCTTAGAGATGATTGTCCCCTTTTTGGCCAAGCTGATCTTCTATAATCATGTTTTTTTCTTCTACATTCAAAGATAATTGGTAAGCCTCTTCCATGATATTTATTATATGTACACTTAATTCATATTATATATAAAAATTTAAAACATTTAAATAACTTGAAAACATTTATTCTTTTATTTCGTCATGGTCCACTCGTATGGATAATTGTCATGCTTAATTCATATGAATATATTATAAAACTCATTTGTATATTCTTTTACAATATGATTTTTTTTTGCCTTAAATTATATAATATTTTATAGAGGGTTTGTGCATAATATAATATAATAAAATTTTCTCTTAGCTTCTTCTCCGTATTACTTCAGGTCTTGATATTTTATTTAACCTTTATCTATCTCTCTTTTTGTAGGTGATCCTCCTAAATCACTGCATGTCCCTTTAATTTTTTGCATGAAAACTTTACTTATCTTTTCATATTTCATAATTATCCATTTGAAAATTATCTCCATGTTATTTAACCATTCTATCAATTCCTCTGCTTTTAAACTATATCTATACTCTACTTAACTTCTACCTTGATTCTTTTTTTCCTTCCTTTTAAGGAAGTAACCTTGTTTTTTCCAATTGATTATGGTTGGTATTATTATTCTTCTTGTTGTTTTTTTGTTACATCTCCATTTTTATTTTTTATTTGTCATGTGAAAATTATAGTTAATTCTTTCATTTGCCTCTGTAGATGTTGCATAATGTCATGTCCCCCTTTTTAGACATAAGAGTGAAAACGACCCTTAGCCTTATTCTTTGGTGGTTTCCTTAGGCTAAGGGAAAGGGAGATTTAAAATGAAGCACTAAGTCCTCTTCAAATTATAAAAAGATAACTTTTGGTGAATTTTTTCCAATTTTAATTTGAGGAGGGGGATTTTGAGTTAATGGGGCTCACATAGCCCTTAAGTGATTTTAAAATAAAGTTAACCTTATAACATTTTACACTTTCCCTCCAAATGTAGTGCCTAAATTGAGGGGTAAGGTCTACAAGGAGGATTATGATTCATTTTAAAATGTTATTCATGATATGATAATTGACATTGTAAGCTTAATCAAGAAAATACTTAACTTATCCATTAAGGATGAAACCCTTCAATAGAAGTTGGAGTAAGGGTAGAAACCCTTATATTCACCTATGGAATCCTCATTTAGAGGTTTTATCAATATTAAATAGATATAATTTGTCATAATTTATACTATTTATGGGTAGTGAATTGGCTTTGTGTTTAATACCCCTTCCTATAGGGTTGTGTTATAATTAGAGGTTGAAGATCCCTTGATTAAGGGATGTGTTTTAGAGTTTTGCATTTATTTTATTTTCCCTTACTAGGGAGATTTACCTTAAAGGTCCACATAAGGATTTTGTGTGATATTTGGAGCCTAATATGCATTATATAATTTATTTTAATTATTTGAATCATAACTCAATATTTAATTAAGTATTTAGTGTACTATTTATGGAATTTATTTGCTAAAATTTAGGTTTTTATTATTGTTGTATTTTTACAATAAGGGTGCCCTATTTGGATAAGTTAGAGGGTAAATTTGTTCCCTAATAATTTATATAAAATTAGTATGTTTTATGTGGTTGTTTGGCATAATTATTTTTGTATTTCATGAGGGTTTCAAGGATAAAAGGGGCTTGAGGGTTAGCTATAATTTCTTGAGCATTTCCAACAAGGTGTTGGCTTGGGTTCAAGGTTAGTAACTTCATTTTATGCCCTAAATTATATTGGTACCAATTCCAAATTATTATTAGGGTTTGGAGTGATATATTATATCATTTTTTCAAGGGTTTGATATCTAGGGTTTGGTTGGAAAAATTTGAAATTCATATTTGTTTGTCTAAGATTTCATATATTTAAATCAAAATTTACACATGTGGTGTTAGGGTTTGTTGTTAGGGTTTGTTGAGAAACACTTTAATCTATTTTTAACCATAAAAGGGACATTTCAATGTATCAAAGCCAATTTCTTAGCCAACTATGGGGTTTGAGGGTTTATAAGGTTAAACACTGACAAAGGGAAGATAAGTGGCTTTCATGTTTTTGGATGGTGCTATATGGAGAAGCTTACACAAGTGCAAGAAATATTGAATGATGTGATGGTATAAATGATCCACACCATAAAAAAATTAAATGGAAAATGGATTCTTCCAAGGTAAAACATTAGTTTTCATCCATCAAAGGTCACAAGTTATTCTTTACCTAGGTCATTACAGCCTACCTCCCTTTTAAATGAATTAAAGGGAAAATGATTTGGGATTGGGACAATGTCAACCCCAAGAGCTACACAAGGAGATTTGAGGCATGCTTGGATTATAGAAGAGGAAAACACATCTAACCTTATGATAAAGGAAGATCCACTAGCTAATTGCCCTAAGGATTCATCACCAAAGGAGGGTACAAAGATAAAATTTAAAGGGGTTAGTGAGGAGTATAAAATTAGTATATTAAATCACTTTAACAAAAAAGGGTAAAACTTTAGAGTAGCTAAGTGTTGAATTTTTTGATTTTCACAAATCATAAAATTTGAGCAAAAAATGGGATGTTTCAGCTAGATAAACGGTACCAAATAATGAAAATTTTGAGTTACATAATTCATAATTATAAGGACAACAAGAATAAGTTGTCCAACAAGTTCATAAGAATTAAAAATAATAAAAAGAAGAAAATAATGTAGAAGAATCAAAAAAATCATGACTCTCGAAGGAAAATAAAGATTGAACTATATATGAGGGATGTCAAACATCCAAGGTTAAAGTTGTTTTAGCCTTAGAATTAATGAACCCTCATTAAAACATTGCAAAGTTTGAATCAACACATGTTGAGAGTAGTGTTTTGAATCCTTCTATAGTAGATAAGAAAGAAGAGGAAATCATGGGGCTACCAAGGATGGATTGAGTTGAAAAAAAATTAGATTTTCCCAAGCTTGATGAAGAGGAATCTTAAGAAGGTCTTTTAGGGAAGTATGCACATGAGGGAAGGGACTCACAAGCTTCATATGATGATCTTCCACTTGTTGTAATTTTCAGACCAACATATAAAGGTAAGTTATTTAATTATTTTCATGGCAGGAATTTATTGTGTCACCCCCTACTATGCTCCTAAAATATTTTGATCATCATGAGGGCCATGTTAACCATGAAGATAGTATGAAAGGGACCAAATAGAGAGATGGCATTGGTAAACATCATGATTTACTTACTAAATTTAAAATACTACATAGGGTGTTTTTTACTAAGGGAAGCATATAATGCAAGGATGTACAACCCTTGGCCAAGGTTGATATATGTATAACTTACATTGACTCATTTACAACCCTTGTAAATTAGACTCCATAAAGAAAAACATCTTTCAATAGCCATGATATCAAGGAAAACACCTTGATTAATGTTGTGTATGTAAGATTTGGCTATGTGGGATCACAAAGTATAATTTGGGAAATGTACATAACATTGTTTGGAAGGAAAAACTAAGTAATTAATTGAATTTTGTAGTCAATATACAACCCACTTCTACTCTATTTTATGTTTTTGGATATGGGATAAAGTTTGGATAATCATGAAGATGGTGGTAAGTAATATATATCATGATCTTAGGATCAATGGCATGGTTATTTATAACTTGGTGACTTTTATTTTTCATGTTTCCAGCTTGTTATCTCTAAGGTTTACTATCACTATGGTGAATCCCTAAGAAGATGTGTTTCCCACCCCTCAACATTATGGAGGTGGTCCAATCATGTGCAAGTGGACTTATAGACAATATAAGGATGAGTTTAAAAATGAAAATGACATACTGAAGCCATGATAAAGATGACATAAGCAAATCTCTTAAAATCTAGGTGAGAAAGAGTTGTAAGGAAAAAGCAATAAATAAAAAAAGAGTTCATATCATGATCATAAGGCTTGATGAGGTGATCAGAAAAGTGTTTCTAAACATCTTATTTTCACTAATATGTTTGATTTATGTATAAGATCACAATTGGAGCCAATTGTAATGGCAACAAGAAGTGCAAAGAAAGTTGTGAATTTTGAGTAGAGATAGTTGTTTCACTATTTTTTCATGTTTATTTTATTTTTCTTGGAAACAATTAAAAACGTAAAAATAAGGGTATGGTTTAGAAGAACCTAGACTTAGTCATGCGCTCATGATCCAATCGATGTAGATAACTCCTCTTTGGCTTGGAAGGATGACCTACAATAAGAAAGGAGATAGAAAATGGTTGTTTAACAAGATAGATGGATGGATTTCCTAGAGAAAGCTAGATCCAAGAAGTAGTAGACTTCTTTGGAGGCTGTCAATCCACTCTTTAAACAAATTAAGTTCTATAAAATTAAAATAGATGCTTGCATGAAGTAATAAAAAGTACTAAAACTCAATGAAATAAATTATTTTGAATAGAAATGAGCATTTTTACCAAAATACCAATAACTTGTTAAAAACTAATGCTAAAATGTTAAAACACTGATTTAGAAAATAGTTGGAGACTCTATGTTGTAATAGAAATCAAAAAATTATAATTTAGGTTAAGGAAGATAGGTGGAAATAACTTGTTTTTTTGTGAAAATAAATCACACAATGATCGATGTCGATCACTAGCCAACTAATGTTGGTCAGGGTACAAATGATGCCAAACAAAGGGGACCAATGTTGGTCCCTGTGGGCTCTAATTTGGGGGAAAATGATTGTTGGGTGAATTGTAAGAGGGTTTTAAGGGTTATTTTGGGTTAGATGTTGGTCATGAGGTTGGAATACATTCTTAGAAGTATCAAACTTAGTAGTTGTATAGTCAGGTGAATGGGAATGGTATGTGGGTGCTTTGGTGGGAGATGGAGTGTTTGGAGTTGTAGAACCCCAACACAAAGGGTGAATATAAGAGAGATGGGAAATGGGTGCAACAAGTAAAAACCACTAAAACTAATAATTAAACTTGATATAAGTTTAATATTATTTAATTTGAAGTTTGTTGGCCTAGAGAATTCCTAAGGTTGGGTGAAAGATACTTGGGATCCTGAAGCAATATGAACATAGCAACAGTTTTTGAGCTCTTTATAGTGAGTTACTGAGGCACTTTGATGTATTTGGTCTGGTTTAATGGTTCACCTAAAATCTTGGATTCACTCGAGAGTTAATATTCTCACTTAAAATATGTTTTCCAACCTCCTGAGGTAGGTTCTTTGGGTTACCGTAAGTAACCAATGTCATCTTGGTCAACTGGCATTGGTCAAGGAGTGATTGATGTTGGTCAGGGAAAATTGATTAATTTTTCTAAAATTAGATATTTGCACTTAAGATTGTCATTTAAGACCAATGGAAGTGGTCCAAGGTTAATAAAGGCATCATTGGCATGCATGAGGAATAAGTCTAGAAGGCTAGGGCATTGAATGCCTAGGTGGGAAATAGTCCTAAGGCTAGGTGTCAACCATTTATCCATGGGTTTGGGTGAGGAAGTATAAATAGGCTTACTTAAAATTATTAAATTATTAAATTATCCAAATGGGGTAAGTGGGTGTGTTTAAGGATTTTAATAAATATCCTAATCTAAGGGGAATAAGGGGGCCAAGGGGTGTTTTTAGGATGCCTAGAACCATGTGGTTTGGTTTTCTAGTGTCTATTTTACCTCTTTTTGTTATGTAGGTTGTAACCTCAAGATGTAAAATAAAAAAATAGGTACAATGGAAGTTTGGATGCCACAAGTATGGGAGGAGGTGTTCTCCCTCAAATAAGGAGTTGATGAGGTAAAAATGAAGTTAGGTCTAGATTTAATAAGTGTATATAGGAGTGGTGAACCTGGTATGATGGTATGAAGTGGAAAATAGGGTTACATTGAGGAGGATAATTGATAAGTGAATCGGGACACTATAATAAGCATAGTGGATATGGTTGAAATTATAAATGCAAGTCTCCATGCTAAGGTATTTATGTTCATAAGGGGCCAAAAATAGGGTGATCCTGAGAAGGTAGAATTGATCATAGTTGTCAAAACCACAAGTTGGCATATTCTAAGGTATCCAAAATGTCTATGCATAAAAAATTTCAAATGTGTGTACCATCGTGGATTATGGCAAGGTGGGTGAAATTGGTAATGTAATGAAAACAAGGGTGTTTTATTGTGAAGCTATGGGAATAATTTGGTAAGAGGGTCCAAAGTGAAGCTTTGAGGGGTGGAAAAGGGGAGCTAGAGGGTTTAAAACCCTAGTTTGGTTAATTGATGCCAGTCAGGGTTGACTAGTGTCAGTCAACCTAACCATATAGGTGATTGACATCATTCACTATCCAAACCCTAAAAAGGGAGCTAGTAACTAAAAAATTTATAAGATTGCTATTTTGGGCATATTGGTGTGGTTGGTCAAAGTGAATTTTATCTAGAATGAAAATGACTGGTGTAGGAAAAACATGTATTATGAGTTATTAAGTGGAGCTTACTTGGAGTCTAAGTGGAGTCTGAGTATGGGGTAGAGGATGCTAGGTGGGCTAGGTGGACATAGGTTTATGAGGATTCATCAAGCTAGAGGATGAGCCAGGGATGGAGGATGAGTAGTGGTAGTATAGGGTACTCCACCATGGTGGCATACACAAAATGAGGTAAGTACCTGGTCTTACTTTGTCTAGTTTATTCTAATTTGGGTGGGTAAGTTGGAAATGTGCATGTAGGTTAGAGAGGTAATTTATGAGGGTAGGGGGCAAATTGTAGTAATTATTGGGATTGTATATGGGAAAAGGGTAGGAAGAGGGAATAGATTAGGGTATTATAGGTTTTTTAGGTTATTATGGGAGAAAATCAAGGTTTGGGGGGCACCATCCATGGCACACAGTGACTAACATCAATCATTATCGACTAACATCAATCAATAATGGGCTAGTCTCAGTCAAGATAGGGACCAACACTAGTCCTCAACACCCAACCAATATTGGTTGAGGGTCAACTAATATTGGTCTAAGAAGGAACTAGCATCGATCGAGACTTCACTAAAATTAGTCTTGAGGAGCAGGGTAAAGTAGTGAAAAGGGGTTTAAAATGTTGGAAAAATGTTGTACGCACCTTAGATCTCGAGTAAGCTTAGATTAGGGTATAAGACCTAGGCTTAGGAATAGTTATTAGAGGTAGGCTTGGGATGGGCTATTTATAAGCTAAGAGGTTGGTAGGGGTTGTTTAGTAGGTGGAATATTTTTAGTATATTAGAAAGTGTAAGGTAAACTAAGGCATATATCTAAATTTTTAGGCAAGGGTGATGTTGATAATGTGATATCAGGTGCCACCTTTCCTAGATGATGTATGTAGAGACATGACCAGACAAGATTGGGAGCACATGATGGTAGTAGATTTGGGTGGCATGCTTAGGGTTTCTATTTTGAGGATCTGTATTACATGGATATGTAGGGGAGATGACTCATGGCCATGGTCATGATAGATGTCACTTATTACATACTCCCAAAATTGAATGGGGGTAGATTTCCTTGGGCACTGATAGGTGTGCTAGTTGATATGATTGAGGATTAAATAGTCTTTAGATGGGCCTAAGCAATATTGGTTTAACTTTGGGGTTATCAAGTATACAAATGCTATGGTATGAGTGTATGTTTTTTACTACACTACTGGGTATATGATCATATCACCATTTTATGTCTAGTTAGACTGTCTTGGTACACATGTTATCAGGCCAAGTTTAGATTTGGCTTCATGAGATGTAGGTCAAACATGTCACTACCATGATCAAGGGTAGAGGTGTGAAACATGTATTATTTTACATAATAGTTAGATGCATTGGTAGATTGGGAAGTTATTTGACGACCATACATAACACTCCCACCATAGAGGGGGATCAACACACATATATTTTAATTATATAGATTTAGATGGATATATGGGAGGCAATAATAGGAGGTAGAGATAATCCATTTTGATCATGTTAGTAGGTATTACATATTGATACAAGGTATCTTAAAAGTATTGTTAAGATATAGATGTGAGGATGTAGAGGAACCATTACCTCCACCACAACTAGTGGAGGATAATCCATTATATGAGGAGTTACAAATTCCTATAGGTGTAGATGATGTTAGGGCTACAAAGGAGTATATCATGTGGTGTCAAAGATAGTATGATATAACATTTGGGGGAGATGGGTGATAGGGCCTAGCTAGAGGTGTAGGTAGACAATAGTAGGCTATAGATATGGAGATGGAAGAGGAGGGTGATCAGATAGAGGTGGATTCTCTTGAGAGATAGATGATTATCATAGAGTGACATTAGGTAAGAGCATCATTGGATACATGTTAGTCATCTCTATCCTCCATGACACTAGAGAGGTACATGGCATAAGGTCAGCTAGCAATGAGAACCTAGGAGAGAGATAGTCTCTAAGCACAAGTAGCTACCATCACTTAGGAAAGGTATCATGCATGGGGATAGGTAGCCACCCTTACAAAGCAGAGGGATTATTCTCAAGCACCTCTAGCCATCATTACCTAGGAGAGGGATTTGGCATAGGGTCATCTAGGTATGACCACATAGGAGATGGATGGGTTATAAGCACAAGTGACCCTAATATTAGCTGAGAAGGATACTCTGAGATAGGTAAGAGTATGGGCATCTATAAGACCAGATCAAATGATTCCATTGTCTAGATATGTGGTGATAGCGGATGAACTGAGGTATTATGAGGCATATGTCTTTAAATAGCTTCAAGATGTGTGCTAGTATGTTGAGTATGTAATAGAGTGAATTATGGGAGGGAAACCTAGAAGCATGACACCAAGTGATTGGGAAACATTGATAGGTGTTTAGATAGGTCCAAAATATAGATAATATCTAAGAGATAGTAGTACCCTTGCACCATAGTCCTTATTAGAATCTTATTAAATTATTATGATTTTGATTCTGACCTATGAGTTGATATAGTGAGATGTATATATTTTTAGATACATGAACCTTGATGTGTGTGTGTGTGTGTGTGTGTGTGTTATTTTGATTTGAGTTATGATGTTGTTATGGGTGAGTGACGTATGTTTTTATGGTTAATGATATTTATGTAATGATTCATTTTATGATATGGATGATGTGCTTAGATGGTTTATTTAGAATTTTTCTTGTTAGTAGGTGTATGCTTAATTAGATGCTTGTCATTTAAATTAATAAATCTATGTGATCCCATACTTAGATAGATATGTGATTGGATAACATAATGACTTAATTCATTTATTTATGAAAAAAATGATCAAATGTGCTAATTAACTTTATGATAAAATTTTATAATGGATTAAATGTGATAGAATTAATTTAATTGATGCGATGATAAACAAGATTGCTTAAATAGATGAAATATTAGAAATTTGATATTGATTTTTAACACATGATGATAGTTATGATAAATAGAATGTTTTCATGATTAAAAACACATGAATAAATGATGTGAATGGTTAGTGACAATCATTTAATAAAACACATAATGTATTTAAATTTTATTATTTCATTTATTTGGATGAGAGTTGATTTTTTTTAATGTTTAAAACCATCTTAACATATAGACTAATTTCAAACAACGAAACTATATGTAAGAAAAGAGAGGAAATAAGATTTAAAAATGTAAAAAATCAAAAGATAAATGTCTAAATGAATGTATCTATAGGTAGGTATAAAAAAGGAAGAAGGAAACACAATGTTGTTTTAGTGGTGAGGACCAAAAGATAGGAAGGTGGATCAGCTTATGAACATAATCCCTTTGCATGCTTCACATTAGCATTCATTCATTTGTTAATAAGTTTCTTGATCACATAGTGTCAAGCAAGCTCAAAATCCCTTATTTTGTGGAGGGTAAAAAGGGAAATGGATGATAATGTAACCTTCTTGTGGAGCTAGCTTTCACCTTCTATAGGTTTACAAAGACCCATTATAAAAAATTCTATGTCTTATTTGGTGTAGACTAATTGATGTGGGAAGTCTAATTTTTTATTTTTGTGAAAGTTGATTACAACTTCTAAATTTTTTTTTTCTTTTTTGAATTTTTGACTATGGATATTTTTGATGGTTTGAGGGGTTGGGGAAGTTTATTAATGTGAGAAGCTTCCATGATATTTATCGTGTTAACAAATGTTTAATTTAGCCATCTTTCAGGGGAGTGGTCTAAGATTTTGATTTGTTAGGCTTGGATAGTTGTCCTTCAAGGGAGTAGTCTACCTTATTTTAATCAATTTTGAGTTGTTTGGTAGTTGTCCTTCAAGGGAGTAGGTTACAATGCTAGAGATGACCCATAAGATGTAGTTATTTTCTTTTTTTTATTAATGTATACATAGACTTGTTTATATATACTTAAGGCTTACCTTTATGAAGGAAAAACAATAGCACAAGAAGGTTGAATAGTGGGTGAGAAGATGCTTTAAGAGAAAATGACTATGGGATTCTATCCTATTAAGGATAAAAAGTATCCATGAGAAACATGCCATGGGTAGAACCATGGTACCTATATTTAGGATCGAGGTTAAAACTGTGATGGATAATCACATGGTTCTATGCTTTAATCATTTGTCCTCAAATTAAGGGGAAGAAGGTGATAATCTCACAAAACAAGGGATGAGATTAAGTTAGACATAATATGAGCTTGAACTTGTTTTAAAAAAATAATAGATGCAAATGTGAAGTAATGAGGGACTTAGGTTTTAGTTTCCCTTCAAGAGATGATAATCAGTAATCTCCTAACTCATACTTATGCATTATAGTATATGGTCCAAGCCAATTAAAAGAAAACTTTCCCCACTTACTTCTTTCTATAGGGCTTACATGTTGATTTTCTTTTAAGATGAGGTCTCTGCTATTGAATTCTCATTCTTTTAGGTGTTTGTTATGAGCATGCTTGATTCATTATTGATAGACATGAAGATGGTTAAGCATGGCAAAATGGCACTCATCATGTAGCTCAAGTTGGCCTAAACATTCTTCATGATAATCTCCCTCTAAAATGATATCCTTTAGGAATATATGAAGAGATGGAATCTAGAGAGAGGCAAGATAGCCTCAGATCCAAAGACAAGAGAGAAAGGGGTAGCACCCATAGGGGTTTGAATGCTGGTTTGATATGGCCATAAAGTGAAGGAAATGTGTAAGTGCCAATCCTGACTAGATGCATTGACCATTTTAGTTATCATTTTTTTAAAGGTTTCAACCTATCCATTAGCTTGTGGATGATAAGGTGATGAGAAACTAAACTTAATTCCAAATGTGTCACAAAGATTGCTTACTTTTTTAATTTTAAATGATTTTCCATTATCGATGATGATTTTGTGAGGAAAACCAAAGTGATAGATAATGTGTGTAGACATCCAATTCCTAACACCATTTGTGTTGAAATTGTCATTCTTACTCGAGTTGCACTCAAATGCACATTTTAGGTCAAAATCTATAAAATGCACTAAATGGTTTGAACTTGTCATTTACAAGTGCCAATTTAGGTCAAATTATCCATAAATATGGTAATGTATTTTATGGGCTAGTTAATTTTGATCAATTCATTTTGACTCAAAATGATGATTTTGCCTTTTGTGCTCTGGATCACTCTTTTCTCCTAAATTCATTGGTTTGTGTCATGTACCTTTGTTATTTTGTGTTGGAAACATCCTAATTGTAAATATGGTTTTGGCACATCTAACGTCACCTTCTAATTATTTTTTAGTTGAATTACAACTCAATAATATGGCTTTCTGACCATTTTGATTAATTGAGGGCCAATTTTCAATTAATTGCACAAATGTTGATTAACCTTGTTTAAGGCTAATTAATCCAAATCAAGAGCTTAAGTGGATTTTCCATGAGAGTTGATAGATATTTATTTTTGAAAATTGATTCTTATTATCTGCATCATTAGGTGACATCATTTCTTGGGAAGACATCCTTAGGCCATAAATGCCACAAATATCAAGATTATGGGTCACCCATGCCTAGTTAATGCGTCACATGCCTCTTTAATGCCCCTTCTTCCAAGGCCATGATGAAAATAATTATGGATTTAATTCTAAATATTAGGATTATCCTCAACCACACATCTTCATCTTAAGATGGATAGTTCAGGTTGATCCTGACCAATCTCAAAAATCTATAAATAAAGAGGCCATAAACATCATTTCTAAGCTATTTTGGTGCAAGGTTATTATGCTCAAATATCTTCAAAAGATTGAATATTGAAAACTTATAATGCTAAATTATTTCCACAAGGCTTTGTATTTGGTCATAGATTTTTTTTGTAAGCTTCATTGATAGGCTAGTTTAGTGATTTGGAATCAAGAGCCTAGGTTTTATGGAGTGTTCTTGAGGAATTCAAGGAGATCACCACCATTTTTGACAAAGACAAGGATGCTTGATCAAGGGAGAACATGTTTTTGAGCCACATGGGTATGGTGAGATCATTTATTTCTTGTTATCCTTTGTAATTTACATAGGAAGAGATAGGCTTGGTTAGTTAGTTCTTTATGCATGTTTCATTGTTTATTGACTAATGCTTGACTAACTTATTTTGTAATCCTCTCTACATCTTGGCACGCCCAATGGGACTAGATGCATCTCACACCTAAAAAAGATCACTTTACAACTCTAAAATATCCATTTGGACCTTTAAAACTCTTGCAAATTGATTTTCTAACTTTATTTTGCCATATTTTATTGCCACAATTTTACACAGTAACCGACGTCGATAAGAAATATCGACATTAGTTACTTAGCTTAACCAATGTTGGTTATCAAAACCAACATCAGTTAGGTCCTAGTTAGCCAAAGTAATCATCGTTGGTGGTAATAACTGATGTCAATGATTGTGTTTTCCAAAAAACATAGACCTTAGAACTACTTTTCCAAAGTTCATTATTTCAAACTCAAAAGAGCTTCAAAGCTAAAGAACATGCTGACATTTTTCCTATAGGACCAAACATTTGATTTGATAAAAACATGTTTAAATCACCTCTTGCATTCTTAAAAATAAATTAGGAACTTTGATTTAGTGTTTAACAAATAATTTAGATGTTTTGGTGAATGTTTTAAAATTTTGCAACTAAGACCAAGGGGTCAAATGAACACCACCAAACATTTCATTTGGGTTTTAAAATTGAACACACTTGTCAATTTTTATTTGCAATAGTTGTTTACTTAGATTTATTTAGAAAAAAGAGGAATGTTGCACGTATGCTCTTCCATTTTTCCCCTATAAGGAACCCTTGGAATCAAAAGTGCCATTTCTATTACAAATAGGCTAGTCCAAGGCTTAGAAAGAATTTCACCTAAAACACTCCCCAAAAACTCACCACAATTTGGGTGATCTTGAAAATGACCCTAAAGTCTTTCTATTTTATGCTTTCTTTATTTTCATGCAAACTTATCTTGTGAGGTGGATGTCATTACCTCTTATGAGTTCTTTAGTGAAGTTTTGACCCCAGGATTTCACCTCCTAGTATTGACTTCATTTGACTCCTTTGGAATTGCAAATGGAATGTATCTACATTTGGACATCGCACTACACTGAGTGAACAACAAGATGTAGTGGTTGTAAAAAGGACTAGACCTTTTTAAAACTAGCTAATGCCATGGTCACCCAATTTCCATGCTTGTATTTTGCATCATTTGATGTGAAAGTCATTATATAATTGATTCCCCTATAATGATTGAAACCTTGCTAGTTTAGTTAACCCCATTTTTCCATACCCTTGCTAAGATTTGGATAATTGTACTTAGTATATTTTGTTCATTATTTGCTTGGTATGCTTCAAGGTTAAAACTTGTGTGTTTTTTCATAAGCCATGTCAAAATCATGTATTTAAGTTAACAAGGGTAGCGTTATGCTCCCTAAATCATGTCAAATATTTTTTTGCCTTTGAGTCTTTGAAAGATAACAATTGACCACATCATTCAAGCATGCTTATGCCATTATGTTGCTCAATTTGTTTCAATACTTGTTTCACCCTATATCAAAAAACCACTTGTTTCAAACCATTTTGTCTATACCATTTAGATCTTTGTCTTGTGTCATCAATGTATCTGATCTTGTCTAGCTTATTTGGTCAAATCTTAGTTTTCAACATTGAGTTCTCAGTTAGCCTTATTAAGCTTGGATCCAAACATTGATTGATTTCTATTTAGGCCTCAATTCATGGGGATGATACATAGATCTTTCTATTTTGGGTTGCATAGCTTCAGTTAATTAATTACTCAAAATTGAAAAATATTGATTATTTGTTTATTCAAGTGCCTATCCGCATTAATTTTTGTGACTTTGTTTGGGAAAACACAACATTTCTTCAAAAACCTTTGATGTTAGATTTTTGATGTTAGGTTGTTTCAAGCCAAACCTTGGCAAAAACTACTTTTGAGCTGTAGCTCTACCCCTTTCACCAATCTATTTATCCTTTGGATCATTTTTTAGGGTTTGCAAAACTTTAAGTATTTTTATTTTTGGATATTTCTTCATTAAACGTAGATATGTCTAGCTACACTTATGGTGAAGTCATGGATAAACCAAATTATGATAGAATGGCCACACAAAATGACTTTTATGACTTTATTCAAGACCCCTATGGTGATAATATGGTTTGTAAGATAAATTTCTATCCACCTCACAAAAATCAATCATGGGAACATAGTCAAGATCCAACTTATGATCCAACTCATGATTGGAATGATTGGGTTTATCAAGAAGACTTAGATGCTTTGGCTTGTGTAAGTAATCAAACTCCACAATGTACCAAGATCACCATTTTAGGACCTCCCCTTTTGGTTTGCATGAGCAACCAAACTAAGAAGCATCCAGTCATCACCATTTTAGGACCTCCCCCTTTGGTTTGCATGAGCAAACAAACTAAGAAGCGTCCAGTTGTTACCATTCTTGGCCCATCACCAATTTTTGATGAAACTATTATTAAAGAACCTCCATTTGATGAACCAATAATTGTTTTCCCTTCTTCAATAGTCTAATATTTGGAGAATCCATTATTGAACCACAAACCATTTTTCCCACTAAACTAAATTTTCCCCACTTTATAAATTATGTGTCAATCTTTGAGCCTAAAAAAGAACCATTACCTCTTCAAAATCCATCTTATGAGGATAAAAATGTGTTCAAAGTTGATCTTTTTCAGCCAATTGTGAACCAAAACCAACATGTTATTGTTTAAACACCCATTTGTGACAAGATAAACTATGATAATTCACCTATTCATATGTTACCTATTTTTAAAGATCCCCATCTCCTTGATAAGCCAATCTTGATAGAATTGTCTCTTGACCTTTTCCCACTCATTGAGGAGTCTCACTTTGACAGACATGATTTTGTCGAGACATCCCTTGAGAGGTTTCCTTTTTGTTATGGGCTTCACTTAGATGAGTCAGTCTATGTTGAGCCCTTCCAAAATGAATCAATTTTTATTGAGCCCATTATGCCATCAAAGGCCATTACTTGTCAAAAATTTAGCATTTAATAGAACATTATCAAAACAACCATATCAGATGAAGAATCAATATTAGAGTTAAGTTTCATTTTTAAACCAACATTGTATTTAGCATTAGAAATAGACTCAACATCAGTTATGACATAGCATTTAAAATCCCTTGCTTTAAAATTAGAGTCAAAAATAGATTATAGTTTTGGTTGTTACAAAATTGGTTACAATTGCCTTATAGATCAATTTGAATATATTTGTGATCTGTTTACAATTTTTGAGGATGATTACTTTAGCACCGACATAAGTTATCCTAGTATCTTATATGAGGATTGTGCTACCTTTCACCATCCCATTATTACCACCCAACATAGCCACATTATTGACATTCAACCTCCCATAAGTGTCGATCAAGAATGATAGAATCATACTTTGTTGAACTACATCCATGGTGACATAGTAGTTGAAGAAGAACAAGGAAGCCAAGACCAAATTCATTTAGAAAAAGAACAATCTCCTAGTGAAACCTCTTCATAGGTGCTAGAGGATAAGCAAAGATCAAACTCATCATCTTTTAGTGACACCTTTTTGAAGGCACTAGAAAAAAATCAAAGTCAAATGTTAACATCTCTTTGTGAAACCTTCTTAGAGGCACTATGGGATGATCATAACACATTCATTGGTGAAAACCTCATCGAGGTAGCAATAGCTAAGAATAAAACTTATTCATTGTTTACTAAAGATAATATCAAAGATCAAATCAAAATAGCTTCCAATCTATAGCATAATCAGATGGTATCTACTCTCAAGATCAAGCAATGAAAAAAGTTGATGGTCCTATCGAGAGCATCTTTAGAGGTCTTTAACCCTTCCATAACCAAAATTAAGTCAAATCTAGAATCATTAACATTATGTGTGACTAAAAGTCCCAGTCTCCATTTATTTTCCCCCATTATATATTCCATTATCACCCACCTATTTATTACCCACTTATCTCATTTATCCTACCATTATTTACCATCACTAGTAGCACTTTATTGAGGTTATAAGGATATCTTGTCTTGATGTTTGAAGGAAGTAGAATCAACAATCTATGAAGATCATGAACACATTATTGAGATCTAGATCAGCAACAAGTTCTTAATAGAGAAATTTTTCCAAAAGGATGTTGTATAACAACTTATGTAGCTAATTATTTTTTAGTGACTCACATATTGACTAGGACATGCAGCTTCCTATCAGCAAGAGCAATAAAACCATTTATTTCATATAACATTCACCCATTTGCCATTACCATGCCTCATCTCTTAGGGAAAACTCTATAGACACATTTTTATGCATTATTATACCATTGAGATCCATGAACCAGGCCATTTAGACTACATTGACTTGAGTTCCTTCGAGACTATATAGCTAATGCTCAAGTTTTATTGAGGTCAACTCAGTCACCCCTTTCCCACACTCTCACCATTTTGTGAACAATATGATCTAGTCATTTCTTGGGGTAACTTTGTCACCACAATAGCCAATTTTCTTATGATCATTTCATTATACCATTTCCATTCCTATCTATACCAAAGCCTATTTTTAGTCATCATACCCAATCCTATTTTGATCTTAGTTCTTTTAATTCTTCCCACACCTTTTATGGGGGGATTCTGATGAAGTTTCAATAATCAAACAAATTCATGTTTATAATGGTAGTCTATGAAAATAGTGTGATAGATGATCTGACAAGATATCTTTCATCTTATATCCACATTAGTTTATGTGAGCTTGATTATAACTACCTATGGGCAAATCAGTGTTTCACCAATATTGCTACTAATTATAACCACCTTTGGGAAAATTAGTATCATTGATTAGTGTCATTGTGTCTTAGTTATAACCACCTATGGGAAAACTTTGGGTAACACTTGTTTATCATGCATTACCACATCACCTTGTTATGACTTGAGATTATTTTAGGACTATTTAGGTCATGTTCAATTCTTGTTGAGGTCACCTCAGTCCCCCTTACCTCACTCTCATCTATTTGTGAGCATAAGCCATTACAACTAGCTTAGTTATCTTATTGGAACCTCTACTCTTAGGACATGCATCTCCTCAACTAGATGGTCCAACCTTGTGCATATTTTATCCAAAAAACATTGGAAATACTTTGAAAATACCAAAAACATCATAACATGATCCACAAAAGAATAAAAGTATTGTCTCATCATTTTATACATTTTTACATTCTTGTTCCACCATCCCACGCTCTCATCGTTTTGCAAGAAATTGCTAAGTTTGAATGCTCTTGAGATTTTGAAAGAACATAAACACTAGTTATTTTCATCTTCTCCCATGCACTTGCCATTTTTCAAGATCATTCTTTCTTATCTCATCAACTTCTTGTTTGCATGAACATTTGTCTTTAACCACACTAACTTGGTTTTTATTTGTATGTGTTTATTTGAGTTTTCTTAGTATTTTGTTGTGCTTGCACACTTATCCTTTTATTTCTTATCCTTTTCTCTTTTTATTACTTCGTATCTCCATTCTTGGTCTTGTCTTTCCTTGATTATTTTTCTTTTTGATTTTATTTTTCTCTTTTATGTTCAAGAATGCCTTGATGGTCCACATGGATCTTGATTATTCATATCTTGGTCTCATGTCATTAAGATGTTCTTGCCTTTTGTTTTTAAACATTTTTATTCCTACTTAAGGTTTGATAGCTCATATATTTATTTCAAGCTAAGTTTATTTATGTTTGTCTTTTTCTTTATTTTTTACTTTTTTGTTTAAATGTAAATCACTATAACTCTGGTTTTGGTCATTATTTTACCATTATCCTTAGTTATAGATATTCACATTTGAACTAGCTCAGTGTAATTAGAATATTATGTCATTCTAAGTTATTCATACTTATGATGCTTAATGTTTTTTTTATATCCAGCACTTTGTGCTTAGGTCTCAATGTCTTAACATCAACATCAGCTTTGATTAACTATTCTCAAGAACACTTTGTAACACCTAGGCTCATGATATGGCATTAGGCTTCTAGGTAGCATGCATTTTAGCACTAGGTATATGCTTAGACATGCATATCTTCACATACATTATCATTCTAATCAATTCTTGGTCTTTTTTCATCATTCCTCATTCCATTCTCTCCTAAACTTGGGTGAACTACATTAGCCTAAATTTCATGTTAGAACATGAGTCAATGGAACTATGTAGGTAGCGCTCAATTTCTATTGAGGTCAGCTCAGATATCTCCATTCTTCTTTTTATCTCTCATCACCTTGTGCATTCTTATATGCTTGGTTTTATATGACTTTCTAAGCCATTACACCATCGCATGTACGTTTGTGCCTGCTCACTTTAACCTATCTTTTTAGTTATATCCTTGAGCTATTTTTCTTGCCAATTGCTCATGCTAGGGCACAACATCTTAACCAAATCCAAATAAAATTAGCTCTATAGGGGAAAAATCATTCTTTATTCTATATCAATGATCAAAATTTACCCTACTAGTGCAAAACAATTTTATCATTATCACATTTGCTCTACTAGGGCACTTCTTATTATATTCTCTTTAGAGACCCTATTATAGTGGTGTTTCCCATCCTGAAGCAGAATGTTCTCTTTTTTCCTCTAATTCCAAGATCTCCACATTAAAGCCCATGATGGCAACATTTTAGTGTGCAACTTGTGTTAGGATTGATCAATGTCGTAAGCATGTAGCTTGTACTCTCAAATTGGATTCATTTACAATGTGTCCCTTACATTTATGGATTGTATCTTTTCCATTCCCCCTATCTCTAGGGCCTATTATACATCTAATTATATTTTTATCATTGATGGTAATCACATATGCAAGCATTAGATCATATAGATTTGATCTATTCCATGGGTTAATTTCTCACTTTCTCTCTCTCTTTTTGAGAGTCCATCCTTCTCTTCCATCTTAGTATGTCCTCTCAAGGGGGCATCATGGGTTTGTTCCAATCTATTCTTGACAACTATTTTTTTTGAAAAGATGTTGCTTTACCTGAATGTCTATCTATGCCTTCTCAAATAAGGGCAAAATGTAGACATCCAATTCCTAACACCATTTGTGTTGAAATTGTTAATCTTACTTGAGTTGCACTCAAATGCACATTTTAGGTCAAAATCCATAAAATGTGCTAAATAGTTCAAACATGTCATTTACAAGTGCCAATTTAGGTCAAATTATCCCTAAATATAGATATGCAATTATGGGCCAGCTAATTTTGATCAATTCATTTCAAGTCAAAATGATGATTTCACCTTTTATGTTATGGATCACTCTCTTCTCCTAAATTCATTGGTGCATGCCACGTACCTTTGTTATTTTATGTTGGAAACATCCTAAATGGAAATATGGTTATGATGCATCTAATGTCACCTTCTAATTCTTCTCAAGTCAAATTACCACTTAGTAATATGACTTTATGACCATTTTGATTAATTGAGGGCCAATTTTCAAATAATTGCACAAACGTTGATTAACCTTATTTAAGGCTAATTAATCCAAATCAAGAGCTTAAGTGGATTTTCAATGAGATTTGTTGTATATTTATTTTTTAAAATTGATTTTTATTATCTGGATCATTAGGTGACATCATTTCTTGAGAAGACATCCCTAGGCCATAAATGCCACAAATATCAGGATTATGGGTCACCCATGCCTAGGTAATGCCTCCCATGCCTCTTCAATGCCCCTTCTTCCAAGGTCATGATGAAGATAATTATGGATTTAATTATAAATATTAGGATTATCCTCAACCATACATCTTCATCTCAAGATGGATGGTTCAAGTTGATCCTGACCAATCTCAAAAATCTATAAATAAAGAGGCCATGAACATCATTTCTAAGCTATTTTTTTGAAAGGTTATTATGCTCAAATATCTTCAAAAGCTTGAATATTTCAAATTTATAATGCTAAATTTTTTCCACAAGGCTTTGGATTTGGTCATAGATTTTGTTTGCAAGCTTCATTGATAGGCTAGTTTAGTGATTTGGAATTAAGAGCCTAAGTTTTATGGAGTGTTCTTGAGGCATTAGAGGATTTCACCACCATTGTTGACAAAGACAAGGATGTTGGATCAAGTGAGAACATGTTTTTGAGCCACATGAGTATGGTGAATCCATTTGGGAAGGTAATACGGTGTTGCTTTCTTTTATTTATTTAATGTTATCCTTTGTAATTCCCATAGGAATAGATAGGGTTGGTTAGTTATTTATTTATGCATGTTTTATTGTTTATGGACTAAGGCTTGACTAACTTACTTTGTAATCCTCTCTACATCTTAGAAAGTTATGTAATTAGTCATGGGAACACAGTCAATTTTTTGAGTGGGAAAAGATCAAGAGACAATTCTATTGAGACCAGCTTGTCAAGGAGATGATGCTCTTTAAAAATAGGTAGCATATGAATAGGTAACTTATCATAGCTTATCTTGTCATAAATTGGTGTTTCAACAATAACATGTTGGTTTTGGTTCACAATTAGTTACAAAAGATCAACTCTGAACACATTTTGATCCTCATAAGATGGCTTTTGAAGAGATAATGGTTCTTGTTTAGGCTTAAAGATCAGCCTATAATTTTTAAAGTGGGGAACTTTTGGGAACAATAGATTGTGGTTCAATAATGGATTCTCCAAATATTATGCCATTGAATAAGGGATAAAAAATAATTGGTTCATCAAATGGAGGTTCTTCAATAATAGGTTCATCAAAAACATGTGATGGGCCAAGAATGGTAACAATTGGATGCTTTTTAGTTTGGTTGCTCATGAAAATGAAAGGATGAGGTCTCAAATGGTAACAACTGGATGCTTCTTAGTTTGGTTGCTCATGCAAACCAAAGGGGGAAGTCATAAAATTGTGATCTTAGTACATTGTGGAGTTTTATTACTTACATAAGCCAAATCATCCAAGACTTCTTGATAAACCCAATCATTTTGATCGTGAGTTGGATCATAAGTTAGATCTTGATTTTGTTCTCATGACTAATTTTTGTGAGGTGGATAGAAATCTATCTCACAAACCATATTATCATGATATGGGTCTTGACTAAAGTCATAAAATTCATTTTGTGTGGCCATTTTATCATAAGTTGGTTTATCCATGACTACACCATAAGTGTAGCTAGACATATATGTATTTAATGAAGAAAGCTCTAAAAATAGAAAGACTTAAAGTTTTGTAATCCCTAAAAAATGATACAAAGGATAAATGGTTTGGTTGAAGGGGTGGAACTACACCTCAAAAGTATTTTGTGCCAAGATTTGGCATAAAACAACCTAACGTCAAATATCTAACATCAAAGGTTTTTGAAGAAAGGTTGTGTTTTCCCAAACAAAGTCACAAAAATTGATGAGGATAGGCACTCAAACAAACAATCAATCAATAGTTTTAAATTTTGGGTAATCGATTAACCAAAGTTATGCAACCTAAAAGAGAAAGATATGTGTATCATCCCCACTAATTGAGGCCTAAATAGAAATCAATCAATGTTTGGATCCAAACTTAACAAGGCTAATTAAAAACTTAATGTTGAAAACTAAGATTTGACCAAATAAGCTAGATAAGATTGGATAGCATGATGTCATAAGACAAAGATCCAAATGGTATACATAAAATGGTTTAAAACAAGTGGTTTTTTGATACAAGGTGAAATAAGTCTTGAAACAAATTGATCAACCTAATGGCATAAGCATGCTTGAATGATGTGGTCAATTATTATGTTTCAAAGACTCAAAGGCAAAAAAATATTTGACATGATTTAGGTAGCATAAAGCTACCCTTGTTAACTCAAGGACATGATTTTTACATGGCTTATGAACAAACAAACAAGTTTTAACCTCAAAGTATACCAAGTAAGTAATGACCAAAATGTACTAAGTACAATCATCCAAATCCTAGCAACGGTATGGAAAATGGGGTTAACTAAACTAGAAAGGTTTCAATCATTATAGGGGAATCAATTTCACAATGACTTTCATGTTAAACAATGTAAAAGACAAGCACATAAATTAGGTGATTTTGACATTGACTAGTTGTAAAAAGGTTTAGTCCTTTTTAAAACCACTACATCCTGTTATTCACTTAGTGTAGTGCAATATCCAAATACAAATACGTCCCATGTGCAACTCCAAAGGAGCCAAATGAAGTTAATGCTGAGAGGTGAAACCCTAGGTAAAAGCTTCCCAAAAAAACTTGTGGGAGGTGATGAAGTCCCCCTTGCAATCCAAGATACATAAATAAATAAATAAAGCATAAAAGTAGAAAGACTTTAGGGTCATTTTCAAGGTCACCCAAAATTTGGTGAGTTTTTTGGGAGTGATTTAGATGACTTTATTTCTAAGCCTTTGACTAGGCTATTTGTAATAGGAATTATGCTTTTGATTCTAAGGGTTCCATATAGGGGACAAATGGAAGAGCATACATGCAACATTTCTCATTCTCCAAACAAAATCTAACTAAAAAATTGTAGCAAATAAAAATTGACAAGTGTATTTAATTTTAAGCATAAATAAAATGTTTGGTGGTATTCATTTGACCCCTTGGTCTTAGTTGTAAACTTTGAAAAACATTCACCAAAAAATCTAAATTCTTTTGTTAAACACCAAGGCAAATTTCCTAATTGATTTTTAAGCATGCAAGAGGTGATTTAAACATGTTTTTATCAAAGCAAAATCTTGGTCCTATAGCAAAAATGTTAGCATGTCTCTTAACTTGGAAGCTCTTTTTAGCTTGAAATAATGAACTTTGAAAAAGTAGCTATCAGGTCTTTTTTTATGGAAAAATATAGTCATTAACGTCAGTTATTACCATCGATGATGATTACTTTAGCTAACTAGGACCTAACCTGATGACAGTTTTGATAATCGACGTCAGTTAAGCCAAGTAACTGATGTTGGTATTTCCTGTTGATGACGGTTACTTTGTAAAACCATGGCAACAAAAAATGGTGAAATAAAGTTAGAAAATTAATTTTCAATATTTTTAAAGGTCCAAATGGATATTTTAGAGTTACAAAGTGATCTTATTTAGGTGTGAGATGGATCTAGTCCCATTGGGCATGCCAAGATGCAAAGAGTATTACAAATCAAGTTAGTCAAGCATTAGTCCATAAACAATGAAACATCTATAAATAACTAACTAACCAAGCCTATCTATTCCTATGGGAATTATAAAGGATAGCAAGAAATAAATGAAAGAAAGCAACACCATATTACCTTCCCAAATGGATTCACCATACCCATGTGGATCAAAAACATGTTCTCCCTTGATCAAGCATCCTTGTCTTTGTCAATAATAGTGGTGATCTCCTCTAATGCCTCAAGAACACTCCATAAAACCTAGGCTCTTGATTCCAAATCACTAAACTAGCCTATCAATGAAGCTTGCAAACAAAATCTATGACTACATGAAAAGCCTTATGGAAATAATTTAGCATTATAACTTTGCAATATTTAATCTTTTGAAGATATTTGAACTTAATAAACTTGCACCAAAATAGCTTAGAAATGATGTTCATGGCCTCTTTATTTATAGATTTTTGAGATTGGTCAGGATCAACCATGACCATCCATCTCAAGATTGAGATGTGTGGTTGAGGATAATCTTAATATTTATAATTAAATCCATAACTATATTCATAATGACCTTATAAGAAGGGGCATTAAAGAGTTATGGGAGGCATTAACTAGGCATGGGTGACCCATAACCCTGATATTTGTGGCATTTATGGCCTAGGGATGTCTTCCCAAGAAATGATGTCACTTGATGATGCAGATAATAAGAATCAATTTTCAAAAATAAATATCCAACAACTCTCATGGAAAATCCGCTTAAGCTCTTGATTTACATTAATTAGCCTTAAACAAGGTTAATCAACATTTGTGCAATTATTTGACAATTGGTCCTCAATTAATCAAAATGGTCAGAAAGTCATATTACTGAGTTATAATTTGACTCAAGAGGAATTAGAAGGTGACGTTAGATGCACTAAAAATTCTCATTTAGAATGTTTTCAATACCAAATAAATAAGGTACATGATGTGTACCAATGAATTTAGAAGAAAAGAGTGATCCAGAGCACAAAAGGTGAAATCATCATTTTGACTCAAAATTAATTGATCAAAGTTAGCTGATCCATAAATTGTATTGCCCTATTTAGGTATACTTTGACCTAAATTAGCACTTGTAAATGACAATTTCGAACCATTTAGCGTGTTTTATGGATTTTGACCTACAATGTGCATTTGAGTGGAATTCGAGTAAGATTGATAATTTCAACACAAATGGTGTTAGGAATTAGATTTCTATAATGTAATGGTTAATGAAGTTGATAATCTTATTAGCTTTGGTTGAAATGAGGGGAATAACCTCTACCCATTTGGTGAAATATTCTATCACAATGATGATAGAATTATGTCACTATGAAGAATGAGAGTTAATTTCACCAATGAGATCTAATCCCTAGTGCAAAAAGGGTCATAAATCCTTAGAGACTTGAAGACCATGTCTAATACTATGATGCAAATTAAATGTTGCTAAAACTTGACACACTTATTTACGTAATCACAACCTTATTGGTTAAGGGTAGGTCAATAATATCTAAGGCAAATGATATGTTTAGTGATAGATAGACTACTAAAGTGTTCTCCACAAATCCCATCATGCATTTCCTTGATAGCATTAGAGATTTCATGACTATGTAGGCATCTAAAGAGGAGACCATCAAAGCCTCACTTGTAAAGAATTACCCCTAGTTTGGTATAGTGAGAGGTACTTTGTATAAATGTTCTTAGATCATTTCTACAAAGATCAAAAGGGATGATGGCTAGATTTAGATAGTCAAAGATTTGTTTATACCAAATATCAGATTGGGCCCCTTTCACATAATAGATGGAAGGGATGTTTGATTTGGTATAAGAGGGCTCATTAAGGTGATGGATGGTGACAAAGAGTTTAAAATCAAAATTCGTAGATAGGATTTGGGAAGCAAGGGAAGTCATGGTATCAGTAAACTTATTAGTAGAATACAAAGTGGATTGAATAAGGTAATGATAAAATGACATCAAAATTACATCTACCAACTATTTGTATTATTTTTAAACATCATTTTTACATTGGTAAGAACCATTTATTTAGTTTACCATGAGGTGGGAGTCATCAAAAATGTTGATTGATTTAAATTCCAAAGACAAAGTTATTTGGAGACATATAACCAAGGCCTCATATTCATCCATGTTATTGGTGCAATCAAAATCAAGTTTAAAGTATAATGGGAGAGGCTCACCATCAAGGGGGAATAAAGATGATAACAACTCCCACACTAAGCCAACACTTTGATCCATCAAATAACATGTTTATCTAGATATTGAAAACCTCTTAAGAGAGAGTTGTGATGGACTCATTAGAAACTCAAGAGGAGGAAGTTGGTTGTCTACTAAAGGTGCTTCAGTCAATTGGTCAAAAATAATTTACCCTTTGATTGAATTTTTCTAGAGAAACTCAAGATCAAACTCATCTAAAATCATAAGCCATCTAGCCATACATTGATTTTGATATGGCTTAGAGTGCATATATTTAAGTGGGTAAATGTTGGTTATGATAAAGTTTTTGTGGTTAATAAGCTAGTGACGGAGCTTGAAATCCACAAATATCAAGGTGATGCACAATTTATTGATATGGGCATATCAAGTCTCATACTCTATAAGTGTTTAACCTATATAGTAGATTGTTTTCTCTTTATGCTTATCATTATGATGCATAAGCATGGCCCCTAAAGAATGGCCTGTGATAGAAATGTAGAGGTATAATGGTTGGTCCTCTTTTGGAGGGAGAAGAACAGGCAAGGAGAGAAGGTATTCTTTAAGTGAGTTAAAGTCTTTTTGACAATATTTGTTTCACTTAAAGGAAATATTCTTCTTGATAAGGTGATGGAAAGGTTGACATCTATCACATAATTTAGAGATGAAGTGGTGAATGGATTGTAACTTCCCCTGTAGACTATGGACTTGCTTGAGGTTAGTCAGAGGAGGCATGTTGAGGATTGGCTTGAATTTAGTAGGATTAACTTCTATTCTATGGAGAGAGACAATAAAGTCGATAAGTTTACCTGATAATACCCTAAAGATGCACTTATTAGGGTTAATATGGACATGAAATTGGATAATGCATTCAAAGATAACCTTAAGGATTTCCAGATGATCTTTACAACATTTATACTTTCCAAGAAATTCATTTATGTAGTCCTCTATGGTTTTATGAATAAGGTCATGAAATATATAGGTCATGGCACGTTGGAAGGTTACACCAGCATTCTTTAGACCAAAGGGCATGACCCTATAATAGAAGGTTCCCTATGGGGTGATAAAGGCAATTTTATGTTGATCTTTTGGGGTAATCAAGATATGATTATATCCCAAGAACCTATCCATAAGAGATAGTATCTCATGGTTGGCATTAAGATTAATAATCTAGTCAATGATTGGCAAAGGAAATTCATATTTTAGACAAGCAAGGTTAGGATCACCAAATTCAATGTAAATATGAAGTCCCCCTATTGCTTTGGTGAGAGGAATGACATTTGAGACCCACTGGGGATAATCAATGGGTTGAATGAAGTTGATGGATAATAGGCACTAAAGCTCTTATTTGACAAGAAGGGTTATACAAGGGTGCATCTTTCAAATATTTTTCCTAACAAGCTTGGCATCAAGGGTGGTAATAATGTTATGGATGACTATGGAATGGTCAATTCTTAGTATATCACTGTAATATGTTAGGCTACGGTCTTAAAAAAAAGAAGAGAAATACTAATGCTCGAAGGAATATAAGGATTGGCTGACTTTAACTATGTGGGGGTTACCTTGAGTACCCAAGTTGATGTCAACAGTGGCTTTATTCAACATGGTTTAAGTCTCAAGAGGAAGGGATTTATTAATGGAATAATATTCAACATCAAGATAGGTGAGAATGGAATCACCATCTTGACACTAGACAATATTAATGGTAGGAAAGTCATCTTCTACCATCTCAAGATGAGTTATAAGAATGGTTCTATTTTCCCCATCCTTTTAATAAGTCAAGGGTCCCAAACTAATCATATTGATCCAAAAAATTATGTGGAATGATATCAATATCCTCATATTTCAAAGGAGAAGTGGTTGGTGACAATAGGATTTCTTCCTCAATGATGACAATGGGAGGTGGGTTGGTTGGCTCTTCTGGTGTAATGAATCTGAGACCAAATCATTCATAAGGCTTCTAGGTTTTACAAGGTATCAACTTGTATGGCCCATGTTCATAAAGGCCTAAAAAAAATCCTTTCTAAGCATACCAATGAAGGTAAGTCTTAGAAAACTCCAATTTATCCAAGTAACAGAAATCAGAGGTGAATGGTTTAGTAGAAGAGGAGGTAGTGGAGGCAAAAAGTGATTGATCAAGTCCCCCATAGATAAGATTGTTTTGGTAATTGTTAGGACCAAAATTAACAATGGTTATAATTTTATAATCATAAATAGGTTGTTGGTCAAGATTTTCATACTCTTGGGGAGTATGGTAGGCATCTAAGGTCAACAAGCGATACTCCCCAAGTGAGAGACGTTAGAATGTTGATTTCAAGGGGTCCTTCATGGGGATTTGGGGGGAAGGTAGGGATGAGAATGTGGAAGCTTGGTTTATGGAAGAGGAAGGGGATGCACCTTGATTGGGATGAGAATATAATTATGTTGGTAAGTCATATTACATGACTTGAAAGGACTAGGGTTGGTTGGTATGACATGGATTTGACCCTCATAATCAAACTTGATGCACCAATGTAAGGTGGATGGCACAAAACCCATGGAATGGATCTAAGGGTGTCCAAGAAAAATGTTTATTGAAACTTTCCTTATACCACATATAAGATTTTAAGAAGAGTGAGAGGGCCCAAATGTATATGAAGGATGATCATCCCTAAGGTTGTTGCCATGGAGTAGTTAAAGGATAAGAGTATAGTGGTAGTTTCTGACATGATGTTCTCTAATATTTTTAGTTGATCATATGCATGGGAGTAAATAATATTAATGATGGCTCCCCCATCAATAATAACCCTCTTAATATAGGTTTCATTGATGTGAGTGGTAATGGAAAGGGGAGGATTCATCATTTGGATGAATAGGGGGTATCTCTAAATCCTAGAAGATGACGAGGGTAGATAGCTAAAGGGCTCTAATGAAGGATACTAGAGCTCATGGATCTTTATGTTGAACCTCTATATATTGTAAGGCCTCCATCATGTATTTATGGTGTTGGGTTAAGGTATTGATTATCTCATACAAATTCATCTTCACTAGTGTTTAGTAAAGTTATTTTAGAACTATCCTTTGTATTAGTTCAGAGGTGTTAGATTGGGGTGCACCTAAGAGAGAAATCTTGGGATTGGGATAAGGTGTTTAGGTGTAGTTTGGTGTTTTGGTAGAAGAAGGGTATGTTCATGGGATGGACACTTTTGCTTTCCCTTTATCTTTTTGGGCTTTTGATTGAGTGACCACATGAATGGTATGGATTTGGAAAGGTTGTGAGCTAGTGGGTTGTTTTGATTCCTCAATACTCTTGGATGAGATTTTTAGGATAGGTAGATGTGGGGAGGTTACTTTTAGATTTTGGATTGGTGGTGGGCTCATGGGAGGTTCCTCTATTAACAAATAGTCTTCATCACATAGTTTATGGGTTATGACTTACAGAGATTTGTAGTTCTCTATATCATGTCTAGGTGTCCTATGGTATGAGTAAATCAAATTATCATTAAACCAAGATGGATTATGAATAAGATGATCAAGTGGATTGATAAGAGGTAAGACCAAGTAGGAATCTTGGATCAACCTTTACAAGATGGTGGAGTAAGACTATAGAAAAGGTGGAAAGGATGTGGGAGTTTTAGTTTTGAGAGTTGGGGTGGATGCCTTCTTAGGGATAGGCTTCACAATTGTATTTTTGGGTGTTGGAATAATTTTGGTGGGTGGTTTTGAGGTAGATGGTTTGGAAGTAGATGGATTGGAGGTTGATAGTTTTGAGGTAAATGGCTTGGTAAAAATAGGTGGAGATGTGGCTAGAAGTGGAGGTTGGACTTTTGGTTTATTTGGGAGGCTTTGTCTATTAATTAAGGTGGAGGGGTGAGTTCCTAATATGGATGAGGGATGTGGACCTAAAATGGAAGGTAAAGTGGAAATGTGGGGCAAGGTGGTTTTGTATTTTTGAATCCTAGATGATTCAACTTTCTTTGTTGGCTTGACTTGAGTATTCTTAGATGGGTTTGGTGGTGTCAAGTCTAACCTTAATGGAGGATGGGTAAGATTTTTAATGGGGAGGACACCTAAGTTATCTATGGGTTTTAATGGGGTAGTAGAAGGTGCCTTAGTTGCCTCTGAGTGAGTTGGATTGGATGGTTTATCTAAGGTTTGGGATGTGGAGGCTTTTATTATGGTGTTGTCACTTATGAAGGTTTAAGGTTATGGTGTTGTCACTTATGAAGGTTTAAGGTTGGGTGGATAATGGTTAGGTTTATAACTCCTTATTAGTTGGGTAAGGGAGCCCAAAGTGGTGCCAAAATGTGGCCTGATCAAGTTTTGCTTGAGAGAGAAACTCTAAGTTTTGAACCAACCTCGAAAATGGTTTATAAATGGTCTTAGTTCCTTCGATGTTGGACTCTAAGGATAAAACAAGTGGTTGAAAAAGTGGGATGGCCACATTTTCCTTTTCCTCTATCAAAGGTTTTGAGGCCCTGGTGGGTGATTCTTCCATGGAAGGGGTAAGTGAGGCAATCTTCTCTTTAGATATGATTTCTAAAGGGAGGGTAGATAGATTTAATGTGTAAGAAAATGGCATAGGAGTGATGGTTTCCTCCTTTGTTATGATTTCCAAAGAATAAGTTGGTGATTCCACTACTTCAATAAAGGGAGAAGGGATGGTAGTTTCTTCCTTTGTTTTATTTTCCAAAGGAAGGATAGGTAACTCCACTACTTCAATAAGTGGAAAAGTAGTGGTAGTTTGGTACATAGGTTCATTAACTATTAGTTCTTTAATAAAAAAATTAATTATGTGAACCTCATGCTTGTGGGATGACTCCTCATTACTATGTTTATATGTTGTGGAAGTTAGATGGTTCGGGAATGGTTGTCTAAAAATGTCAAATGCTTGATTAGGGGGTGCATTCAAGTTGTCCATCACAAGTTCACCCTTGTCAATCAAATCTTGGACAATGGTTTAAAATGTCTTACACCTATCAACTTTGTGTCCAATGACATGGTGGAAGATAAACATTTCATTTTACTTATACCAACTTGGTATAGGATGAGAGGAATCAAATTGTTGGGGTAGTTTGATCAGAGGAAGTTGGATGATAGATGCCTTCAAAAATGATTCCAAAATTGAAGTGTAGGAATCCCCTAGTAGATTATACTACTTTTGGACATAGTGGTTTTGGTTTTTAGCATTTTAGTTGTAAGAGGTGGAAGGATTGGGTTGGTTGACAATCAAAGGATCTATTTTAAGGACAGTGGCATTTGTGGTTCATTTAGATTTGGTGTTGGTGTTGGTGTGGTTTTTGATTTTAGAGGAAGAAGATTCATTTGATTTAAAAATAGAATTTTTATTCCTCAGTTTAAGATTTCACTCATCAATTTCTCTAATCTCCAACTTTAGAGCCATGGTAAATGCCTCATCGAAGGTTTGAAAGGTCTGAACCTATAAGCTTTCTAAGATATGCTTGGCACAAGCCTGAGAGAAAATTTCAATCAACTTGTGATGGGTTAAGGAGAAGGATAGTTGGTTGATCAACCCTCTCTAATGAGTAATAAAGTTAGCAATTAACACATCCTCAAATTGCCTAATGGAATATAGGTCAGTGATATAAAATTTCTTGGAAATATTAATAGAGAAATGGTCCAAAAATGTTTGGGCTAGTTGAGCAAAATAAAATAGGGAGTGCCTAGTGATGGCACTATAACAATCTAATATGGGTCCAACTAAGGACATGGGGAAAGTTCAAATAAGAAAAGTGTCATCATAATAAATCAATAACATGAATGTCTAAACAATCTACAAAGTTATTAGGGATCTTCTTTGCTTTGGAATTTAGTAAATTTTTGAAGTTCCCATTATGTGGGGTATGGTCAAATTGGGATGGAAGGGTGGATTGGCTCATTTGAAATTTGGTCATATAACAAGATATTATGGAAACCAAAAATAGATGACTCTAGATTGGTCATCTTGTCCATCAATATCTTGATAAGATCAATTTGTAGTGGTTCACCTCCACAGTTATAAGGTATATTTTTTGGGAGTTTTGAAGGTGCCACATATTGGTAACTAGTAGAGGGTTGGGAAGATGCCACAAATTGATAAGTGGGCATGGAAGGTTGGTAAGATGCCACATATTGGTAAGTGGGCATGGAAAGTTGGGAAGAAGGTGGAGACATAGGCTCTTATATGTTTGGTACATACCCTAGGTTTGGTGGAATAGACATTGTTTGGGTAAGAGGCATGGTTGGGTTGGTGGGTTGAAGGTGGGTAGTTACCCTAGTGCTAATGGGTGAGAGAGTAAAGGGTATAGAAACTTCTAAATTTTGGAAAGGGGTGGAAGATGTTAGGTTGTGAATGGAAATTGGTAAGGAAGTAACACTAATGGAAGGAACCCCAATGGTAAGTGGTGTATGGGTTACCAAAGGTTGAGTGGTTCATACATTGGAAGGGTTAGTGATGGTGTTGGTTGGGGTAGAAGGTACTTGGGTATTGGTTGATGGAAGGGATTGGTTTTAGGTGGTGGTGTTTGAAGGGTTATTGGTGGAGGAAGAGGCTTGGGTCACCATGGGTTGGGTGGAGATGGTGGAAATTGAGGTCTCACCCATAAGGTAAGTTGGCATACAATAGGGAGGTTTAATGAAGGGAACCAAACTAGATATATGCCTGGAAATGGTAGCAAGGTAGTGTTGGAGATCCATGGAATTGTTATCAAGAAGGTTGGTGAAATCTATATCTCCTTGGGCAAAGGATCGAGGCATATCAGGACTTATAAAGTGGTCAGAGGAACTTTCTATATCTGGAGTGTGCTCTATGGATGAGTAAGAAGAAGATGGGTGGTTGGGAGGCGGATCTTAGTTTGCTTGGTTTCTAACTTGTTACCTTGTCAAAACCATGCAATGAAAGATGAAATAAGGGTGAAAGTGATCTCACACACTCAAAAAGAGAGAAAAAACAATAAAAGATTCAAGGAAAACAAGCATACACTAAGAGTATGTTTAAGTCTTAGAATTATTTTAATCTCACTTTAGGCTTATGCCTCAATTTAAGAAGTTATGAGACTCAACTTGGGCTTATAGAATGAGAACTAGAAAAGGAAGTCTAAAGATGGTTTCAGGTTGTTTAAGGCTCTCAAAATCTATATTAAAATTTGGTACATGGCTTGATATTGGGGTCTACCCCCTCACTTCACACACCACAATGATAAGGGTGTCAACTACTTAGCCAAAATATACCAAATTGCTAGAGTTTATGCTCAGCCAACAAATTGAGTTTTGGTTTCTCCCCTTGGTACTAAATTCCAAGTGGGATAGCTAAGGGTAAGATTTATTGATAATTAATGAAATCATATTTGGACCTTATGTAAATGTTTGATGTTTGATTTTTATGAGTGATTTGGTATTATGTGTTTGATAAGAAGTGATTCGCTACGATTAATTTCACTGTTTAAAATAAAACTATGTGAACTAAACAAGCAAAAAAATAATGGATGAAAGTTATTTTTAAACCCAAAGGAAATTTTTCATTTCTTTTCTATGAGTACCAAAAAACTATGATGTATGTATACACCCTAAACTAGTCAAGAAACCACACATATCATGTCTTTTCATAGTCTTTTCATGGGAGACTTTGACTAGAGAATATGATTCTTATTCACATCTAGTCAGGTCTTTTTGTTTGATTTGCTTTGGTCTTATTTCATACCCTAGACACATTTTTGACCATTCCCAATCATTCATAGCCTTCTAGACTTAACCCTTACTGACCCAGGTTACTCTTTCCACGTTTATTCCATCCCCCTAGGTCCTAGACCCTTGGGATAATAGCACCCAAATAAGACTATAGCACTGAAACCCAAGGTGTCCAATTTTTGATGTTATTGTTCGAGTATAAATTTGATTCCAATAGTCATTTTCTCTTGTAATATAAGTCTTACCCCTTTTATTTTCTTCATTCCTAAGTTTTCCAATGTCGACCAAATGCGAATAAAGCTCCCAAATTTAAAATAATGAGTCTCCTATATAAAGGACTACATAAGGCATTTTATATCTAGCACTTATTACTTTAGCATTGTTAGTGTAAAAAGCTTCTCTTCATGTTTGGTACCTTTTAGGGGTTTTTTCTCACTTTCCAGTGTCAAAAGGGTTATTCCCCTTACTGATTCCATCACTTAGACCTTTTCACACTTAAGCTTACTTTGGGGTTTTTTATCTTTTATCCCACATTTCATCTATTTTTAGTCTCTTAGGTGGTATATCATGTATATACTCACTGCTTACTCTCATTTTATATAGAGAAGCATGTGAAGGCTTTGTAGTAGCATTCTTTTTTAATAGAATATAGTTTATTCTATCAATTTTAGTTTCCTGTCTATGCTTTCCTTTCACTCATTTTGATTCTTGGGTGGCTTTTTAGCCAAATCTTACATGGTACCAGAGTAGTTGTGAGTTATAGGATAGCCTTTTAGGATATTTAGGAGTAAAAATCTATTATTTTTTATAGAAAATGAGTATGCTCTTCTCTTGTATCTTTGAATTATCTAGAGAATCAAAAATTAATGAAATAAATGGGTTTCTTTATTTATTTGTCAGTTACAAGTGATTTTTGAAGCATCTTGGAGCAACTTTGAACCTCACCACAACAATGTGATCATCTAAGGAAGATAGTAGAATAGAACTTCTAGTTTTGTTCCAGTTGAACATTGGAGACTCTACCTACAAGTAGTTTTGAAGTGGTTCTACATGAATCTGGAGAGGTTTGAAGCAAATTTGAAGGTTTTTATCAAAATATTTTTTAACCTTCAAGAGAAAATATAAGTTTTTAATTGTATTTAGGGTGTATCAGAAGATAGATCTAGCTCTTATTTTGTCCCAGTTGGACATTTGAAGCTAGACTTAAGTTTTCTATCAAAAAACATGTTTTTTTCTTCATACATATCTCTAATTATAATTAATTGCTCAAAACAATTTTTGAGTTTTGTGCATTTCACTCTCAGCTTTCCAAAACTATTTGAATTTCTAAATTTCATTGAATAATGAAGAATTTATCATTATTTTAATGACTTCTATTTTTTTTTAAATTATGGAAGTTCTGCCCCCTCTAAATTTCGTGGCTCTTTTAGTGGTTTCACCAAATCTAGGGGTTCAATAATTCTGGAAGCAAGTTTAGTCATTACTAAATTCAATCGTAACTAAATTTAGTTAGAAACAACTAAATTTAGTGGTGACCCTAATATTGGAAGCACCCAAACAAATTTGGTGGATGGCATCATTCTAACGTCATCATAATTTTTTTGGGTATTGACCCCTTCACCATTGCATGTTTTTGAATTTGCAGTTCAACTTCAGAGGCTCATATCTTGAGTGGACGGAGTCCTTTTTCAATACAATTTTTTTTGATTTGGGGTAGAATTTAATTATCTATGTAGTGGTGTAATAATATTTTCCTCATATTGTCCCATTTTTCCATAAAATCAGTTTTATCATCAGATCTGATAGATAATCACAGTTTTTGGACCTTCAAATGTTTGTAACTTTTACATATGACCTCGGATCAAGATGATTATTTTTATAAAAGTGTATATTTTTTTATATCTACATATTGATATAAATTTAAAGTTATAATTATTTAATTATCCTATACTTTTAGTTTTGGGGTCCATCTTGGACTTTGTAAAACTCTGGAAAAACAAACTCCAACATTGTAAACACACTAAATTATAAAGTGCCAAAATTATTTTTTCTTGGGGGAATTCTTGATTGAGTAATTTTGGGGGGTAATCTTGTGGTGATCATTTATTTGTTGATTCTAATCATGGCTCCTAATCGTTGGAAACATAAATCTAAGTTTTGTGGAAGTAAATAGCATACCTATGATAATTACATTGATAAAAAAACTTGATTATCTCCATGAACTCATTCAAATTCATGAAATGAGGCAAATTTGTATTACCAATAACATCAATTTGTTAGAATCTCATGGTCCTATCCTGGAAATGATCCAATCACTATTTGTTAAACTTCACTCAAACATATATCTTGGTCATATTGATCCAAATTTTATGGTGATAGATTCTATAGATATTCATGAGTTGATAATTTTAACTCAGACACCCTTGACACCTTTTATAGACATACTTGATTATCCTATATTTAGTTCTCTCATTGATGGTGAGAACCATAAATCCATGGTCCCTGAACTTGAATCATGCATTGCTCATAATCATATCGATTAGAGTTTGTCACCTATTGGCATCGATTTGAAGACATATCAAAAAAAATTGGAGTCATCACCCACTCCTCCCTCTCTTGTTTATAGTACTTCAATGCAAAAGGATATTCATGATCTTCCAAATACAACTCCTTGGGATGAATACTTAATAGATATTGTAGTTCTATTTTGTGAGTCTCATATTTCAAATGTGGAGGACATCATTGAGGGAATTTATTTCCTCTTCAATGATATCTTCTATGACATTTTTTTCTTTTTCAGATGATTTGAGGGCACATTCAGACCCTCTTTTTATTTCTTCACCTACATCTACTTCTATAGTGACACTTTCTGCATATATTCATTAGTTGACAGTCTCAACTTAGTCTGCACTTAGACCTTTTGTAATAGTACTAGATTATTCTTGGTTCAATTATCTTGCCCATGATGAGCACCATACATTTATGGTTACTATCCCTAAATCTTCTATGGTACCTAATCCATCACATCAACATTCATCACAATTTGTTATTGGCTTAGATACATTGAGCATTATTTGGAGAAGACATCTTTAAAGGAGGCATTTTCATGTTTAGATCCTATTCTTCATATGTTTCCACTTGGCTTTGGATTCTTATCCTTCAACATCAACATGGTGACACTTGAGTAGCTTCCAGATACCTCCTTCATCTTGAGACTTCCTTTCTCACATTGCTTCTTGGATTAGAAGTTTATTCTACATCAACCATTGGACTTATTTCTTCTCAAAGGGAGAAATTTAGTTTGTTGACATTGGATTATCTTTAACATGCATCTTTTGGCATTCACCATTGGCATAAGAGTTACTTCATTATGGGGGGGACTCATAGTCACACATTTCCTTCCTCATGGGGGTGTTATTAATTGTATATTCATGATGTATTTCCCACTTTAGAGGTCATGTTGATACCTCCTTCCATCATGTATTCATGTTTTGCATCTCATCCTCTCATGGGGGGATTTTTTTCCCACTGTGTTTTCTCCTTCTCTTATTTTTTTAGGGGTTTTTACATTGTACATGGGTACCTTATCAGGCCTAGTTGTTAGGACCCATTATTTTTTACTTTTATAGGCTTTTCCTCCAAGTTGCACATAAGAGGGGGTGTTAGTGTAAAAGGTTTTTCTTCATGTTTAGTACCTTTTTGGGGTTTTTTTTCTCACTTTCTAGTATGAAAAGGGTTATTCCCCTTACCAGTTCCATCACTTAGACCTTTTCACACTTGCTTAAGCTTACTTTGGGGTTTTTTAATCTTTTATCCCACATTTCATGTGTTTTTAGTCTCTTAGGTGGTATATCCTATATATACTCAACTCTTGCTCTCATTTTATATAAAGAAGCATGTGAAGTCTTTGTATTAGCATTCCTGTTGAATAGAATATAGTTTATTCTATCAATTTTAGTTTCCTTGCTATGATTTCCTTTCACTTATTTTGATTCTTGGGTGGCTTTTCAGCCAAATCTTAAAGGCACATTAGGCATAAAAAAATTAATCAATAGTATAGCTCAGCATTCTACATCACACATAGACTCACATGCTTGATCAAGTAGGGGGCTAGGAGAAATTCATTCTTGCATCTATTATGTGCATCAATTATGCACGCTCCCTAAGGGAGAACTACATTAGATCTAAGACCCTAGCTTGAAGGTTAATGTAGGCAGCAGTCAAAATAGCACGGGTTCTAGATCATGCGATCATTCTTCCCCTAACCCAATTTTCACCCTTTTGCTTTTGATGTATTCATTATTTGTGTGTGTGTAGATGGATATAGGTATTTAAGATTAAAATGAACTTACAACAAGCTTTTTTAACTTTCAAACCTCAAAATTTGGTATGCAAGCTCATATTAACTAGGCAAACAAAACCCAAAAAGCTTAGATCCTCAGGACAATAGCATCAAGAAGGACTATAGCATTGGACACCAAGGTGTCCTATTTCTGACACTCTTATCTAATCAAAAAATAGAATCCAAATTTAGATTCTTGACAGTGTCTCAGTCATGTTATTCAATTTCTAGCCTCATAATCCTCTATTTGAATATGAATCTAGATAATTTAATTTTTATTTCTCTTGTATAATTATCAGTTAAAATCTATATTTTTTCCTATCAAAGTAGATTTTTTCTATCATTCGAGATTGTTATTATTTAGGATCTAAACACAAGATTCCCAAAAATAATAAAACATTTGGTGAACCCAAATTACTTTGAACAAATTCAAAACTTTAAGTACCCTTAGGGTTTTTCCTACATATTTTGTGCACAAATTACTTTTCAAATTTCTGATTTTTGTATTAATTTCTATGCAATTATTCCATTCAAATATATTTTTATAATTTAAATTATATCTATAATTTTCAAAAATTCTAAAACCCTAGCTCAAAACCCTAGATTTGTAAACTAGGTCCTCAAAACCCCAAGTTTCCCTCCCTTACAAATTTTAGACATTAATTTTGAAATTTTTGAAAGTTATTTAGTGTGCCAAAATTATTTTCAAAATTTCTAAATTAGTAGTTATTTTGTACAAAAATTCAATTTCAAATTTTTGATTTTTGTATCAATATTTATGTAATTATCTTATTCAAATTAATTTTAAAATCTAAATTATAGCCATAATTTTCAAAAATTCTAAAACCCTAGCCCAAAACCCTAAATTCCTAAACTAGGTCCTCCACCTTCAAACCATTCATTCTTGCAATTTTTATAAATTAATTTTGAAAATTTTTTAAATTATTTAGATAGTCACAAGAATTTTCAAAATTTCCATGTTAGTAGTTATTATTGCATTTATTTGCTTAATAGTACTTCTTCATATTCTTTGTCGTGAAAGAAATAAAATGGCCACTAAGGCACTTCTTCCCTCTCATCCCATAGACAAATTTCTTAATTTTTTGCATAATTATGATAATGAGTGGACAAATTTGCAAAATTACACATTAGCTAAAAATGTGGAAAATGATTTTATTTACAATCAAGATAATTACTATTGTTTCAATGAGGAATATTATCATGCATATGAAAGTTATAGTGAAGAAAAAGTAGATGCATCTTCTCCTCTCAAACCTATACCTTTCATCCCTTCTTCTAAAGAAAATACTTTTGATAAATGGGAAAAATACTTCTCACCTCATTCTCCTATGCACAATACACAAAATGAACAAATTAGTCATGCACTTCCAAATGAACCTTTAATAGGTGATAATTTTCTTCCATGTGAACCTAATCTCTCTCTCTTTTTCTACTGCTATGTTCAAAATACAACAATATAAATGCAATAGAATCAAATTACCAAAGCATAGTTCAAATGATGCATCTCATGAATGTTCAAACGATAACTCTCTTACTCTTACCTCTCATACTACAATTGAGTAAATTTCATACACTTCATCCATAGATAGCATAGATACACATGATATTTTAAATTGCAATGATAACTTATTGCATATTAGAAAAAAATTTAATCCTTCTCTTACACCTCTTCCTAGCAATGATGGAATTGATAATGAGTATGACAGTGAACATGAAAATGAATATGAATATGAAAGTGAATACAAAAATGATACTTCAAATTATACTATTTCAAATGAACAAATTCAAATTGTGATAATGTATGGAATAATGATGACTATTATGCATATAGAGAAGAATAAAATGCATATTATGCTTCTACCTCTTCTCTCACTCTTTCTCTAAAATCTAATGTATGTCAAAATGTTTCTCCTACTTTTATTCATGATTATATTTCAAATAATACACATGTTAAAGTTAATAACACATCCTCTACTAAATTAGCATGTGATTCACTAAAACACAAAGATACCAACGAATCTCCCAAGCCACCCCCCACTACAATAGAACCCAGTTCTCACTCTTCACCTAAAGAGAATGATAGCCCACATCCCTCTACTAAGGTCCAAATTACCATTACTCCCAAGGTTCAAGTGATCACACCCCCTCTTTATGATCCAATTGCAAAATGTAACAATCCTATGGTTAAAATTAATAATCAAATTCAATGATTAAATGAACCACTTCAAGATACTAATGTACTATCCCAATAAATCATCTCTTTGATGTATGCAGTTGGTGAATTAAAACACCAAGTATATCTCCTTACCTTGGAAAACAAAGCTTACAAATCTTGTATGGATATCAATGATCTACATGGTAATCTTGTTCTGAAGACATTCATAAAAGCTTCATTTCCTAAGCATTTCCAGATACCATCATTACCTCACTTTGATGGAATTAGAGATCCATTTGTACACCTTCAGGCCTTTCAAAAGGATTTACCATCTCATGCAAGCCCATTGATTATACTCAAGTTATACGAGTAGACATTAGTGGGGGAATCATAGAATTACTTCTTTCATCTACTCCCCATGGGTTCATTGTACACATCTAATGACTTAGAGGAGGCATTTATCAGATATTACATCATAAACATAGGCCCTCATGTTAAATATGAAAAATTTACCACACAACATCAAAATTCTTTAGAGTTAGTGAGTATATCTTAAGATTTAAGGTTCACATGTTAAGATTGATATATAAACTAATAGATCTAGATATTTATCATACCTTTATTAAGGGGATTCACCAACCTCTGCTCGAGCATCTATTATATCAGACAGTGTCATCTTTATGACACTTGTGTTATACAGTTTTATCTTTGGAAAAAAAATTGGGATTGATTGAGGTAGATTCAGTTGATCAGATCACTCTAGATTTCACATCAACATCTTTAGATATAGCTCTTAACACTCAACATCTACCATGTCCTAGATAAGATAGGATACCACAACTAGAAAAGCAACTAGTTAATAACAAAGAGCTAGTTTTTAGAGCACAACATGTAGTCTGGACTGGAGATAACAATAAAAAAGCTCCACTATAGTTTGTTTCAGATAAAGATAGCCCATCTATCATATTATGAACACTACTAGATAGAAGGTTAATCGCATTACCTTCTACTCATCGATGAGACCCACATCTCTTACATAGACAGCCACATCAGCCTTTTTGTAACTATCATCGTATCTATGGACATAGAGATAATGACTATATTGGACTCTGAGATTGTATTACTAGGTGTGTTAATAATGGTATCATAGTATTCACATAGGGGGCATAGAGATATCCTCCATTATGGAACCTTAGACCTCATTCCTTCATGACTGAGTCATCCCAAGACAATCCTTTACAGGAATCATCAATCACTCATTATGAGTGCAATGTAAGTTTTAGGATAGAATCTCATAGGAGATCTCCTATTCCACCACATCAGAAAGTTTGGAAACTAGTACAGCAAAAATAGTCTACATATAACACCATAGTCCAAGGAATACATAATGCAATTCCATATACATATCTAGTAGAGTCACAGGTATCAAAGTAGAGTCCTACTCATGAGAGACATTCACTACAACTAAGTTTTTAGGGTCTTATCTCATGTATCAACCTGCTACAATTAAAATTAGATGAACCCCCATCACATGTTACAATTCCATCTTGTTCTATTTCTCAATCATATGGATCATAGCAGAGGCCACAGGGTATTATTTCACATCACAATCTATTATGATTTTGAATCGATGAGTTTCCTCCACAATACACAATTTTAATTTCACATCTAGTTAAGTTGCATTTTTTAGAGTCTCCACATATAGCTATGTTAGTGCATAGTAGGTAGTATTAGATACATCATATGTTCCTACATAGCATGAGCAGTATGGGCATTTGTCCAGTTGCCCATCAGGGTTTAGATAGTGATACAATACACATATACCTCCACTTAATAGGGCAATAATGGATCCAAATGTCTAGCTAACCTTTGTATTCTTGAGCCACTCTCAAGGAAGTATGCAAACATAGTGCTATCTTACATCCCCCCTACTAATAACTAACATTCCTAATTACCTCTAACTATCCATCTCCCAAAATCCTACCTATCAAAGTCTGGATCTTACCAAATCAACTAATCCAAAATCCTTTACCAACCTCAAATTAACTCAGCTTATCTAAATAAGTTACCAATCTCAAAATCCAAACCTTACTTAGATCATACTTGCAAACCAATTCACTTTACCAAATCAATTTTACCAATTATAAAAACCAACAAAATTGTCATTTACATATGATTACAAATCAAAAATCAAATCAACTATTTCAAATCAAAACATTGCAATTACTAGTGTATTCCAAAATCCATAAACATGAATATGAGTAAATCTCAAACTCACTAACCAATATCGATATCTATATAACTAGGTTTTTCAAATACATATACACTATATCCAATACAATAAATCATGAATGGGCATCATGCCCTTACTCTCAATTTCACTCTCTCCTCTAGTACTAGTCCCATAATCTAGTCTCATGTTCAATGTCCCCACACCTCCTCAAGCTCTCAAATGCCTCTTACACTGACTATCTCACTCTAATAGCCAACCATGCTCCTCACATAAGTCTACATATCACTGTTTAAAAATCCATATAATCATCCATAATCTTTATGCTCACCACACCATAATCAGGTAGAGGCATCCTCTGCCTCTCTCTCTCTGCTCTCTCTCTCTCTCTCTCTCTCTCTCTCTCCTCTCTCTCTCTCTCTCTCTCTCTCTCTCTCACTCTCTCTCTCTCTCTCTCTCTCTCTCTCTCTCTCTCTCTCCTCTCTCTCTCTCTCTCTCTCTCTCTTATTGCCCCAACATATGTAGTTATAGCTATAGAAACCCTATAAAACAAATGAGCATATATACTAGTTTGTAACCATTGCTCACTCTATCAAACCCTCCACCACATCATTAGAAACATGTCATGTGAGCTCTCAAAGGGTTGACTCAATGATGGTCTCCCAAAACTTCATCATTTCCCCTCCCAACCCCAATAGGTGCCTCATCCTACACACCTCCCACTCCACCTACATGCATAAAAATTATAACACTAAATTAGATATATACTTTCAAATCAAACTAAAGCATAAACATAAGCACAATTTAAATATAGTCATGGCTTACCTCCCATCATCTAGATTGACTCAAGATCCTCATACACTAGAACATCCATTCCATCAATAGGATACAATAGAGCCCACCAATGCCTAGTCTGTCATGCACTATAAGCCTTAGTACATCCCACATCATCTACATTAGTAATATCTATAGTTGCCATCTTGTGCATCCAAAGGTAATGGTACCAACTCAGCCTCAATGGGTCTCACATGAAACTCCTACTCTCACTGGTGCCCATGCACTCCTCAACCATACCCATGTTGTAAGAGTAACATCTTGTCAAACTCCAAACTACCTAATCATGTGCTCATAATGAAAATACTTGTACACCCCAACCCAGTGGTCATGTACCCAACACCCTCATATATCTCAACTGCTCTCCATCCTCCTCCCACCTAGGGTATCCTCTATAAGGCCTCCATATGATATCATAGACCTCTAATATAACAAAAACTCATCTATGATGATCTATCTTAGAAGACCTAATAGCTAATGAACCCATCTATTGCTCCTCATATGGTTGTGGAGATGCCTAACTCTCCCTCCACAATCCAGTCAGTTGTAGAACTACTATGTGCTCATAAGCCTAACAATGAAATAGAGTAGCTGCACCCACACCACCACTAAATTCTTCATGTGTAAATCTATATAAATCTCTATATAAATGAACAAGCATAGTCTTACCACATGAGAACATAGTACCATACATCTAAACATTATGAGCCACCTTATGCATCCTATAGGTAATAGAAGCTTTGTTATCATCCACTACAATAAATGAAGCCAACAGCATGGCTAACCACTTTTGTAGGCATGGAACACTTGATTGTATAATAACCAATAGTAATACAATGCTATCACTACCTCTCTGATGTGTACTTAAAGGTACACCAATAAAATATAGGGATACATGATCAATGGCATCAGCACCCATATCATCCTGTAATGTCACCTATCACCCATTAATCAGCAAATGTATAATTTGATACACATCCTTCAGGATCACAGTGATCTCCCCTATAAGAAGTCAAAATGTATAATTGTCTACATTCCACCTCTCACATAAGGTGGTGATAAAATACCTATCTCACTACACAATACCTAGGTCACATACATGACCCAATCTTGCTTTATCTATCATATATCTCTCATCAGTTGACAACGGCAATATCCTTAACATCTCCATCACTTGGCCTCTATAGAACTCTTTCATCTACACCTCACCTTGAAAACATCAAAAAACAACATATATATTTTTCAATCATACCAAGAAAAATAGCTAAACCACACAAAAACATGAAAATAACTCAAAAACTTAAAAAAAACTATCCTTAGTGGATAATAGTGTTGCAAAAGGACACTAATGCTAGATAACAATGCCAAAACTTGGACAGCAATGCTATATCCTAGATAGGAATGTTGCCTCTAAGACAAGAACACCAGAAATAGCTATACATTTCCTAGACCACTTAGAACATGCCTAAAATGCCAAATATAATATTTTAAATAAGCAAAAACTAGGTACTTGTGTTACTCACCAGGGTAATCTCTCCGTAAGACTGAATTTGGGCTACTAGTTACTCAAAATGGGTCATGGAAGGTGTTCATCTCCTAGGCATTTTCTCACTCCAGAGCTCCAATATCTCAAACTAGTCAATGCATAAATGAACCCAAAGTCAGTTAAAATTCTTATATCAACCAACTTTTTTATTCAAAAGAAAAACACCATTTTACCCATAACTAAAACCCCATAGATCCATTTTCCAAACCATTTTGTTTAACAGAATCATGAAAATGATACCTTCAACATCATACACACTTTTCTCTATAACTATGTCATATATAGCATATGTACATCCCTATACCTCTTTTTACCCCTAACATACAAATTGGTACCTACCAATAAAAATTTCATTCAAACAACCCAACCAAATCAATCAAATTTTCAATCTATTTAATCTACTGCCACCTCATTTGCCTACCATGACATGAATGTTTCTAATCTCTACTAGACCCAAACACAAGATTTGGTCCTAACCAATCAAAAACACATTTTCAATCCTAGTAATTCAAACTCTCACTAATCAAACAAAAGACTTCGATCTATTTGCTACATGTCAACTTAGTTTACTATTCATACACCACTAGTCATCACTTTTGGCTCAACCCCTCCTCTATCATTAGATTTCATCCCTCTCCCCAAAAGGGGGCATCATTCCTACTATCTCTTACAAATTACCTAGTATTTATATCCACTCCTATAGGTAAATACACCTTAGATCTCACACCTCTAGTAGGTAGATTATTATACTTGGTACAGATTGGTTAAGTTTATACAGTGATTTAGACTATAATAGGTCACTTAGCATGGTTTTTACACCTCCAAAATCTAAACTATCAGCATTACTTAGTACATATCGATCAAGATTATATATTGGTTTAGACTATATGAGTCACTTAGCATCACTCAACTCAGATTGATCAAGATTATATAGTGATTCAGTTTATGTGGGTCACTCAACATCACTTGGACATCTAGAGGTATATACCATCAATTTATAGATATACATACTATTTAGATATAGTGGTTTAGATTATATGGACTCATAGTGACTTCAATATAGACTCAGACTCAAATACTAGATTTGGGGGCATGTACGTCGTAGACACCTACAATTGGCCACCTATAACCCCCAATCAAGATTTTGGCTAATTTCTACCCAAAATGCACAATTTGGCCTAAAAACACTAAAACATGCTAAATGATGTTACTGATTTTGTCTAGGGTATCACTAAATGGGGTAATGCAATTTATGGGCCAACTAACTTTGATTAGATCATTCTGAGTCAAAATGTCAAATTTACACCTAGGTGCTCTGGATTGTTCTTTCCTATTAAATCTTTTGCACAAGACATGTGCCTTTGTTATTTTCTATTGGAAACATCTTAAATGGGAATACAGTTCTAATGCATTTGACAACACCTTCTAATTCCAATCTAGTCAACTATTGGACCAATAACAAGACATTTTGATAAATTTGGGTAATTTGTGCACAATGTGCTTAATCATGCTTAAGATCTAATTAACCCAAATCAAGGCCTAATTAATAATCCATTGAAATTTTTTGAATACTTATTTTTGGAAATGAATATTGAATATCTGCATCATCAAGTGACCTCATTTCTTGGGAAGACATCCCTAGGCCATAAATGCCATAAATATCAGGATTCATGCCTCCCATGCCTTATCAATGCCTTTCATGATGCCTTCCATGCCTCTCAATTTCCCCTTCTTCTAGTTCCATGATTAGGATAATTACAAACTCAATTCCAAAAATTGAATTAATCCTCAACTACACATCTCAATCTTGGGATGGACAGTTCAGGTTGATTCTAGACATTCTCAAAAATCTATAAATAGGAGGCCTCACAACATCATTTATAATATTTTTTGATGCAAAGTTATAATGCCAAATTGGTTCCAAAAGCTTCAATCAAATATATTTGTAATACCAAATTGATTCCATGACACAAGCCAAAGGTGCCAAGGAGATGGGGAGATAGCCAATCCTCCTTTGATGAAGAATTCATGAGCACAAATTGAGCAAGCCACCACTACAAAGGCATTTGGAGCATCCAATTAAGGTGAAGGAATTCTTGTACTTGATTCCTTGCTTTTTAGTTGTGTTTTCCATTTGTGTTTGTTAACTAAGCTATCCCTAGTGTCTAGGCCTAGAGATGTTATGTTATTAGTGTGTTTACTTCATCTTCTTTTTATTTTGGAACTAATACCATACTAACCATCCTCTCTTGAGTCAAATTCCTAGATCACATAATGACATGCTCGGTGGGATTAGACACATCTCACACCTAAAGGAGATTCTTTTGCAACTCTACAATATTTATTTGAGCCTTTAAAACTCTTGAAAATTGATTTTCTAACTTTATTTTGTTGTTTTTAGTTGCCATAGTTTTACATAGTAATCAACATCAGTAGGAAATACAAACATCAATTACTGACTGAACCAACACCAGTTAGTAGAACTGACATCAACCAGATCTTGGTTAGCTAGAGTAACTGATGTTGGTGGCAATAACCGATCTTGGTCACTATTTTTTTCTAAAAACATAGACTTGAGAGCTACTTTTTTTAAGTTTATTGTTTCAAACTCAAAAAGGCTTCAAAGCTAAAGGACATGATAATAATTTTTCTATAGGAACAAGCTTAACTTTTGCTCAAAACAAGATTAAATCACCTTTGCATGCTTAAAAATCAATTAAGAACTTTATTTTGGTGTTTAACAAAGAATTTAGCTATTTTTGGTGAATTTTTTTCAAAGTTTGTAACTAAGACCAAGGGGTCAAATGAACACCACCAAACATTTTATTTGGGCTTGAAATTGAGCACACTTGTTAATTTTTGTTTGCAATAGTTGTTTAATCAAATCTTGTTTAACAAAAAGAGGAATGTTGCATGTATGCTCTTCCATATATCCCCTATAGGGAACCCATGGAATCAAAAGTGTCATTCCTATTGCAAGTAGCCTAGTCTAAGTCTTATAAAGAAATTCATCTAAATAACTCCCCAAAACTCGTCAAAGTTTTGATGATCTTGAAAATGACCCTAAATTCTTTCTACTTCCATGCTTTATTTATTTTTATGCATCTTGACTTGCGAGGGGGACTTAATCACCTCCTGCAAGTTCTTTAGGGAAGCTTTGACCCAAGATTTCATCTCCTAGCATTGACTTCATTGGGATCCTTTGGAGTTTTACACAGGATGTAGTGGCACTTTGGACATCACATTACATAAGTGAATAGCAGGATGTAGTGGTTGTAAAAAGGACTAGACATTTTTACAATAAGCCAAGTGATACAGACCCAAAATCCATGCTTTTCTTTTGCATTGTTTGGCATGAAATTTATTATGTAATTGATTCCCCTAGATCATTCGGAAACTTGTTAGATTTTAGACAAATCCCCACTTACCATAGAAGTATTATTGGTGCAAATTGTGCCTCAAGGTCTATGTCTTAGTAAATCATTTGAGAGAAGGTGAGGTGTAAAAACCCTACTATATAATGTGTATTTACTTTTGGATGAACACTAAAAAATTCTCTAAAATGATGTATATTGACAGATTCCAACAATACCAAGAAACCTTATCAGTTTAGGATCTAAGGGCAATTAATTAGTTGGTCATGTTCTAGATTAAAGTCTTGTTTGGATTCAAAACTTGGTGTAAACAAATAATCTCAAACTAAACAAATAGTCCAAATTTTCCTTTTAACAAAGAGGCATTATACTACCTATGTGAGATCATCAATTTGCCTTGATCAAAGTTCATCAAAAGCTTGAGATTCATATCATCTAATTTGGCATAGTTATGCTACCCAATTGAGTCTAGACCTTTACCAACATTGTTTAAGTACTTCACTTGTAATCTAAATTTAGAATTACACCTTTACAAGCTTATAGGGTTGATGTGTTAAGTGGGTTCATCATTTACACTAAACTTGAGGGAACTTAGGTTTAATTTCCAATTTAGGTTGAAGGTCATTTAAGACTCATAATCATTGTCATCACTTAATAGACTTAAGCCATATTGTACTAAACACTTGCACTTTGAGTCTATACACCATAAAATTTTGAGTTAAGAAAAGTAGTGTTATGTTGTCAAAATTATGGAAAAAATGTCTCTGCTTTAGAGAGTTTTTTTTTAAACAAACTTTTTGTCACACCTTTTGGGTAGTATAGAATCATTACACTACCCAAATCATTTCAAAAATTATTTCATGGACCCTCTTACATAGAATTCCAAATTTATTCCTATGTTTTTAGACTAATCCAAGTGCACTTTTTGTGATCCTTTGTCTAAAGCACAATTATAACACTCACCTTTGTCTAGCCTGATTGTCAAAAGAACCAAGTTTTATACCATTATTTATGACAAAATAAACTATTACTAAAAGTGTCTTTTGTTTCACACCTTATACCTAGTTGATCAACTTCATAACCAAGAATCAAATGCCTATGTTTGTAATAAGTGTTTCAAATCCATTAGATTAAAACTTTCATCTATTTTCAATGTCTAGATTTTGACATCGTTTGGCCAAGAGTCCTATCACATGCCTTGTTTGAGCCTAGCTTTTGATACCACATTTGGCCAAAAGACCTAGCAACTTTTAAATTCTTAGATTAGACTAATTTGAAACACTTCAACCTTAGATTTAAGCATTTTGATTTTTGGTCCATTTATTTTCTTGCCTTTGTGTGAATGGTGAAATGTTATATATTTTATGCTAGTTTATTTCCTCGCAAATCTTTACATAAACCTTTTGATACTTTTGAAAAATCTATACCACGTTGAAGGTGTCATTTATTTTAGATTATGACCTTTTTAGAGTTTGTAGACCTCTTTGACATTTTATCACAAATCATTGACTATGGATCCTAACATGTATTCCTACACTCGTAGTGGACTCATGTACAATCTAGGGATTAGTAATGTAATTATGTAGGATGAAATGGTGCAAGACCCCTACGTGGATAATATTTCTTATGAGATAGAGTCTTATCCCTCTTATAATACTCAATCAGGGGTATAAAGCCAAGATCTATTGGTTAATTATCTAGTTAACACATTGCCTTATTCAAAGCAAGACCAAGAAAAAACCGTGTAAAATCTAGCTACAATACCCATAGTGGATGAGCTAGTTCTTCAATAGTCATACTCTACCAATACGGCTTCCATGTATGATCCATTTTTGTTTGAGTGACATTTGTTAGAAAACAAGGATGAGATTTTGGTTAGAGCCATAGAGGTAGGGGCCAAGTTTTCAGTAGACTTCCCCCATGAAAATTTACCAAGTCTAGTAAAAGTGCCCCACAATATCATTTATAATCAACAAGGTTCTTTTAGCAATGCTATGGCTCTAGTCCAGATAACATATCAAGACCCTAATATATCCAATCAAGGCAAAAACATTATGGAAGATCACTTTAACCAAATGCAAATAGAATACCAAACCTACCTAAATTTAGCATGCAATTTCAATCATATGAACATGGTAAGTAAGCCTCTCATTAACCTAGTACCTTCAACAGGTATGTTGATAGAATTAACTAGATAAGAGAATATGAGTTCTGACCCATTCATACAAACCAATTTGATAGATAACTTAATGCATATGCCTATTATTGAAGAAGTGTCTTCAGCCTCTATAATGAATAGTGAGCCAAACGTAGTGGACAATATGTAAATAGCATCCAAACTCAATCAAATTGTACTAATGCATAAACAACTAGCCAACAATATGTTTTTGTAGTTAATCCCATGAGCAGATCATCATACCAAGGAATGGGATTGTTTACAATCCTAGCCTCAACCAGTTGTTTCCTCAAGTATACAACCTACGAGATTAATTAATCAAATAACGGCCAATGTCACACCTCAATGGAAAAATGTGATGAACTCTACTCCTCCTCAATAAGTAGTGAGTAGTATTCCACAATAGCAAACACAATCTAGTGTATCAATGCAATAGAGGATAAATACATTACCACCTCAATCAGGGACAACTAATGTTCCTCCTCACAAGGTAATGACAAACATACCTCTTCAATTGTAGACTAATAGGTCAATTCAAAACTAAATATTAACTAGTCAATAGCATGCAAATATTGGTCAGTGATAGATGCCAAATCTACATCCTATTTTCACTTTTTCATAAGGATTGATGTAATAAGGAGGTCTCCAGGTTTCTCAAGTACCTACTAGATAACCATTGGTTAAAAATGTGCCACAAATTTAGAGATAGGGTCTTGGTCCACAAGTTCCCACTCAATAGCAAGGTTTGATTAGTTGGTAGTATGTCCCTTTTTAACCACAACAGGCACAGTATAGTTATATCCCTCCATCCCAACCACAAAATCCTTTAATTCAAACCTTTACCACCAACCTAAACTAGAATATCATATAACCAAATGTGCAATTTTTAGCACATCCTAATATGTGTATGTGTATTCCTGATCCATTCCCCAAACAAACCAATATACCCCAACAAGGTTCACCATCATACCCTGGTCAAAGTGTCCCACTTGTGACCTCCAACCATTTACCCAAACCAATATTTTCCCACCAACCAATATCCTTTCTAATTTCCTATCCCAATAATTGTAATAGATGAAGGATGTAATTACTATTATTTAGGTAGGGAAACAGACTAAAAATTTCAAATTGGTTGGCATGTGTTGCTATCCACTCAACATGGAGTATTTTTATATACCATTTCCTCCAAGATACGAACCATCAGAATTCAATAAATACAAAGGGAAAGGTGACCCCAAGGCCCATTTGACCAAATTCTCTGTTGCATGTCAACTAGTAGCATATAGTGACATATACCTTTTGTTGTTTCTTCCAAGGAGCTTGGCTGGACAAGCCTTGGAGTGGTTTTTAAAGTTTCCTAAGAATTTAGTAATGAACTTTGATGATCTTTTTGATAAATTTGTGTATCACTTTTCCTACAATCTTAAGCATGATATTTCATTGGTGGACCTAACACAAGCAAAATAAAAAGCTAGGGAGAGTTTTGCAAGTTATCTACAGTGATGGAGAGCCCTTGTAAGTCAATTCACCATAGTTTACTAGATAAACAATTAGCTGCTATATTTACTAAAAAATTACTTAGTGAGATAGCTTACCATTTAGAACTGCAATGTGCACATGCATTTAAAGAGATCATTGATAAAGGTTTGTTGATAGAGTAAGTGCTCATCAATAAATGATTCATCAAACTTAATTCTACCAATCAGGGAAATAGCCAATAGTAACATCCTAATCAAGCACAAGTATCAAAATTAGTACAGGCTAATAATTAAGAAAGACTGAAGCAATTCAATCGAAATAGGAATGTTGTGGGAGATGGAGTAACCAAATCCTATCATGTGTAAACTATGCAAACCTCATGTACACTACTTTTTTAGCTTACCCCTACCCAAAAACTTCTCCAACCAATACTGCAATCACAATAACCAAAACCTACACAACAAATACAATAGCCTTCACCATTGCAAACCCCTCCTCCTAAGAGAACTGTGCCTACACATCGTGTCTTTAGTGACCTAGGAGAGCCCATTGAATCTATATTTTTCATGCTTGCTACTACTAATTTGATTAGTTAGCCTATACCAAATCATTATATGCAAGGCATTACTTACCCTAATTGGTACTGTGAAAATAAATTTTGTGACTATCATCGGGTCAATGGGCATAATCTATGAAGATGTGTCCAAATCAAGTATTTAATTGAGAATATGTTGGAGAATGGGGAAATAAAACTGGATTATGGTGCTTCCACTTCCAATAAAACTCTTGGGATTTATCAAAACCCCTTTCCCAAAAATAACAATCAACAATAGAAAAACAATTAGCAACAACAATAATAACGGTCAGTGTAGCAATAAAATTAGTAGTATCAAAATCAAAGGTTGAACCAATAGAATCAATAAAATCAATAGCAAAATCCATAATGATAAAATAATGGACAAAACCAAAGTCAAAATGGTAACAACCAACAAACCTACCATGCAGTTGCACATGACTACAATAGGGTTATAGGTCATATTATAGGGGGTAGCGTTAATACCATCTCCATTAATCCTAAACTAAGCACTAATCAACCTAGATCATTGATAAAGAATACTATTCAGCCAAATTACATGGATAATCCTTCTTTGACCTGGGAGTGCATACAAGCAAACCAACAAACTAGGACTTCCACTTTTGGATCTTATAACAATAACTCATTCTTGCCATGTGACCACATGTAAGTGCACCGACAACCGAGACTTGTCCTATCAGGTCCCACACCATTTCCAATAGTAGTTAGCAATAATGGACTAGTATTTAATCCTAATTATGTAATCACAACTTAGAGGTCAAAGATTACTATTCTAGGCCCATAACCATCTTTCACTTTGCTTACCATCCAACCAATCATTTAGCCTTGAAATAAACCATTCACTATTGACCAGGACAAGAAGTTCGATATTATGGATTAATTACAGAAGACACCAACACAAATTTCTATTTTATATTTGTTTCAAATGTCAATAATCCACAAGAACATCTTGAATTAGTTTTTGACCCAATCCACTATTTCTAGTGACATATCTCCTAGTAAATTTCATGCTTTGGTTGGACACCTAAATCCAACCCAACAAGTCACTTTCAACCAAAGTGATATGTCTTCCCTTGGCCTACTCCATAACAATCCATTATACATAGAAGTTTATATAAGATGGCATAAAGTGAAATGTGTCCTTATAGACAATGGATTTTGCCTCAATATAGTGTCTCTAAAGCTAATCAAGCTTCTTGGGTACACAATGATAGATATTCAGTCAAAAATAATAACTATCAAAGCCTATGATAATCAGGAAAGAGAATCACAAGGCACCACTAGTTTGTCAATTATCATTGGGCCTTTGACCCACAATACACTTTTCCATGTGCTTGATCTTGAGTTATCATACAACATACTTCTAGGTAGGCCTTAGTTACATGAGATTCATGTAGTCCCATCAACACTGCACCAATGTATCAAGTTTTCCCACTCAGGAATGGAGGTCAATATTTCAGGAGATTTACACCCATATGAACACTACAAGCATCTTGAGGCCAAATTTCAAAGCTATCATTATCAGTATGGAATGAATCCAAGTTCCAAGTAGGATAAAGGAAAGGCTATACTTATTGATCCTTCACCAAATAATTGCATAGATCCTAATACATTGGATTCCCTTTCCCACATGCTACCTCCTGAAGCTTCTAATCATTTCACCATTTTAGATAATGGAAAGGGAGAGTATGTGACCCATGATACATTTCATATTATCAATCTTCCTTAGAATCCAAAAACCTTTGGGTGACCTAAAGTCACCTCACATAGGTCTTGGTAACAAAAGAATAAACATAACAGACCTATCACATTTTTACTAGCATATGGCCTAGAACTTGACCCTCTTGAAGGAGATGAATCATGGTTATACAATGATAACCAAGCTGATTGTTATAAAATTTCAAAGTATCCTATTCCCAATAGGATCATGGATTATAAAAAATATAAAGGAAGAGGCCTCAGACTAAATCAACAAGGAACCATTGAGCTAATTTCCATGACTAAGTATGAAAGACCTTATGGACTTGGATTTAAACCACTTGGGGGTGACCCCACATATCTTATTAAAACTCCATCACCAATGACTAGTGATGATGATGCCAATAGTGAAATAGAGTTTGATCATAGCCTCACCTTTGATGAACTAGCTGAAACCAATTTATTTGATAACAATGCCATTTGTACCCTTACCCCGATCATTCATCACAACCCTTTACCATTATATTATCCCCAACTGATAGATTGGGACCAACAAGAATCCAATCTATCAATTGATGAGTTCCATAATGATGAGGAATTTTGTGATTCCTTAGGCCTTAAAGACAACATTCTATTGGGAGATCACAAATCTAGATTCTTAATCACATTAGATCCTGCAACCTATTTTAGAGAGCGAGTGAACACCCTTAGCTAAAAACAAATAATTAAAACATTAAGGTCCCAAAGTGAAAACCTCTTTGAGGTACCTTCTAACCAGGGAAAAAGTAAAGATAAAGGCCAGTCTAGTGGTGAAAACCTATTTTAGGTGCTATTAGATAGTGATGTTCATTCTCCTTTGAATTTAGATTAGGAGACCACCAACAATCAACTTGCCTACAGATCTAAGTTCAACTTTAAACAACAATAAGTATTTGATCAAATTCTTCAAGAATTTTTGACTATTTTTGTCACATGGCCAAATATCCCATTATGGGACTTAGATTCATCATGCCTAGGAGAAGTTAAAGAACAAGTCTTAACAAAGGACCCTAATATAATCCAATAGTTCAAGTCATTACCTACTATCCTAGAAGATGGTTTGACCCTTCTAGTCAAAGATACAATAGAGGTAAACATCAGGACTCTATCAGACCTGAAATGAATAAAATGAGGTGCATCTCTCACTGAAGAGGAACATGACATCTTTATAGCTCTATTGGGAGAATTTGTAGATATCTTTGCATGGGCTTATTATGACATGCTAGGTTTAGATCCTACCTTGGTTTTGCACCATGTTATGGTTAATCCTGATGCCAAACTAATAAAATAAAAGATATGTAAGATGCATCCTCACATTGTTGTATTGGTAAATAAAGAGTTGGAAAAAATCTTAGAAGTAGGATGTATTCGATCCATTGATTACTCAGAATGGATCTCTAATGTAGTACTTATTAGCAAAAAGCCTGAAGGAATCAAAATTTGTACTGATTTTCAAGACATCAACAAAGCTTATCCTAAAGATGATTTTCCATTACCTAATATTGGCATGATCATCGACTCCATGGTAGGTTATGAAATGCTTTCACTCATGAATGGCTTTTCACGATACAATTAGATCAGAATCACACTAGAAGATCAACATAAAATAGCATTCACTATTCCATGGGGAACATTTTGCTATCAGGTGATGCCATTTAGCCTCAAGAATGTTGGAGCCACATATCAAAGGGCCATGACTATTATATTCCATGTTATGATGCATGATATTATTGAAGACTATGTCCATGACATATTAGGAAAATCCAAAACTAAGGTTGACCATTCAGCAGTGCTACATAAGATATTTAAAAGACTACAAGAGTACAAAGTTAGACTCAATCCAAATAAATGTGTCTTCAATGTAACTTTAGGTAAATTACTTGGCTTCATCATGTCTCATAGAGGTATTGAATTTGATCCAGCTAAATAACTAAGATGCCATCACCAACCACTTTAAAGCAACTCCATAGTTTGTAGGGTAAGATCCAATCAATATAATGCTTCATATCTCAGTTATCAGATAAGTGCCATCTATTTACATAAATTTTGAAGAAATGAGTTGCATTTTACTAGGATGATCACTACCAAGTATATTTTCAATAACTCAAAGGCTATCTTATTAATCCACCTATTTTATTACCTCATATGCCAAGAAATCCATTCTTGTTATACATATCAGCTAATGATCATGCCTTGGGGGCACTTTTGGCTCAACATGATGATAATGGAAAGGAGCATATTGTATACTACCTAAGTCATACCTTGGTTATGTATGAACATGATTATGTACCTATTGAAAAAGCTTGTCTATTCATGGTCTTCACAGCTCAAAAACTGTGTCATTACATGTTGAATAATTAAACCATGGTCATTTCAAAGGTAGATCCACTCAAGTATTTGCTATCTAAAATAGCCTTGCAAGGTAGAATGGATAAACGGATCATGTTTCTTAGTGAGTTTGACATAGAGTATGTCAATCAGAAGGTAATCAAGGGATAAATTCTTGTAGATCACCTTTTTAAAGCATCTCTCATAGACACAGCCACTCACATTCCAATTTCTTGATGAATCCATAATGACCATCATTGATACACCCCTTGAGGAGCAGACCTAGAAGCTATATTTTGATGTCTCATTCAGTGCACATGCATTAGAGGCAATCCTATTATTTATTACACCATGGGGGGATCTAATCCCTAAATCATTTAGAATCAACTTTCTTTGTACAAACAACATGGTTGAGTATGAAGCACTTGTTGTAGGAATTTTTTAAGAGTGCATTGGAATATATCTCATCTCTAAGTTTATGGTGATTCTCAGTTAATCATCAATCAGGTCACAGATCATTTTTAGACCAAGGATGACAAGCTAGTTTCATATAAATCCATGATCAACACTCTTAAACAATAAATTTCCAACATTTAGTTTGAGCACATACCGAGGGCTAGTAACATAATTATAGATGCCATGGCTACTATTGGTTCTCTAATTTGACAAACAAATAAATCTAGAGAGTATCAGTTCTTCATCAAGAATTTGTCAGCACTAGCTCATGAACCTTCAACTATTATCATGATTTGTGATATTTTTGGTCCTAATTCTATCTAGTACTCAAACCTTTACAACTACCTTTATAACCAAGTTCTACCACCTAATCTCTCTTGAAAACAAATCAAAGCCTTCATTCATCATTCTGCTTGTTATACTCTACTTGGATCCACCCTTTACCATCATAGTTTTGATGGAACTCTGCTTTATTTTATAACTTCAATAGAGTCTACATTATCATTAAGATAATTTCATGGAGTATGTGGATCCCATTTTAGTAGGGTAGTCATATCCAAAAAACTATTTCATACTAGTTATTATTAGCCCATAATGGGCGTAGATGCCACTACATATGAAAATAAGTGTGACAAATGTCAATGGCATGCTAATTTGATTCATGCCCCAGTAAAAAATCTAAAACCCATGTTGACACCATGTTCATTTTCTACATGGGGACTTGACCTCATTGGGAAGACTAACCCTACTTCATCTGACATCCATATACATATCTTTACCACCATCAAATATTTCACTAAGTGGGTTAAATCTATACCCCTCACTTACGTGACTGGAAAGAAAATTTCCAAATTCATCTTCAACCATCTCATCTACTGCTACATTATTCCCTCTAACATTATATTTGATAATAGAGGATCATTTAAGAACAAGGATGTAAACTAGCTATACACTGAATATAACATCACACAACATTTTTCTACAATATATTACCCCAAGGTAATGATGTCATTCATGATTCACACCTCTAGATGTTCCTTACCCTTTGGTCATACCTTACCAATCATTGTACCCTAATAGGAACCACTCCATACTTGTTTATGGCACTGAAGCCATCCTTCCCATTGAGGTCAAATTTCCTTCACTATGCATCTCTTTCAAGCATGCCCTGGATGATCATGACTATTGAGTAGCTCACCTGCAAGAGTTAGACCTACTTGATGAGAAATGCACATTCGTACTCAACAATCTTCAAGCACATCAGAACTGACTCAAAGGCCACTATAATCAATGTGCTAAGTATAGAACATTTGAACTTGGTGATCTTGTTCTTAAATAAAACCAAAAGAATACCATGGCTAAGAAGAAACATAAGGGAAATTCAAACCAAACTAGATAGGGTCTTTCATCATCACTGCAAATTATGGATTAGGAGCATACAAGATTGCTACACTAGATGGAAAGGAACTTCCATAAATGATGAAAATTATTCATCTTAAGTGATACTATGCTTGAGTGCTAACATGTATTGTCTATAAGGACCATTTCAGTTATGCCTTTTTATCACTATTCTTCTTTATACAAATACCATCCTTATCCATCCTCTTTATCGTATCCACTTTCCATTTTTGACCTACCATCCCAATGTGTTTTATATCCTATCTCATTTGACCTTAGATTTTTCCATTTGTTACACATTTTTAGCATCAAGTCATCTAATTAGTTTCATCATTTAGTTTAAGTAACTTCAGATAGAGATCATATTTTAGGACAGTGTGATAAAAGTTTTAGCAATTGCATCCTTCATTTTTTATTCCTTTCTTACCACTAGTCTTGTTACTAGTTATAAAGGCCTTTGAGAAAATTAGTATCATTGATCTATGCCATTGTGTCTTAGTTATAACCACTTATGGGAAAACTAGGGGTAACATTAAGCTTTGATGTACCAACTTTCCACTTCATATGTCGTACTATGCCTTTCTACCAACTGTTCCTATTTTGTTTAGACTATTATACTAGTCAAATTCCTCTATTGTAAAGGTAAAACTACAGTGACTTGAGGTCCTACTCTGGGACTATGTAGGCAGCACTCAATACTTTTTAAGGTCAGTGTAGTCACCCTTTTCCCCATGCTCTCACCATTTTATGAATAACCTAAGCCACACTCTCACCATTTTATGAGCAACCTTAGTTAAATGCTCTTGTTGTTTTGTGAAAAACTTAAGCCATGCTCTCATTATTTTATGAGTAACCTAAGCCACACTCTCATTATTTTATGAGCAACCTTAGTTAAATACTCTTACTATTTTGTGAGCTTAAACCAGTTAGTGTCTCGTTATTCTCAATTGAGTTGAGACACTCCAAAACACTTCCAAAAACATTTGAAAATCATTAGAAAAGCATAAAAACATTGACCACTTCTTTACCTTAAGAGATTTTGGGAACCCTTACTAAATTACAAGCAAACCACTTGTCATTTAGTTTCCCCATCCTTTTTGGCCTTTTTCTCTCATGCACTTGCCATTTTGCAATATCATTCTTATTCTTCTATCACATCCATTCTGTTTTTTTCTTCAGTTATCACATTCTTCCCATTCCCTAGGAAAACTACATTTGGCCTGAAGTTTTTTATTAGATATTACATCCATGGAACTATGTAGGCAACATCCACTTGCCTAGTGCATATGGAAATATCTCGGACACCCCCTTCCTTTTCTTTTATTCCCCCATTTTGTTTATTTTTTAAGTTGTCACCTATTTTATAGGGGTAATGATCTTAGGGTTTCTATTTCATTGTTTGTTTGTTTATTTGTTTCTGCTTGTTTTGTTTGTCTTTCTATTTGTTTGCTTTCAATATTGTTTCCTTGATTCAATTTATATGTGTTCATTAGGTGATTCCTTATCCACACTTACACTCAAATCCATCCCTATTCATATTATTACATTGTCATCATGGTTTTAATCATTAGTGCATTATTTTCTATTGAGTATTGGATTACGAGAGTCAGTCCTTATGCATATTTTGGCCAAGTCTTTATGGTGTTCGATCAAAAAGCCTACTGACACATGCTAAAAAAAATCTCATATTCAAGAAGTCTATTCAGTAATAGCAGCATCTCTTCGACACTAAAATTTGATTCACTCCTAATCATATCCCAAACAAAGTAATTAACCATGAAATAATTTCAACACTTATTAGTTTAGACGAGCATCTCCCTACTAGTAGGTTGTTCTAATTCATCACTACCCTCTATGTTAAGTTATCATCATCCTTAACCAATTTTATCATGTTTTCCATAATTGGGGTACAATTTTTATAACCACCTTTGGGAAAATCATTGCACACCATCCCACCTACATTTCTTAATGATTATAACTGGCTTTGGGTAAATCATTATGTTGTCACCACTTTCATTTTTTTGCCTATACATGGGCATGTTATTATCTTGTTTGTCTATCCTAACTGGGGTAGCTCCATCTTCTCAATGATTATAACCACCTTTGGGTAAATCATTATGTTATCATACCACATTACCACTATCATGGTACAATACTTATAACCACATTTGGGCAAACCATTTTACACCATCCTACTTGCATTCTTAATGATTTTGACTACTTTTTCAATATCATTGTGTTTTCACCCCATCATCTTTCCTTTCTTTGGTCCCCTTTTTTCACTTATTTCTTTTTAGGCACTGTTTATCAACCCTCTTTGTGCCAACTATTCCCTCAAGGGGGCATCATACAATTAGTTTATCATCATTGTAGTTATAGGCATACAAGACCTTTTCATTCTTTGAGAAGATATTACTATGCTTATATCTTGCAATGCTTTCTTAAATAGAGACAAATTGTAGACACCTAAAACTGGCCACCTATAACCCCAAATTAGGATTTTGGCTAATTTCCACCCAAAATACATAATTTGGCCTAAAAATACTAAAACATGGTAAATGATGTGAAATTAATATATTCAAGTGCTGATTTTGGCTATGGTATCACTAAATGGGGTAATGTAATTTATGGGCCAGCTAACTTTAATCAGATCATTTTGAGTTAAAATGCCAAATTTACACTTCAGTGCTTTGGATTGCTCTTCCCTATCAAATCTTCTACACAAGACATATGCCTTTGTTATTTATTGTTGGAAACATTCTAAATAGGAATATGGTTCCAATGCATCTGACATTGCCTTCTAAATCTAATCCAGTCAAATTTTGGACTAATAACAAGACATTCTAATCAATTTGGGTAATTTATGCACAATGTGTTTAATCATGCTTAAGAACTAATTAACCTAAATCAATGCCTAATTAATAATTCCATGGAAACTTGTTGAATACTTATTTTTAATAATGAATATTGAATATATGCATTATCAAGTGACCTAATTTCTTGGGAAGACATCCCTAGGCCATAAATGCCACAAATATCAGGATTCATGCCTCCCATGCCTCATCAATGCCTTTCATGATGCCCTCCATGCCTATTAATTTCTCCTTCTTCCAATGCCATGATGAGGATAATTAAAAACTCAATTCCAAAAATTAAATTAATCCTCAACCACATATCTCAATCTTGGGATGGATAGTTCAAGTTGATTCTAGACACTCTCAAAAATCTATAAATAGGAGGCCTCACAACATCATTTCTAAGATTTTTTGATGAAAAGTTATAATGCCAAATTGGTTCCAAAATCTTCAAGTAAATAGAGTTATAATGCCAAATTGATTCCAAGCCAAGCCAAGGCACAAGCCAAAGGTGCCAAGGAGAAGAGGAGATAGCCAAGCCTCCTTTGATGAAGACTTCATGAGCACAAGCTGAGTAAGATACCACTACAAAGGCACTTGGATCATCCAAGGAAGGTGAAGTAATTCTTCTATTTGATTCCTTGCTTTTTAGTTGTGTTTTCCATTTAGGTTTGTTAACTAAGCTCTACCTAGTGTCTAAGCCTAGAGATGTTATACTATTAGTGTGTTTATTTCATCTTTTTTTCATTTTAGAACTAACACCATACTAACCATCCTCTCTTGAGTCAAATTCCTAGATCACATACATTACTACACATATCATACATACAACTTCAAATAACATGACATATTTACATCACCAGATAACAGATTATAGGCATAGTGTAGAGCACATTATTTTGATCTCCAATTTTTCACATGAGACATGGCACAATATATCATGGTATATATGGTTATATAGATTTCTAGATTATATATATGCATCACTCACATACCAAACTTAGGGGAATGACATATATGATCATGTTCTTTAGGATCTAGGATTATATAGATTAGAATGGCAAGATAAACCATTTTTTTCTTACACATTTACTAAAGTTTTCATATTACACCCAAGCATACCCATTTTATCACCAAGTTGGACCATATGATCATCTATAGTGGTTGGTTCATAGCATAACTTAAACCCAAGAGTTTTTATGGCACAGAGGGTAGACATTGGTTTTGGACCTCTGAACACTTCTCATTTCTAGTTCATATTATTAAGAGTGGGGATATGATAGATCTTACTCTTCACAACATACAAATTCTATACACACATTCTAAATTACGTGAGTTTATGTGGGATAGAGGGAAGACATTAGTTTTGGGACTCTAAGAATTTCTCATTTATCATTCAAATTCAATATAAGGGGCATCTATTATAGGGATTCCTTCTTTCTCCAAGCACTATTTAGATTCAATACAAGGCACATCTATTTTAGATATGCCTTCTTTCTCCAATCACCATTTAGATTCAGTACAGGGGGCATCTATTACAAAGATTCCTTATTTCTCCAAACACTATTCATATTCAGTACAAGGGGCATATATTATAGAGATTATTTCTTTCCCTAAGAACTATTTAGTTCTCCATCCACTTGTCAGGATCAGGAGCACACAAAGCTCTGATACCACTTGTTAGGATCTAGAACAGCAAAGCTCTAATACCAAACTCTGATACCACTTGTCAGGATCCTACTCCTTAAGAGTACACTTGATTACCTTTGTATAAGCAACTAAACACGAAATTTAACCAGAAGTAATATGTAATTAGAATTCAAAAATATCACAGAATATGAGAGACAATACAATCTTGTATTAACACTCTTCTAGAAAAAAATACAATGAAGAAATCACACTCTTCCCACACCTCTTGGGCATACAATAATTCTCCCTCAAGAGTTCTCTCTCTCAATTACAACCACAATCAACTCAATACCGAGTTGTTGTTCCCTCCACCAGTAAGTGACAATCAACTCAACCGTTGTTGCCTACTTCTAGTCCATAAGTACTCAAAGTACTCCAAGTAGATCTCCCTGATCTTGCTCCTTGTTGTGTTGCAGATCTCCTTGATCTTGATACCCCATAGATCTCCTTTGACCTTGCACACACACACCTGCAGATCAACTGACCTTACTTACCATGTAGATCTCCCTTGATCTTGCACACTTGCAGATCAATTGATCTTACACACCTGGAAGAACCCTTGTTCTTGTCCTTGACAAGTCCTTTTGATCCTTCACCCTTGGAAGAACCCTTGTCCTTGCCTTTGCAAGTCCTTATGATCCTTCACCCTTAGAATAACCCTTGTCCTTGCCTTTGGAAGTCCTTATGATCCTTCACACTTTTACAATACAGCCCCATGGGTCTCTTAAATATATCCCATGCAAACAATAATTAGACTTCCTAATTACAATAATTAGAAACTTAGACTCAAGACTAAAATTAGTCTTTACATGCAAACTGACAGTTCATCTAAAATTAGACCAGTTTTGAAATGCACAGACGATCGATGTCGGTTGCTGTCTGTCTAGAGATGACTAATGTCAGTCAATCCATAACTGATGTCGACAGCTTCCTATCTACCTCTGATCAATGTTAGTTGGACTGACTGATGTCAGTTACTGTGACACTCAGCAACCTCCTCCATTTGCATTAGTGAAGCTTTTAGCTCCACAACCTAACAATCTCCCACTTAGAGATAAATAGCTACACCTGTACCTATACATCTTCTAATTTTGTTTCCTAGCTTGTATCCCTCTTCAAGTTCAATTTTGAAGACCAACAAAAGTTGAATGAATATTCAACTTCTCCTTTGTTCTTGGCTTTGTTAACATTTCTGTAGGGTTCTTATCCTTGCTAGCCTCTATGACTGCAACAACCTTTTGCATCTCTAAAATCTAGTTAACCACCGTACCACCAATAGTGAACACATATCCTGTGGTGCTTCTCCTGTCATCCAAGTAACCTACCATATCTAAATCTACATACCCATGTAGAGAAGTGCTTAACCCTGCATAGCATGAATACCTACTGCTGGTCCCTCTCAGATATCTAAGAATCCACTAAACTACTTTCTAGTGCTCCTTTCCTGGATTGGCCATAAACTTGCTGACAACTCCCACTACTTGGGCAACATTAGGTCTAGTACTCATGTACTCAACCTCATCATGTAATTTAGGACACTATTATGTGAACTATCCAACCATAGGTGTGCTAATCGGTCCTGTATCTTGCATATTGAACCTCTCCACTACCTTATTCACATAATCCTCTAGAGACAAAATCAACCTGTGACTTTCCCTATCTCTAAAAATACTCATGCCAAGGATTTTCTTTGCTTCTCCTAAATCCTTCCTGGCACACCTCTGAGCTACTTTTACCTTTAGCTCAACAAATCCCTGCATGTGTGACCCTGCAACAAGCATATACACTACATACAGTAACAGGATAATGTCACGACCATTATCCAACCTGGTAAAATAAACACAGTGATTACATTGACATTGACTAAAGCCATGCTTTGTCATACACCTGTCAAACCTATACCACTATCCTAGAGCTTGCTCAAGACCATATACCCTGGCCTTCTGTCTCACCTATCCATTCTCTCCTTTCTTTAACCTACGAATCTATTCGTCTTTTAGTGCTTTCATCCCAGCTGGCAACTCTACCAAATCTCCCATTTGGTTCTCTTCCAAGGAATCAATTTCTTCATTCATGGCATGCTCCCACTGTTTCATGGATTCTACCCGCATTGCCTCTTCAAAACTTCCTGGTTCTTGACCATCAGTGAGCAACAAATAGTATAAAGAAGGGGAATAATGAATTTGAGGCTTACTTACCCTTTCAGTCCTCCACATAGGTGTTTGAGACTCCTTGACAACTTGTTGTCCACCCAAAATTCATTCTAACAGTGACCGATCTTGGTCACCTCTCAATCTACACCCAACCGATGTCGGTTCCATGTGACTGATCTGACTACCGGCATCGATTCCCTAATAGACATCAGTGTCCACCTACCTGACATCACTAACTTTGGTCTGCACATGACCGACATCGATTCCTACCTGTTCAACGTCGATTCTCACCTGACTGATGTTGGTAACTATTTTTTCTTGTGAGTGATGATTTTTACTCGCAAGCTCATTTTGGATCATAACCTTGTCCAAATCAACACTGCCCTACTCAGAATTATTCAGGCTCTTGAGCTGATCTCTATCCATCATCTTCTCCATAAAAACCAAGGCTTTCCAATTCTTAAGTTTGTCAAAGGCATCATACTTCCTCTTAAGAACATGCATTCCCTTCTCACTCATGTGACCAAGCATATAGAGCCACATCTTTACATCTACATTTGAAATAGATAAACAAGAAGGAGAATCAGTAATACAAGTAGATAGATAAAGAGTACCTACTTTCTTACCACATGCTAATTCAAGTGCACCCTTGGAAACTTTCCAAGATTCCACTGTGAGAGTTATTGTGCAACCCTCATCACCCAACTTTCTTGTAGAAATTAGACTCCTCTTCAGGATGGGACCATGCATGACATCCTTCAACACCCATGTGTTGCCCATCTGTAATTTTAGTCATACTTCCCCTTTGCCAACAATTTGACAAGGCTCACCAACCCCTAAATAAATCTTTCCAAAGTCTCCATCGACATAATCATGGAAAAATACTCTATTTGGGGTTGCATGGAAAGAGGTAACAGAATCTAAAACCCAAGATTCTACTTTATCTAAGGAACATATAAGAGCATTTTGTGCAACAATATCTGCATCATTTGCTTCTTTATTTCCTTCATGCTGATCTTCTACCAACCAACAATCTTTCTTTACATGCCCTTTCTTTCCACAATTCCATAATTGATAATTCTTGCCATTGAATTTCTCCATTCTTAGCTTACTTTCTTCTGTCGTTGCTTTACTCCCACTCAAATATAAACCCCTGTGAGTGACCTATAATCAACAAACACTAACTTGCTCTAAACCAGGGTCTGATAAACCTTTAACCAAGCTCTAATACCACTTGTCAGGATTTGGAGCACACAAAGCTCTAATACCAAGCTCTGATACCACTTGTTACGATCTAGAACAACAAAGCTTTGATACCAAGCTCTGATACCACTTGTCAAGATCCTACTCCTTAAGAGTACACTTGATTACCTTTGTATAAACAACTAAACATAGAATTTAACTAGAAGTAATATGTAACTAGAATTCAGAAACAGCACAGAATATGAGAGACAATACAATCTTGTATTAACACTCTTCCAGAAGGAAATACAATGAAGAAATCACACTCTTCCCACACCTCTTGGGCATATAGTAATTCTCCCTCAAGAGTTCTCTCTCTCAATTACAACCACAATCAACTTAATACCAAGTTGTTCCCTTCACCAGTAAGTGACAATCAACTCAACCGTTGTTGCCTACTTCCAGTCCACCAAGTACTCAAAGTACTCCAAGTAGATCTCCCTGATCTTGCTCCTTGTTGTGTTGCATATATCCTTGATATTACTACCTCACATATCTCCTTTGACCTTGCACACACACACCTATAGATCAACTGACCTTACTTACCATGTAGATCTCCCCTAATCTTGCACACCTATAGATCAATTGATCTTACACACTTGGAAGAACCCTTATTCTTGTCCTTGACAAGTCCTTTTGATCCTTCACCCTTGGAAGAACCCTTGTCCTAGGGCCTTTACAAGTCCTTATGATTCTTCACCCTTGTAATAACCCTTGTCCTTGCCTTCGCAAGTCCTTATGATCCTTCACACTTTTACAATACAGCCCCATGGGTCTCTTAAATAGATCCCATGCAAACAATAATTAGACTTCTTAATTACAATAATCAGAAACACAGACTCAAGACTAAAATTAGTCTTTACATGCAAACTGACTATCCGTCTAAAATTAGACCAGTTATGGAATGCACAGATGATCAACATCGGTCGTTGTCTGTCTAGAGATGACTGACGTTAGCCGATCCATGACCGATGTCGACAGCTTCCGGTCTATCTCTGATCGACGTCAATTGGACTGACTCACATTGATTACTGTGACACTCAGAAACCTCCTCCATTTGCATCATTAAAGCTTTTAACTCCAAAACCTAACACCACTTCCCTAGATAGGAAGTTGGACCCTTTTTAGCACACTTATCTCCACATAGGTATGTATCTTCTTTCTTTCTTTTTACTCTAGTACTTCATTTTATTATATCACTAGATTAAAAGTGGGACAAATTTATACACCCTAAATTGGTCAAGCAACCACACATATCATGTCTTTTTATAGTCCTTTCATAAGAGACTCCAATTAGAGAATATGAGTCTTATTCACATCTAACCAAGTCTTTTTGTCTGATTTGATTTGGTCTTGTTTCATACCCTAGACACCTTTTTGGCCATTCCTAATCATTCTTAGCCTTCCATACTTAATGCTTATTGACCTAAGTTACTCTTTCCATGCTTATTTCATCCCCCCAAGTCCTATACCCTCCAGATAATAGTGCCTAAATAAGACTATAGCACTGAAACCTATGGTGTCCAATTTCTAGCACTGTTGTCTAAGTGCAAATTTGATTCCAACAATCAATTTCTCCTACAAGATGAGTCTTACCCATTTTATTTGCTTTGTTTCCAAGTTTTATAATGTCATCCAAATGTGAATAAATCTCCTAAATTCAAAATAATGAGTCTCCTCTATAAAATACTATACAAGGCATTTTATATCTAGCACTTACTACTTTGGCACATTAGACATAATAAAAATTAGTCAATAATATAGCACAGTATTTTGCATCCCACATAGACTTTCATGCTTGATCAAGGAGGGGTCTAGGTAAAATTCATTATTGAATCATTATGTGCATTGATTATTCATGTTCCCTAAGGGATAACTACATCGAATCTGAGACCCTAGATTCAGGGTTAATATAGGCAGTGGTCAGAATAGTAGGGGTTCTAGATCGATCATTCTTCTCCTAACCTAGTTTTCTCCCTTTTTCTTTTGATGTATTCATTGTTTACATGTGTGTATATTGATACATGTACTAAAGATTAAAATTAACTTACATCAAGCTCTATTAACTTTCAGCCCTCAAAATTTGTTACACAAGCTCATATTGACTAGGCAAACAAAACCTAGAAAGCTTAGATCCTTAGGATAATAGTGCTAGGAAAGACTATAGAAACGAACACCAGGTTGTCTTGTTTTTTGTGCTCCCATCTAATTAAAAAATTGAAGCCAAATTTAGATTCCTGATAGTGTCTCAATCTTGTTCTTTAATTTCCAACCTCGTAATCCTCTATTTCAATATGAATCTAGATAAGTTAATTTCTATTTCTCTTATATAATCATCAGTTAAAATTTATATTTTTCCTTGTCAAAGTAGATATTTCCTATCATTATAGATCCTTATTATATAGGATCTAAACACAAGATTCCCCAAAATAATAAAACAATGTACCTAAATTTGGTATGAAGATGGAAGTCTTAATCCTCGAATGAGTGCTTTTTTATTTTTAAAAATGAAAGAAAATGAAAATTTTACCTTTTCTAAGAATGCAAAGAAGACTAAAACTTCCTTTGGAAAATAGGAAATTGAAACTATGATTTTCAATGAAGAAAAGAAAGAAAGAGTGTTTAATTTTCAGAAATAAAATAATTACAATTGATTAATCTTTTATTAATGTAACTAAATGTCCTAAACAACTATGAACCGAAGAAAGCTTTAGGGCCCCTACATGCGTGCCAAAATGTTTCACTATTTTTTTGTGTTTTTTTTTTTTCTTAGAAAAAAAGTAAAAACTTAAAAATAAGGGTATGGTTTAGAAGAACCTGGATTTAATCATGCACTTGTGATCTAGTCGATGTAGAGAATTCCTCTTTGACTTGGGAGGATGACCTGTAATAAGAAAGAAGCTATAAAATGGTTTATTAACAAGATAGATGGGTGGATTAGCTAGCAAAAGCTAGATCCAAGAAGCACTATACTTCTTTAGAGGTTGTCAATCCACTCTTTAAATAACTTAAGTTCTAAAAAATGAAAATAGATACATGACGTAATAGAAAGTACTAAAACTCAATGAAAGAAATGCTTTTGAATAGAAATAAGCTTTTTTACCAAAATAACAATAAATTGTTAAAAACTAATTCTAAAATGTTAAGATTTTAATTTAAAAAATCATTTGAAATTTTGTGATGTAACAGGAATCAAAAAACCAAAATTTGGGTGAAGGTTAATAGGTGGAAATAACTTGTTATTTTTGTGAAATTAAATCACACGGTGACTAATGCCGATCACCAGGCAACTAATATCAATTAAGGCAATCAATTTTAGTTAGGGGATGACCAATGTTGGTCAAAGGTGATCGATGTCAGTCCCTATGGGCTTTGATTTAGGGTAGAATGGTTATTCAGTGAGTTATAAGAGGGCTTTAAGGTTTATTTTGGGTTGGATGTTGGTCATGAGGTTGGAATAAATTCTTATAAGTATCAAACTCAAGATTTGGATAGTCTAATTATTGGGAATGGTCTATGGGTACTTTGGTGAGAGATGGAGTTTTTAGAGTTGTAGAATTCCAACACAAAAGGGTAATATGGGAGAGATGAGAAATGGGTGCAAGCAGTAAAACCACTAAAACTAATAACTAAACTTGATGTAAGTGAAATATACTAAGCTTTGGATTTTGCTAGCCTAGAGAAGTCCTGAGGTTGGGTGCAAGTTGTTTGGGAACCTAGAGCAATGCAGATAGAAGAATGGTGCTTGATCTCTTCATAGTGAGTTGTTGAGGCACTTTAATGTCTCCATTTTGGTTCGTTGGTTCACTTAGAAGCTTGGATTCACTTGAGAGTTAATAATCTTTCTCAAAAGATGTTTTCAACCCCTAAATCAGGGTATTTGGATTACCTTAAGTAGCCAACATTAGTCCTAGTCAATTGACATTGGTTAAGTGGTGATCGATGTCGATCAAGGATAAATGGTCAAGTTTGCTAAAATTAGCTATTAGAACTTAATATTTTCCATTAAGACCAATATAAATGGTTTAAAGTTAATAAAGGTAATGTTGGTATGTCTGAGGAATAAGTCTAGGAGGTTAGGGTATTGAATGCCTAGGTGGGAAATAGTCCTAAGGCTAGGTGTCGATCATTTAGCCATGGGTTTGGGTGAGGAGGTATAAATAGGATTATTTAAAATAATTAATTAATTAAATTATCCAAATGGGGTAAGTGGGTATGTTTAAGGATTTTAATAAATATCTTAACCCAAGGGGGATAAGGGGGTAAGGGGTGTTTTCATGATGACTATAACTATGTGGTGCAATTTTTTAGTATTTACAACAACCACTAAGGTGTCCTAAGAATCATCAAATTCCATGTTTTAAAAAAAAAATAACTTAAGAGATGGTAAGTGGAAACAAGTCTTAGATTGGTAAAAGTCAAAAAATTATGGATAGCCTTAAGAAATTTGTTTTTTGTTAAACATAGGGACCCAACACACTCAAAAAATTATGAGTTTTTCATACCAACTCAACTGGTTGTGTGTGCATAAAATTTATTAAAAAGTGTGCCAACTCAACTAGGTATGATTTGTTGTTTTTAGGAATAATGGATTTTTATTCCTATTTTATAAACAAGTCTGAGTTGGAGAAATTAGTAAATATTATTCCTCATTAAAGCTACTAATTTATGAAATTAAATTACAATTAGATCTTTTCTAAAAATAGCAGTGAGAGAGAGAAAATTAAACTTAGCTTATTTTGGCATGTTCCAACTGAGATAGGGTCTAAAAATTTGTGTGCAGGACTAGGACACTATCACAAATAAGATCTTGGACTTCATTTTTTGATTGGATAGGAGCATCAGAACTGGACACCTTGGGCTCTAACATTGTAGTCCTTCTCTGATGCTATTATCTTGAGGATTTAAGCTTTTAGGGTTTTGTTTGCCTACTCAATGTGAGCTTGTGTATTAATTTTTAGGTTTTTACTGTAAATAGAGCTTCCTGTAGATTTGATTCTTCATGTACTTGTATCTTTTATGTAATTGAAAGAAACTTTGGTAAATGTGGAAAAAGGGTTAGTGTGTGTAAGATGCACTGGACATTCTTCATACCCCATGTGTGGGCATGCTGCCTACATACCAATAATCTGAGGAGGTATCAATCCATATGTAGTTCTCCCTTTAAGAGTGCTTTATGTAATAGTGAATTGAAATGTAAGAAATTATAAAACTAGGTAATCTTGAGATGACTAGGGACTGGTGTAAGGTCTTGAATTGGCTTGAAAGTGTATAGGTAGGTTGTATGCAAAGAATAGGGAAGATTGATTGAGTGGTCTTGCTTGTAATTTTTCTTACTTAAATGATATTTTCCAACCCTTTTCAAATGATCTTTGAATGGGATTTTATATAGATCTATTGGTCATGGGTTAGATGAAACCAAACTATATTGACATAATGAATAAGAGGAATCAGGGAAAAGTGATAATCTGAGCTCAATTTGTGATTGGATAGGAGCATTGAAAAGGGGACACCCTAGGGTCTAATGCTATAATCCAACTTTAGTTCTATTATCTTGAGAAAATGAGACCTAGGGGATAAATTGGTCATGAAGAGAGGGTTTTGGCTTAGTTGAGGTTAATTCTAAAAGGCCATGGATGACTGGGAATCAATGAAAATAAGTTTGAGAGAGTTATGAGAGCAAGCAAGAGGGACCTAAGGATTGGGTGTCATTAGCCATGCTCAGGTTACCAAGTTTTACATTTTATATGACTACATTTGACCCCATTTATTCTCATGATGTAGCAAAGTGAAATACTAAGATAAATGAAAATGAAAAGCATACCTAAACTTACCTACAAAGGTGAATCCCATGAATCTTGTGTGATGTTGAGTAATGTTGGATAGTGCATAGAGAACACGTGTAATTTTGAATCTATGAAAGGAAAATAAAGAGTAGATCAGTTCTTATTATATGCAATATAAAACAAGAATGTACAAAGTTGGGTAAGAGAGAGGAAGAGAAAGGAATGAATACACCTCACTTACCCAAGTACAAGTACATGAAAGTTGGGAATGTGTAGGTTAGGCTTGTATGAAATCCAATCCAAAATGATGCCAACCACCTATAGATGGAATAAGGCATGTAACTACTAAGAATGCCTAGGTAATGCTAAAAACAAAAAGAAAAGAAGCAAAAGTGTTGTATAATCTACCCCTAATCACTGGTGTCTAAAACATGGATTCTGATCTAGAAGTTATACCAATTGTTGTATCTAAAATTGGAAGTGAGAACTAATCATACTATGCATGATGCCCCCTATGTCTAGATTCTCTGAGAAAATTATACTAAAAATTGCTGATCTAAAATAGTCTAATTGTGCAAAACTATAGCTAAACCTACCTTTTTGCCTACTTTTGGAAAACCTATTTTTTATATTGTTTGGATAGGAGTATAATGGACACCCTAATGTTTGGCACTATATTCTAGCCTTAGCACTATTGTCTTGGGCTAAAAGTGATCACTTTTCTAGATTCTTGAATATTTGCCTATTCTATTTTGAGTGGTTTGATGACTGGTTGTTGTTCTGGTTATTCTAAAACTAGATTTTTTTATTGATAAGGAGCTCTGATATCTATATCAAAACCCCTATTTTTTACTCCCTCTTATGAGGGTAGGAATAGGTACCCTGCAATGACTTCCCTCAGAAGAAGAAGCCCTATAATTGTGTTAAGTTGGAAATATACATGATATATCAATAATAATCAGCAATATATAGCATGGTTTGATTTGAGTGGTTATTAGATCAAAAAGGGTATGCCTAAATAGATCTAATAATGTAATAGCATGTGCAATGTTATTGAATTGAATTGAAACTATAAGTATTAGTTTTTAGTTTGTTAGTTGTTAGTTGTTAGTTGTTAGTTGTCAGTTGTTAGTTGTTAGTTGTTAGTTTTTAGTTTTTAGTTGTTAGTAGGAGGGATAGGTAATGATGTCTATAATAGCATCCAAGAGAATAGTAAAATGCATGATATGGATCATGAAATTATAAAAATTAAGAAGCAATCGAGTATCAAGCACATAAATCAAGAAGCAAGAAGTATATAAGGGTGGTTAAGGGGCTATGCAAACAAGGGACATGGGCACATGTCGCTCAAACTAGAAAGTAAGCACACAAGGCATGTTCAAATGCCACATACACATACTATTGAAAAAAGAAATGTTGGCACAAGGACCATTGGCTCATAGAAGAGTACAAGCAAAGGACATTGGCAAATGCCCTAAGGCACACACATGAATAAAAGCAAAGGAAACTGGCAAATATCCTAAGGCACATACAAGAGACAAGAAGAAACTGGAAATATAATCTAACAAGCTACAATAATCAAGAAGAGAAAGCATGTAATAACTAGGAAGATAGAATCACATCTAACTAATCAAAGCAAGAGTGAAAGTATGCAAGACATGTTTAGTACAAGACTAGGTATATACTAAGAGATAAACAAGTGTTAGATACTAGTGAAATGTCAATATAATAATCTATGTAATCTAGTAAGTAATGTACATCAACATTAAAACTTGGAGTGTGTAGTGTAGAAATGACATAACTTGGATGGTGTAGTCATGTAGAAGATGCCCCTAATATGTATGTATATTAATGTATGTCTCAGATGTAGAATTAGGATGCCCCCTTAATGGGTAGAGTGAAGCAATCAAGTAGCTAAATGTCACTACACACACTCAAAAAAGATCAAGTGAAGCATAATAATGTACATAAATCAACATACAATAGCATGAAATAGCAAATGTAAGTCCTAGCATGATATTAGCAATGTAAAACACAGATGATGCATACAATAAAAAATGTTTTTGGTGTTTTGACATTTTTGAATGTTTTTAGATTTTAAAATGTTATATTGTTTTTATATGTTGAAATTTTTGAACTATGTATAATCAACCAAAAGAGATTATGTACAAGAAAGAGATGATACTAATTGATGAGTCTCATGTAAGACTCCTTATCATGGTGCCCTATATCAAGGAGTGGAATCATGCATGATCATGAAGCATGATGGAAATGTTGGGGTTGTGGCTCTAAAAGTTATATATGTTGTAGATGCTCTAAAATATTTGAAGTAGAAACTGACTGTGGGGTCCCTCTATAAATCTAAGAAGTGGATACAAATATAGATTTCTTAGGGACCCATATGGAAGTAGGAGAATCTCTCTAAACATGTGTTTTATTTGTAGATGCATGAGATCTCAATGAGACTATCCTAGATGTGAATACTATATTTGAAATTTATTTATAATATTGAAGCTATGGAGGTGTATGAACCCTCTGTACTGGTGGTGGATGCATTGACTATGTCTGAATCTAAAGTGGAAGAGGAACTAAAACTATAGGAAAAGCTAAAACTAGTGGTAAAACTGAAACTGGTGGTGAAACTAAAATTGGTGACTGCAAACTGGTAGATGGATCTAAAGTGGGGAGTGGTAACTCATATGGAACTCTATTGACTATAATAACTTGATTAACATGAATGAATTTCATGCATCTATGAACTATAGAAGGTACTACTCTGAGTTTTTGAATTCATGGTCAACCAAGTAACATATCAAAAACTCTTGTGCTGGGAACTATAGTAAATAGTGTGGCCACATGTGTAGGACCAACCTATAGTGGAAGTACTATCTTGCCCAATGAACTCTGTATATGCCCACTAAAACCATTGATAACTATGTCTATCAGAGTGATATCCTACTCTGAATAACCCAAATATTGTAGTAGTGTCAAGGTACACATGTTAAGACTAGAACCATTGTCAATAAGCACACTACAAATAGGCTAATTATGAATGTGAGCTTTGATAAAGAGTGCATGATAATATGAATCATCCTTGATGATCTCCTGCTCTGAGAAGAAGATATAAGTTCTATCTAGGACTCTAGAATTGTATACACTAATCATGTTGCTCAAAAGATGTAAGTTAATTGAAGGTGCTTTGTACGTATCTGATGGTGGATGTGCATGATATGCATGATGAACCCCTAATGTGTCCCCTGTAACCTATTTTAAATGTTGTTGAAATGGATCTAAGAATATTTTTAATGCTTTATCCTGTGTTTACTTTACCATTGGAGGATCAACTAAAGTGCCAAGATTAATAACATTTGAATCTATTAGGTCATGTATCTTGTGCTTTAAACTGATGCATCTATTTGTCATATGGCCTAGTGCCATGTGGTAGTCACAAAATTTCTGCTAATCATATCCCTTTATAAGAGGCTTTGTTGGATCAACTTCCTGAATAGGAAGGAGAAATATGATATTACAATCCAAAAGTTATTGTAAAACCTTGGTTGGAGAAATTGGAAGATGTGAAAAAGTATGTCGAGGGCATGCTGAAAAAATTATTTGTAGAGGAGGCTCTAAAATAGCATTAACTATAGGTTGATTATTCCCTTTAGTATCATTGAACTTGACCTTATATGGGACTTTATTGTTACTCTTATTATTTATGTCTGATGTATTAGTATACTTTAGTTTACACATTGAAATTAGTTTGACTTCTCTTTCCTTTAATGTGTGATACAATTCAATGAAGGAAGATAATTTTTTGAACATGATTGATTAATGAAGTGATGGTAGAAGACTTTTTTTGAAAAGGTCCTAAAATTTTTGATCTATCATGGGGCTAGTCATCTTAGCCAAGATGGTCTTATACCCAAGAACATAGTCTGTGAGATGTTCATTTGCTCATTGTTTCTATTGAGCAATTTGAGCATATGAAATTTTATCACCAATGTTGATATTGAAATGTGCTAGGAACATGTCAACTAAAGGATTAAATGCATTGAATGACTGATTTGATAGACTATATAACCATTGTAAAGCATAATCCTTTAGGCTCTATAGAAATAGCTTGGTAATTAGCTAATCATTTGGGACATAATCCAAGCATGCTACATGAAAACCTCTCAAATGTGTCTCTAGATCACCCTTCCCATCATAAAGAGTAAGCTTTGGTTCAACAAAACTTTGTGGCAAGGGTGTAGAAGCAATGTGATGTGCTAATGGTGAATGCAATAAAGCAAAAGAATCCAAAGCCTGTGTAGGTCTAGAAGCACCTTGCTCAAGATGTTTCACCTTAGATTTAAGAGATCTTATCTCTTGTATAAGGGTTGCCACATCAGGAGACAAAGATGTACTAGTTGTAGCTAGTGACACCGAAGAAGGTTGGGCTACTATAGGAGGTTTTTGAGATATAGTTTCCCCTGTAGTATCATTCACAATTAGTTGCTCAGTGGTTTGAGAAGATTGACCATTGTTCATTTTTGTTGATCCTCTTGTAGAATTCTAAGAATGTCATCTTGCATATCTAAATGTTTGGTTAAGAGTTCCTGAAGTTCTCTATTATTAGTTTCATCAAAACTAGTATATTGAGCCATTATTAAAGTAGGAAAATAATTTGAAATATGTTTGAATGTTTTGTAATAAGTTTTAATAGGCAATGTGCTAGAAAGTGAAAGTAATGAATATAAGAAACATAAAGTCCTAAAAATAGTGAGTTGGAATTTGTGCAAAAGGATACTAAGCTACCAAACATGTAAGGTGATACCTCAAGAAGCAAAATGGGAGCTTAGTATATGTAACTAGAGATTTTTGCAGAATACTATGAATTTTTTAAATTGAAATTGAATTTTTGAGTTAATTATTCAAGAAAAAATTCATAAATTTATGGGAAAGTGCTTGATTTTATGGGACCTATTAGATGCAACTAGGGTTTTGAGAAAAGTAAATTTTTCAAAATTACCATGAATTTTTTAAATTTGAAGTGATTTTATGATTTTAATATGCAACTAAAAATTCAAAAAATGATTGGAAAATTAATGGGAGCTAGTTATGCAACTATGATTTGAAATAAATTAACTAAAAAAATTTAAAATTTGAGATAAATTTTTTATTTATATGTGTAAGTAAAAAATCAAGGAATTATTGGATTAATGCTGGCAAATTACCAGGACCTAGTGTATGCAACTAGGGTTTGAAATAAATTTATTTTAAAATTTACTACAAAATTTTAAAATCTGAGAGAAATTTTAAATTTTAATATTCAAGAAAAAATTTAGATATTAATGAGAAAAATCAGCTAGGAATTTACCCTAGGGTTTTTATGTGAAATTCGAAGTAAGTCAGGTTCACCAAATGATTTGTTATTTTTTAGAATAATGGAGTTTTATTCCTATTTAATAAACAAGTCTGAGTAGGAGAAATCAGTAAATAATATTCCTAATTAAAACAACTAATTTGTGAAATTAAATTGCAATTAAATTTTTTCTAAAAATAGCAGTGAGAGAGAAAATTAAACTTAGCTTATTTTGACATGTTCTAACTTAGACAAGGTTTAGAAATTTATGTATAGGACTGGGACATTATCACAAATAGGATCCTAGACTTCATTTTTTGATTGGATAGGAGTGTCGAAATTGGACACCCTGGGCTTTGATGTTGTAGTCCTTCTCTAGCACTATTGTCTTGAGGATTTAAGCTTTTTGGGTTTTATTCACCTACTCAGTGTGAGCCTATGTACCAATTTTTAGGTCCTTGCTATCAATAGAGCTCCCTATAGAGTTGATTCTTCATATACTTTTATCTTTTATGCAATTGAAAGAAACTTTGGCAAATGGAGAAAAGGGGTTAGTGTGTGTAATATACACTAGACATGCTTCACACCACATGTGTGGGCATGATGCCTAAATACTAATACTTTGAGGAGGGATCAAGCCATATGTATTTCTCCCTTTAAGAGTGTTTTGTGCAATAGTGAATTTAAATGCAAGAAATGCTAAAACTAGGTAAGCTTGAGATGACTAAGGATTGGTGTAAGGTTTTGAATTGCCCTGAAAGTGTATAAGCTAGTTGTATGTAGAGAATAGGGAAGATTACTTTAGTGGTCTTGCTTGTACTCTTTATTGCTTAAATGATATTTTCCAACCTTTTCCAAATGATCTTTGAATGGGATTTTATATGGATCTATTTTTATGGGTTAGATGAAAATGGACTAGATTGACACAATGAACAAGAGGAATCAGGGGAAAATGATAATCTGGGCTCAAATTGTGATTGGATAGGAGCACTGAAAAGGGGACACCCTAGGGTACAATGTTATAGTCCAACTTTGGCACTATTGTCTTGAGCATATGAGACCTAGGGGGATGGATTGGTCATGAAGAGAGGGCCTTGGATCAACTAGGGTCAAATATGGAAGGCATGAATGACTAGGAATCAATAAAAATAAGCCTAAGAGGGTTATGAGAGCAAGCAAGATGGACCTAAGGATTGGGTGTCATTAGCTATTCTCAAGTTACCATTTTTTTCCTTTAATATGACTATAGGGTACATTCACCATAAATTATAAAAATGATAAGGCAATAAATGTTGGAAACAATTAAGGGACAAATAGGCTAACTCAGTTGATCATATGCATGATAAATTCTAAAAAATGGGGCAAGTTACAACCCTCTATAAGTTCAGAGTTTGGAAAGGAGATGTGGCCTTTCACTTATAATAAAAGGTTGAAATTGGTTGAATAATAAAAACACTTCCAAGGAAAACAAGGTCAATTAAACATTCTATTGAGTTGGTTAAAACATGCAACAAGTGGGAAACTACAAAGATGTAAAGTAAAGGTCAATAAGGTGGCTACTCAGGGACTTCAACCCATGAGGAAAGGGAGACATAAAAAGGGTATAACTATGAGGGAAGAACACCCGTAATCTCTATGCACCCAGATTGAAGGCAGAAATCTTATTTGTAAAATGGTGTAAAAGGAGAGACAAGAGACACACATGGGGGCACCATGGCAAGGTTGCTCAATTCTTCACAGTATGTACACAAAATGTATGTATTCAATATTTTTCAAAGTTATGGGTTTCATGAAAGTTGTTGAGCCACACCTTTGGCATAATGAAGAAACTTTAAGGCACACTAAGATCCCTAAGGGGCATTAAGATACTTGCCAAGGAAGCACACAATCCAAGGTGCACATGCAAGGCAAAATGATCATGATGATGTTCACAATTATTCTAGACCCTCTAAGGTAAGTTGCAAGCTCATGACACTTTATTTGAGGGTGAAGTGTATGGATTATCTCCTAAGGAATGAATGGGGAGTAAGTAGCTTCAAATTTTCTTGTAAATCCTGGGTTGTAAAATACAATCATAGCCCCACATATACCTTGTACAAATTATTTTTGGGGTATTTTTCTCTAAGATGGTAGAACACATGAATATGAGGATGAAGGAATGGGTTATAGCCATATTGAGGAAGTTTATAGCCCATAAATGGGTAAATTGATCATCCTAAAGGGAATTTTTAAAGGTACTAGCAGTTGTTCCAAGTTTATCCACAAAAGGTACAATTATGATACCCAATTGTTTAGAAAAAGAGTGGAACAATATTATTGTTCTAACACTTCCAACACACGTGGACAGTAATATCCTCACAGGGACAACAATACAAAGCTTCAGAATAGGGCTTCCTTTCCTTGAGAAGAGGCTACAAGAGGGTTTTGCATGAAGTGAATTGTTGGGACAGCCCCATGGATGTTTTTATTGCTTAAGGACAAGTAATTTTGGGTGGGGAGGATTGTCATGTCCCCTTTTTTGGATATAAGAGTGAAAAGGACCCTTAGACTTATTATTTGGTGTTTCCCTTAGGATAAGGGAAAGGGGGTTTGAAAAGGAAACACTAACTCACCTTCAAATTATAAAAAATTACTTATTAGTTGAGTTATTCTAATTTTAAGTTGAGGGAGGTTTTTTTGAGTTAATGGGGCTCACATAGCCCTTAAGTGATTGTAAAATAAAGTTGACCTTATAAAATTTTGCACTTTCCCTCCAAATGGAGCATCCAACTTGAGGATTAAGATATATAAGGAGGATTTTGATTCAATTAAAAAGGTTATGAATGATATGATAATTAAAATTTTAATATTTTAAAATAAAAATGCTTAACCTGTCTATTGAGGATGAAACCCTTCAATGGAAGCTAGAGTAAGGAGAGATTCCCTTACATTCAACTAGGGCATCCTCATTCAAGGGTTGCATTGAGCTTCATTAGATCTAATTTGGAAACATTTTTATCTATTTATGGGCAACGAATTGGATTTGTGTTGAAGAACCCATCCTCTAGGGCTACACTATAGTTAGAGGTTAAATACCCCTTAATTAAGGGTTGTGTTTTGGAGTTTTGCATTTATTTGATTTTTCCTCACTAGTGGGACTTACCTTGAAGGTCCCCATGAGGATTTGGTGGGCTATTTTGAGCCTAATATACATTCCATAATTTATTTTGATTGTTTGAATAATTACTCAATATTTAATTTAGTATTTCTAGCACTATTTGGAGATATCATTTGCTAAAATTCAAGTATTTATTATTGATGTATTTTTCCAATAAGGGCGACCTATTTGGCTGAATTAGAGGATCAATTTGTGCCCTAATAATTTCTGAAAATTAGTATATTTTATATGATTATTTGGCATAATTATTTACGTATTTAATGAGAGTTTCAAAGCTAAAAGGGGCTTGAGGGTTAGCTATAATGTCTTGAGCATTTCCATCAAGGTAATGCCTTGGGTTTAAGGTTGGTAACTTCATTTTATACCATAAATTATGTTGGTACCAATTTCAAATTGTTGTTAGGGTTTGGAGTGATATATTACAACATTTTATCAAGGGTTTGATATCTAGGGTTTGGCTAGAAAAATCAGAAATTCATATTTGTTTGGATAGGGTTTGATATATTCAAATCATAATTTACACATGTGGTGTTAGGGTTTCTTGTTTTTTGTTAGAGTTTGTTGGGAAACCCCTTTGATCTAATTTCAGCCCTTAAAACGATATTTCACAACCTTTTTCCATCTTTTATACTTGTTATTCAATCATTGGATTTCTCCCAAAATATAATTTCAAAATCCAATACAAATTTACAAAGATATTACATCAAAGAGACAAAATTGCTCTTATAACTGATGATGAAACTACAAACTAACATAGCAAAATTTTAATAGGTATAATTGTCTCAAAATTTCTTGAACATTAATATTTTTTTATTCTTCATAAATGAATTAAAAATATTACATAATAGTCTTTAAGTAAAGCTCAACTTGAGATTGGAGTTGACATGAAAAAATAAAAAATAAATAAAAAACTACCTAGAGTTAATTGACTTTGCTATATTTAGTAAGTTTTATATGCAAGTTAGACATCTACTATTTTTAGTAACTATTACATGGATAGGCCCAAAAATTGTCACTTATCCCATACACATCAAAGTCACACTAATGAGTGAATTTCAACTCAAATTCATGTTTGGTTGTAGTTTAAAATTTTAAAAGAAAAATGGAAAATACTAAAATTTAATTTGAGACTTTTAGATGGTCATTTATGTGTTCAAAAATATAGAAATTGATGCATTCTCCTCTCCGAGATGTTCATTAAAAAAAAAATAACTAACTTAAATATGTTCTTAGATCAAAACTTCTGGCCTTCACAAGATGGTTTTTGCATTAGCTACATAACATGTTAAATGGACTTGGTTGTTTATTTGTATGACACTTTGTTTGCATTGTTTTCTTTCTTTGTAAGCAAGGAATGATACTTTTATTAGTTAAATACATTCCTCCTTGAAAATCATTATAATTTACAATTAAAGGTTACGAATAAGTATTTCTAATGTTGGATGACTTAACTTAGACATTATATTCATAACTAATTGCACTAATTAACTTGAGATTTGCAACTAAAAACTATATACTTACAAACTTTTTCTAAATAGAATTTTCATAATTTTTTTTGTTATATTATTTTTTTTTAAATAAATATTTAAATTTGTAATATGTGAATCAATATTAAAAAAATTATCACCACCTAACATATTATAATATGATTAATTCTAATTATTTATATATTAATTTATTGAAAACATAAAACTTATTCACAATTTTTATTGTTTACACTATATATTTTTTATTGTTTATATGCATCAAATTAAAAAGAACCCAACCAAAACAAAATAACATAAACAACATCATTATTATGATAACGACATATACAAATAATTTATAAATATATATATATATATATATATATATATATATATATATATATAAACAACATCATCATAATTATTTATTATGGTAATAATGGGGTTGGTGGAGGTAGGGTAGTGGAAGTTTTTGAAAGTTTGAAAGTTTGGTTGAGTGGTAGTTAGACGTTGCTTTTGGAAGTTTGGTAGTTAATGAATGATAATGGGTAAATATAGTCTAGGGTTTCAATTGTATCTTTTTAGGTGGGCCCACGTTTACATAAACTGATGTTATGTCATTGTAGAGAGTTAATGGGTTACACCAAGGTAACTCACATGCTTTCTCCCACTCAAGCATATAGAAGCAATTCCTAGATTCAATCAGGAGTCCCTCTTTGTGTTAAATATACAGTGTGTATACAATTCACATACTTTAATTTTTGAAAAAAGTAAAATATTATGTGTCCTTTTTCATTCATGTTGAGATTTTTGCGTTATTTCTTCTGGTGGGCTTATGATCTGGCCTTGGATATGCTTCTCACCAACCTCAATAGACCTCCTCCTCCTCCTCCTCCTCCTCCTCTAGTTGTACACAATTACTACCTGCATTTATGGTAAATTTTATTGTATTTCCTGCTCTTTTCTGAAATGTGGAAGGCTTCATTGCACATTGTATGGGCACAGATCTAAGTTTCTTTTCTTTGAAGACATTAAAATTTCTTGATTTTAACTGTTAGGGAGTTTGCAAAGAGAAGTCTTGTCAAAGGAAATCAGGAAATGTGTAGTTAAATTATGAGAGGTTAGAAGAGAACTCGGTTTATGTTAGAGGAATCAGTTTTATGTGTTCGCTCAGACGTTTTGATTTCTCTTTCTTCAAATCAAAAAATTAAAAATTAAAAAAAAATAAAAGAACCATTTTTATTGACATTTATGAAATAAGTATCGCTTTATGAGTTTATAAATATAAGATGGCATTGTGGTAACTGCCTAAACTGGCCCCCTGCTGAAACCGTGTTGTTATTGTGCAATTTTAATGGATTTTTCATGGTTTGCTGTTTTTAGGCAATTCTTAATGCTGCTGGGAAATAAAATGCAGTTTAGCAGGGAAACAATGTATAAATTTAGTCAGATAATAGACTCCTCAATTGTCTGGCTCAGCATAAGGGATGTATAATGGAGGTGGTGGGGTGGTTGGTGCTTTGTTTTTGTGTTTGTGTTTTTTTTATTTTTATTTTTTTTAGTTTTTTTTTCGATTTATCCATTATATTATATTGTTCAGGGTTGGTGGTAGTGATCAAAATTGAATCCATCTTAAAATAATTCATTAAAAAAAAAGAACAATTTAAAAAAGATTTTTAGTCAAATAAATATTAAATCTAAATGTCAAGGTGGTATGCTTCCTTTGAAATAAAAGTAGTGTAATCTTAAAAATACATTAATGGTGGTATATGGGACTGTGGATGGTATGGATGTAAGAATAATCTTATTATATATTTCAGGTTGTTTATTTGTAGAAATTTAAGATGAGTATTTAAAGTTTTTTTAAGTAAATCAAGAAAAAAAATTCATTATATTATTTGTATATATATATATATATATATATATTATATTATAGTTGAATCATTTAAATAATTTATTATATTTTGTTTAGATTTTATGATATATATATTTTGGAATTCCATAGTTTGCATAGATTATAAAGAATATGAAGGAATTTCTTATTTAGATATAGCATTCATATGTCTAGTTATATTTATAAAAACGGTCAAATGGAAAAATAATTAATATGAAAAATTTGGCATAAAAACTGTTAAAAAATATTTTTACATAAATATGAAAATTCTACTGTCTTTTCCAATAAATTTTTCTAATGTTATGTATTGATAGTTATGTAAGTTTTATATTTTTTATTGTACAAATTTAAAAAATAATATATTTTTAGATCATAATTGTAAATATTAAATTTATTTTTTTAGATTTATTAAAAAATTTAATAAAATATATATTAATTTATTTTTGTCAAATAAAATATAAAATGTTATGTAAAGTTTTCCATATTAATGTCCACAAAAAATCTCTTTAGATTAAATAAGGTCAAACATATTTAATATTTCCAATCCATAAAATTTTAAAAAGAATTATATAAATTTTTAAAGAAGTAAAATTAGGTATTTTAAATGATAGATATACTTTTTAAATGTCTAATTATAATTTTTATATTTAATTATAATCTTATAATTTCCATAAAATATTATAAATTTGACTATTGTAATAAATTACTAATGTTATTACAATTAAGTTTAGTTTATTTCACATGCATCAAGTGCATTACATAGGCATGTATATTTTATGTAAATTATAATACTCTTAAAACACAAGTTATTTTTATTATTAATTTAAATTAAGTGTTATTCTTGCATTTGTATTATTTATAAGAATATTTCTTTTCCATATTATTATTTAAATAGTATTTTTTGATAAAATATGGTATTTATATTTATTACAATTTTTTATAAGTTTTAGTAGATAATTATTTATTCATTATTTTTATTTAAATATTATTTTATTTTTTATTTTTTTTTTTGTTGATCATTATTTTACATAGTAATTTTACATAAAATTAATCTGTTAAAGGGACACAATCTCACACAATCCCAATGTCATCCATACAAAATTTATATTTATTACAATTTTATATAGTTTATATTTGCTTACATTTCATAGACTATAAAAAATCATAAGTATCCCTTACATTTCAAGGTCTAAATTTGATGGTTAACTATGTCTTTCATTATTTTTTGTGTTATAAGTTACTCTCTAATATTACCTTTTATATGACAATTTATTTTTAAATTTACAAGTTAGTTTATACATATATATGATATTCTAACAAAAAGTATAATTAAATTGCTACATTATCTTTTTCTTTAATTATTTTTCTATATTTTATTACACTCATACTAAAAAAACAATTTATCTCTATATTCTAACTACTATATGAATTCAATTTTTATTTCATTCTCTTTTACATAGTGTGGTTTTATTTAGATATAACACTCTTCCATATTCAGTAATAAGGATTGTGCCTTGCTAATATGCAACACGTGTTTCACTTATCTATATTCCAACTATTATATGAATTCAATTTTTAATTCATTTTCTTTTACATTAACTTTATTAAACTAGTGTGGTTTTATTTAGATATAACACTCTTCCATACTCGATAATAAGAATTGTCTCTTGGTAATATGCAACCTTTGTTTTATTGATTTATAACTTAGCCTACAATATACCTTAGGTAAATTTAACACAATTGACATTATAATTTATATTGTAATTGACATAATTGAGGTAGGCATTTGCTACTAATAAGGATTGCCCCTTGCTAATATGTAACCTTTGTTCCACTAACTTACAACTTAACGTCCAACATATTTTAGATAAATTTAACACAATTGACATTAAAATTTCCATAACAATTAACACTTGATTAAGACAAGAACTAACCACTATGCGACCTTTATTTTCTAAATGAATATATTTATTGATGCTAAAAAGAAATAACTTGTTAAGACAAGTTTTTTCCTTTTAATGAGGATTTTGTTTAGTCGAAGAACTCGTGTGATGAGCATAATAAAAATAAATTCAATAGCTTTGTTTTGGTGTTAAAAAAGCAATCAATCTAAATACATTTTATGTTTGCAAAAGTTTGAAAGTAAACTCGAAAGAAAGGCCACATAGTGACATGATGTCCTTGGCAATAGGTTGAGAAAAAGTAGCATCAACATTTTATACAAACATGGGGTTCATACATTGGGACTATTTTTTCCTTCAAATGAATTGGATTTAATGGTATCAATTATATATAAAATGTATCAAATCATAATCGTCCAACTCTCAAAACAGGGAATTGGATTCTATAAAAATGTAATAATACATGCAGGGTGTCATATAGGCAATTGATCATTTAGATTATATTGTAATCATCATCAATATTAAGTATAGAATTATTGTTTATGTCGATAGTTCTCAACATAAATAAGAAATAGAAAATATGTAAGAACAATGTAATAATATATGTAATGTGTTATATTTATGGTAATTGATCAGGCATATGGAAATCATCGTCAATATTTAGGTCAGGATTATTGTTTATTTAATAGTTTTTTATATATACAAGTTTTGTTATTTTGATGTGTTTTATTATTTTGTAATTATTATTGTAAGGAAATAGAGTTTAATAACATGTTGATGAGTTACTCTAGTTTTTAACGCTTCATTTTTTTTGAGTTAACTATGTATAGATTTATTTATCAATCTTTCAAATTATTATTTATAATTTATCATCCAGAAAAATATGAATGTAGGAACAATAAATTTAGATGCATTTATAAATTAAAATAGTCTCAAAAAGATCTTCATTGAATATTAGTTATTAGAAAAAATTATCTATTTGAAAAAAGTTAAATATTAAAATATTAAATCAACAACTTCTGATTTATTATTAAAATAGAAATATTTACAATGTTGTTAATATATTTTAATTATTTATCTATGAAATCAATCTTTAAGTAAATATAATTTTAATTTATTAATCAGTTTTTTAATTTTTATAAAAATTGTAATCATTATAATATTATAATATTAAGAAATAAGAAATAATAATATTAATGACTAAAATATCATGTAATCAACAAAATTAAAATTAAAATATTTTTTAAAAAAATCTTTAACTTAAATATTTCTAAAAAAAAATAAACTATATTTAAAATATAACATTTAAATAAAAATATTTGGAAAAAACTAATAAAAATTTGAATATAATGAAAGTATTAACACTTTATATATATATATATGATAAATTATAATAAAAAATTCATAGACAATTTATCAAAAAAATATTTTTCTATCTTATAAACTCGGAAACTATAAAATCGAAATTTCTTTTAAATCGTTTAGCATCATATCAACAAAGAAATAAATAAAACATTAATAGGCATATTTTAGAAAGGATACTTAAGACTCAATAGTACATCTATATGGCTTTTCATCTACGCAAAGGCAGCTATCTTTTTTTAAAAATCAAACTACTTGTACTGCTATTCATGACATGTTATGAAAAGGATTTCAACATTCATAGTGAAATGTACATTAAAACAAACTAAATAACATGACTAGACAAATATGGAAGAAAACGCTCAATCAAAGGTTTGGAATAGTATATGAAGATTCATGAAAAAATAATTGAAACCAAATTTCTATTATATGTTGTTATTAAAATATCTATGGTTAATATTTTAGTTAATGGTCTAGTTAAGATAGGGGATCTAATTAAGGATAATATTTTCCATACTTTCTAGTATTCACATATATTATATATGGCATCTACATACCTAACAATGAGATTCGAAATAAAATATTATATTTATTAAATTTGTTTGAAGGGTTATAAAGATATATATTACAAAAAAATTTATTCTCTTCTTTTTAATTAAAATAAGAGGAATAACATATAAATCAGTTTTTAATGGATTAATTATTGAACTTCGTTCCTATGTGCTATTATGAAGTACTAACAATCCTCATAGGTCATCCTCGTATGTGTGAGAACACTTTATATATTTTTGGGTGATGCAATATTGCTTGTCTACCTCGATTCTATTGCATCAGACACTCGGGGTAAGAATTTGTGAACATAGTGCTAAAAATGTTGGGTTAGGCAGTAGAAACACCCTTTTGACTTCATGCGAAAATATTTTGTGATCCCTTTTAAAATGTGATGTAGTGGCATATTTTTCAGTTGCTCTGCTAAACTAAAAATCATCTTTCTTCTCCAATCGTGTTCCAAAATATCTCATCCTAACCCTCACTAACATTGGGCTGAAATCCAATGAAAAATATCTACACTTCTTTCCTCTACTTACACATCTAAGTAGATAACAATCTATGTTACTCTACCTTCCTCTCAACTTCTATAGAAAACTCTTTAACCTCTTCAAATATGTTCTCTTTCTCTTTCTCCCCTTGTTATAACCTTCTGGTTGGGTACTAGAAAACTCATTGGATTTTTTTTTTCTTTTATTTTTAAAAATAACTTTGTTTACTATGAAAAGAAGAGGTTGACCAAACACACTTAAGCCATTTAACTTGCATTTGAGTGTTAAGTATAAATTTGTCTTCAGCTTGAACATTAAGACTATTTACTCCATATTATCCTTGATACTCCTCTATACTTCAAGGTAGATACCAATTTAGCACCCCCATGTCTGAGACTCTCAACACGTCATGGACAAGCTAGGATGCATGAATAAACTAGGCTACCAACTTAGTATGTGAAGTCTTACAACTTCATATTCTAAATTCATTTAATCCCAACATAACTGGGAGGAAGATAACCCCTATTATCTCAATCCACTCTAAACTTTCACAATGACGCCCTTAAGTTAATTTGACTTATCTTGGAGTCATGATTAAGACCCTTCGTTAATTACCATTTGACGAGGGTATTCCTTAAGAGGATAGGCTCACTCATCTATACAGGATGATCTAGATTATGGAGGCAGTTTAAAACTAGAGGAGTTGATAGATTGGATGAATAGCATGGAAAAGTTCTTCGAGGAGAAGACTATGAGAGAATACAAGAAGGTAAAGTTTGCATGCATGAAATTGAAAGGTCATGTAATGATTTGGTGGGATCACCTATAGAAAGAAAGATAGAGGAAAGGTAAAGAGAAGATTAATTCATGGAAAAAGATGGAGAAGAAGCTGAGGGAGAAATTTTTTCTTAAATATTATGCACAAACCTTATACATAAGATTTTAGAATTTGAGGCAAAAAGGTCATAGTATACAAGAGTATACATATGAATTTTATAAGCTTTCCATACAAGTGGAGCATGATGAAACAGAAGAGCAGATGGTTTTAAGGTATATAAATGGTTTGAAAATTTATATTCAAGATGAATTAAGCATGCATAGATTACTTTACATGGAGGAGGCTTATCAATTAGCTTTGAAGTTAGAAGAAAAACAAAACAAACAAAATTTCACTAGAACATCTCTTGGTCCAAGAAGAGGTGAATCCCCTTGAAATAGAGGATGATGTGGGTTTAATACCACCAAAGGTGGGTCTAATACCAATAGGGATGAATCATCACATGGTGTAGAAAGGCAAGAAGATAATAGATAAGAGTTTCAATACTAATAAATAAGAAGAGGATTTCAGAGAGGATGAGGTTATAGTGGTGCTAGAAGATGGTTTCTGAATCAATGTAGATCTTATGTCTGTTATAGATGTGGAGAAGAAGGGTACAAAGCATTTGAGTGTTCACACTATCAAAATCAAGAAAGGAGGTAAGAAGATCTCCCAAGAGTAAATCTAGATGAAACTGAAATAGAAGAGTGAAATATTGAAGTTGTACCAGTAGATGTTAGAGAGAATCCCATCATGAGAAGAACCATGATCACTCCAAGGAAGAAATAAGTGCATAATAAAGAAGGTGGTGATGCATGCCTATGATCAAATATTTTTTGAACAAGATTTACTTTGGGTGGAAAGGTATGAAAAGTAATTATAGATGGTGTAGTTGTGAAAATATGGTTTCTAAATAAATGATAGACAAACTAAATTTACAATGTGAAAAACATCATAATCCTTATTAGATTTCATGGTTTAAGAAAGGGAATGAAGTTACAGTAGATAAAAGGTTATTAATCAAGTTTTCTATAAGAAAAAGTTATAATGATGAAATATGGTGTGATGTTATTCCGATGGATGCATGCCATGTGTTATTGAGGAGACCGTGGCAATTTGATAGGAAATTAATTCATGATGGAGCAAAGAACACATACACTTTTTGGAAAGTTGGTAAAAAGGTAGCTTTGTTACCTCGTAAAGAGGAAGAAAAGATAGAAATCATGCTCTCTACTAAAGAATTTATCCAAGATATGAAGGTGGTAGGTTGTTATGTATTAATAGCAAAGAATGAAGAAACAGAAATAGTGCCAATCTCAGAAGAAGCATCAAGAGTGTTGAAAGAATATAGAGATGTTATGCTTGATAAATTACCAAATGGTTTACCATCAAAGAGAGATATTCAGCATCATATTGATTTGATTTTAGGTTCAGCTCTACCCAATCAAGTAGCTTATAGGATGAATCCAACAAAACATGCAAAATTAAATAAACATGTTACTAAATTGCTAAGAAAGAAGGTGATAAGGAAGAGTATGAGTCCATGTGTAACACCAACATTTCTAACTCCAAATAAAGATGAAGGATAGATAATATGTGTGGATAGTAGAGCAATTAACAAAATTACAATAAATTATAGATTTCTTATACCTCGTTTAGATGATATGATGGATGTGCTTGCATGAGAAAAATATTTTACCAAGATTGATCTAAGGAGTGGTTATTATCATATTCAAATTCATGAAGGAGATGAATGGAAAACTACATTTAAGACTAGGGATGTCTTATATGAGTGGATGGTGATGTCATTCGGATTATCTAATGCACCTAGCATATTTATGAGAGTGATGAATACGGTGCTATGAAAATATATTGGTAAGTTGGTGGTTGTTTATTTTGATGATATTTTGATATTCAATAAGACTAAATAAGAACACTTACAGCATTTGAAAATGGTAATGGATTTGTTCAGAAAGGAGAAGTTCTATGTAAATTTGAAGAAGTGCAAGTTTATGCAGAATAATTTGGTATTATTAGGATTTGTAGTTTCAGCAGATGGTGTGAAAATAGATGAAGAAAAGATAAAGGCAATTGTTGAGTGGCCTATTCCAAGAATCATTATCAAGATAAGAAGTTTCCATGGCTTAGCAACTATTTACAAAAAAAATTATTAAAAATTTTAGTAGTATTGTGACACCAATAGCAGATTGCATGAGAAGGAAGGAATTTGCATGGATTAGAGTAGCCACAAAAATATTTGAATTTTTAAAGAAGATTACAGAAAGACCAATTTTAGGATTACCAAATTTTAGCAAAGTGTTTGAGGTTGATTGTTATGCTTCATTTGTGGGAATTGGTGTTGTGCTGAGTCAAGAAGGAAAGCCAGTAGCATATTTAAATGAGAAATTGAATGAGGTAAGAATAAATTATTCTACTTATGATGTTGAAATTTATGTAATTATACAAGCATTAAGACAAAGGAGGCATTATCCAATGCCTAAGGAGTTTATACTATTTACAGATCATGAGGCTTTGAACTATGTTAATACACAAAAGAAGTTGAATAGTAGGCATGCAAAGTGGGTTTCTTTCTGGTAGGGGTATACTTTAGTTTTGAAACATAAATTAGAAAAATAGAACTAGGTAGCTGATGCATTGAGCAGGAGAGTAACATTATTAACTACTATGGTGAGTGAAGTAGTTGGATTTGAAGTTATCAAATATTTATATGATACTGATCTCTATTTTGGTAAGCTAGTCGAGTAATGTAGGAATATCTTAACAGATGGGATATATATTATTCATGATGAGTATCTTATACAGGAAGGTTGTCTCTTAAAAGGGAAATAATTGTGCATTTTAGTTGGGTCTCTACGAGATAATATAATAAGAGAATTACATAGTGGTGGTTTGGTTGGACATTATGGTAAGATGAAGACAATAGCTTTGGTGGAGGAAAAGTATTTTTGGCCAAAGATGAAGAGATATTTGACAAGGTGTGTTTCAAGGTTCAGAATATGTCAGGTGGGTAAAGGACATGCACAAAATACTAAACTATACATGCCATTATCGGTTTTAAGAGGACCATGGATAGATTTAATTATGGACTTTGTGTTGGAATTACCAAACACATAGAGACGTAATGATTTAATTTTTGTTGTTGTAGATAGATTTTCTAAAATGGTTCATTTCATTGCATGTAATAAAACTAATGATGCCACTAAATTTGTAGAATTATTTTTTAAGGATATTGTGAGATTGCATGGTGTTCCAAAAACTATTACTTTAGATAGGGACATGAAATTTCTAAGACATTTTTGGAGGAATTTGTAGAAGAAGATAGATATTAGGCTAAAATTCAATAGTCCATATCACCCACAAACAGATGAATAAATATAAGTTGTGAATAGGAGCTTGGGAAATTTATTGAGATGCATAGTGGGAGAGAAGCCCAAGCAATGGGACTTGGTTTTACCACATGTTGAGTTTGCATATAACAGTTCAGTGAATAAATCAATAGAAAAGTCACCTTTTCAAATTGTTTATGGGAGAAATCCTAAGAGTATTTTAGATTTGGTACAATTACTGATTGCAAATTGAATTAGTGATGATGCAGAAGCATTTGCAAAGCATATGCGGTAGTTACAAGAGGGAGTAAGAAGAAAGTTGCATGAAAGTAATGAGAAATATAAAGCAACAATAGATGTCAGAAGAAGATCCAAGGTATTTGAAGAAGCATATTTGGTAATGGTTTACTTGAGGAAAGAAAGATTTCCAAAAGACACATACAACAAGTTGAAGTACAAAAAAATTGGACCATTAGAATTGTGAAGAAAATAAATGACAATGCTTATGAGGTGACTTTACCACAAAATTTTGATATATCCACGGTAATTAATATTTCAGATTTATATGAATTCCATGGGGAAGATGGTGAAGATGATGAAGATGAAGAATTAAATTGGTAGAAATAGGTTCCAAAGAAGAAGAAAGAAAAAATAGTGCAAGTTTTGGATATGAGGACAGTAAGCACAAGGCAAGGGAATTATAATATGTATTTAGTGCAATGGGAAAGATTGCATCAAGAAGACAACACTTAGATTATAGAATGGGAGCTAAAGAATATTGACAAGGAAAAATGGCAGTAGTACAATCAGAGCAACTCGTAGGAGTTGATTTGTTTTCAACCAGAGAAGAATGATGCAAAAAAAATAGGCCAACCTTCTCGAGGCCATAACTTTTAACCCATAACTTCGTTTGAGCTCTTCTACACACCAAAATGACCATATTGAAAAGTTCATTTCCATCCTAATAAATTCTACCTGCCTAATAATATTTTTTGATATTTTTTGGAGGCCATGTGTGATCATCTAAGGGTCCAAAATTATGATTTAATTATTTTTTTTTAGTTTTTTTTCTATTTTTAAAAATTATATATTTTTAGGACCGGACATTAACTTCAGTTGAATTTTGTCCCATAGTCTAATTATAGTGTTTAGGATATTTCAAGAGATTTTTAGAGCTATGTGCACTTACATGCAAACTTACTATAAATCATAGCTCATAAAAATAGACATTTTTTTAAGTTTTAGTTTTTTTTTTGAATTTTGCATGTAAACTCTAATTTTGAGTTTAGGCTTATTTAATCATGGTTTGGATTATAATTATTTCAAGTCATTAAATATGAATCAATTCTGAGTTATTGTTTCAAATCTTGGCCTATTGGTAATTTTATTGTCTTGATAGTTTTTGGGTTCATTACAATTCGACCCTCAATTTTTTTTAAAAACAAGAGTTCTTCCTAGTTTTTGTTTGTATTGCACAAATTAAAACAGTGTACTGGAATGGTAATTCCCATAATTAACATAAATTTAACTTAATTATGATTAATCAATGCTAAAAGAGTATTCCCTTTAAATGGTCTTTGCTTAATCAAATTGAAGGAATGATCCATTCCCGTAAGTTCATCTGCCATCCTTATAAAATGACCCATATTTAAATAACTCGGTTTAAGCACATAACTTGGTTACCAAGATCCATTAGTTAACAAATAATGAAAATGTTGAATAAATAAGGAATACAATCACTTATGGAATACTATCAAGATCATTCCACCAAACGCCCCAAAATACTAAGATAAGAATAAGGCAATTTTGATATCATAGATCATAAATCAACCTACAAGCTTATTAAACATATTAAGCACACAAGGTCTCACAAAAGTGTATTTGATCTATACACAAGGGTTCTCTAGATTTGTTGCCTTAATTACAATGGTGAAGTAGTAGTCAAGGTAAATAGGTTGATATTACCTTTTTATCTTTGAAAGGCTATAATAACTCTCTCAACTTGGATTTAGTCATCATTTAATTATCAGTGCACTTAGGATTAATAGGTAACATTTTGTTAATGAGATAGGATAACTTATAAAAAAAATATTTGAGACAACCTGTCTCTTTTGATAAATATGAGAATGAAATAGTTTAATAAAGACACCAAATTAACAAGAGGAAATTGATCCTTAAAACACACATACATAGTATGTAAGTCATCACAAAAAGGACCCCATGGCCTTTGAAACAATAATACTACAAGAGATTTGAAATCATTATAAATCATGACAAATATTAATATTTTCTTATATATTCCCACTTTAGGGACAATTTCATATAATTTGGACTTATTAATAGCCCAACTCCAAAAAACATTTTAGAAATAAGACTACATTATTAAAAAAATTCTATTCTAAATTCTCTTCAATGCAATATGTGGGAAATAAAACCAAATTATTATGATGCCCCTAGTCCACTTTATTTTGAATATATGAAAATTATTCTTTTTATAACATTATTTCTAGTCTAGTTTGGGGGCATAAGCCTAGAATATCTAAAATGGTACTTCTTTCATATTAACTCGTGATGAATATAATTTTACATGTATATATAGATTCATTCCTTATAACAAGTAACAGTACCAAGATGATACCTTTACAATTGAAATGAACCTCTTTTACAAATACACTCTAAATGAGTGAAGTTTAGTTAACAAAGCAAAATAATACAACCCTTAACACAAACATCGAATGGAAGAAGGTAAATATTGGAATGATTATGCACTTTGCCACTCTAATGAGTGCCCAATAGTTACTAATGAATAAAATATTAATCCAAACATACTTTTCAAACAAATTAAGCAACTTGGAATCATACTCTTTTGATCCCTTACTAATTCTTTTGCCACTAAACCTGCACTGAGCATGTCAACTTAAGGGATCAACACAATACTAAGAAAGTCATCTTCCTCTTATTATCATACTATTAAACTAATTTAAATAGTAAAAAGATAATTATTTTATTTGTAATATAAGATAAAAAAAAATTAATTTTACTTTACAGGCATAGAATAGTTTTATGATTTTTTTATACTCATGTTTTTATCACCCATCCTTGTGGTGAAATGTGATTCTCAACCATTTATATATTTAATATGGTACAACTATTAGTATTTTCCATATAGATTTTAGTTTTAAATCATACAAATATTATGAGCATGTTTTTGTTGCTATACCATATAGAGCTTTCTTCCTTATGAACATTTATTATCACAACATATAATTTGAACCATTACACTCTCAATATTTTATTACCATCTAATTTACCTAATGATATTAAATCATACCCACATTTATTACTATACGCAATAGAATATGTATTCATTAGGCTCCAACTTGATAACTTCAGTTGGCTACGCATGTTTATAAAGAGTAATTCTCATACTCTTCTTTACGTACAAACCAATTCCAATGTAAAAATAATGTAAATTAGAACCATCATCTATCATAGATTTTTAAGAAAGTGAATTAAAGGAGCATCAATATATAAAGCAAACAACATGAATAATCATTTAACAATGTGGGTTAAATTCCATCCATACAAGGAACCATCTAAAATAGCATGAACGCTTTACTACATGCTAAGCACCAATCAAGTTGATTTATAGTTCTTTGACCAAGTCCTTTACATGGATAAAAATATGGAGACAATCATCAAAAATAATTTAGAACACCAAATTATATCAATAATGATGTTAATCATCCCACACTCAATAATATAAATCATACAAGACCAAGCATTCATGAAGAAATTAAAAAAATCTGAGGATCCCTTATCATTTGCCTTAAATGCACAAGAATCAACTTACTCATAAATATGAGTTATAATTTATATTTTTAACACCTATTCCAACATAGGGTTTTATCATAGTCAAATGAATTCTTATGCATCTAATAAAATCTTATGGAATAAGATATCAATAGAAGTAGGAGTTTCTTCACTCTTATTACCTCTTTCAATGAGTATAAAGTATTCAATGCATAAAAATCATTAGCTACAGTTAACATAATTTGAAAGTCAAATGGAAACATAGATTAACAATAAATTTCCATCCACACAATTTCTCACCATCCTCTATTGAAGAATTTTGTCAAACATTTCATACTCATCCTCATGAAAGCAAATTAACAAACAATTTTCAGTCATCCTTTATTGAAGAATATTATCAAACATTTAAAATTCATCCTCATGGAAGTAAATTAGAAAATAATTTCTAACCATCCTCTATTGAAGAATTTTGTCAAACATTTTACATTCATCCTCATAAAAGCAAATTAACAAACAATTTTCAGCCATCCTCTATTGAAGAATTTTATCAACTATTTCACATTCATTCCCATGGAAGCAAATTAGAAAATAATTTATAGCCATATATTTCACATTCATCCTCAGGGAAGTAAATTATCAAATAATTTTCATCTATCCTCTATTGAGAAATTATGTCAAATATTTCACATTTATCCTCATGAAGCAAATTAGTAAATAATTTACAGCCATCCTCTATCGAGGAGTTTTGTCAACTGTTTCACATTCGTCCTCATGGAAATAAATTAGCAAACAATTTCCAACCATCCTCTATTGAGTAATTTTGTCAAATATTTCACATTCATTCTCATAGAAGCAAATTAACAAACAATTTTCAATCATCCTCTATTGAGGAATTTTGTCAAATATTTCACATTCATGCTCACATAAGCAAAACTAAAAAAAAAATCCCAACCATCCTCTATTGAAGAATTTTATCAAATATTTCACATTCATCCTCATGGAATCAAATTAATAAAAAAATTCTAAAATATACTCAATAAATACAATTCCCAAATCTTTCATAGAGTAAGTTGAACCAGTAATAATGTAAAAAAATCTATTTGTCAAAACCCATGAATCCCCATATCAAATTATCTGAAATTATAGGTTTAATATCTAAACCCCAATATAATAACAATTGATATCCAATTACATGCACTGTCATTACCATAAAATCCTTCTATTAATTTATAAACAGTAGAAACCCTACAATTTGGCATAACCCAATAAAAAAATAATAAGAAAATTAGATATTTAATAATATCATTAAAAAGAGAATCGATTTGACCATTTTTCCTAACCAAATTGATAACATTTTCAACATATGCATTTCTAGATCATGCACAATAGTATTTTATTCATTTTTATCATAACCCAAGAGAATAAGTAGAATATCATTTGCATACCTAGAATTTCCCTTACCCATATGGAGTATAGTCCCACATATGCTTGTCCAAGAAAGCATATCTAGGCATATATAACCTAGTAAAAATAAAAATAATTACTCTACTATTGTTAATAATTTGAATGCAAAAATATTTCAACAAGAGGAGGGAGACTTGCCTAGTAAATGCCTTAACTTGCCTATGGGGTTATTTCTTTCTTATCTTGAAGTAAATGCATAGAATTCATGTAAAAGGGTATGAGTATCCATCAAATAATGATCAAATTCCATGAAAATAACAAATACTTTGATGTAAATAAGATGTGGTAGCATGTTGAGTGTAATAAATCCCCAAGTGGTGCAATGGTGGCCCAACACACCCCCGGACTGGATTCCATGACTCCACCCACCTCCCCGACCTCCAATGGCATTTTTAGTAGGTCTCCATGCCCTAGGTCAACCTTGGATAAGATGGGCAATGAAAAAAGAAAGAATAATGGTTTCCCATATATTTCTTTTCTTTAATTTTGACTTGCCAAAACTAATCAATTTCTAATAATATTTAAAATTTGAATTTTAAACCAAGTCTAATATGTAATGATAGTTTTTATTTTAAAATTAATAATTTAATAATCTCAAAAACCTCCATAATTATGCCCTTAGTTTAATTAACCCTAATTGCTTCACAATTAATAATTTAATTATAAAACAAATATTTTATTTTATTTAAATGGAAAATGTCATAAGGTCTCAATTATAATACACCAAATACATGCTTATAATCATGGGGTTCCAAGAAATAATGACATAACATTCTACTTACGGGTGGCTCAACACTTGTGCAATCACCTAAGATGGAAAATGCACATAGGTTAAATTAACCAGCTATAAGTCTAAAGATGAGATCTAACTAAAACTTTTATAATTCAACACTAATCATCCATGTAGTTTTTTACTATAAAATCATGGCCAAAATGATAATTTTAGCGAGCAACCAAATAACCAATAACAATGAGTTCACATTCAAGTCAAAGTTTCCCCATGCTAGCAACCCAACGAATTAGGTATATTTGATAATTTGTTAGTATCGACCATCATAATAGGTAACCAGGATTCACATAGATGCTTTGACACTTGTTGATTGGGTAGGGATATGACATCTTCCCTCCCTTAAAAAGGCACCATATCGATGACTAAGCACAAAAGAATAGCTTATAACTAGATTCTCAGCATAATTCCAAAAATCAGAATTATAATTTTAAATCTAAATAAATTTCATGTTAAAATTTATTTAATTATATGGATAAATTGTCTAATAGACCAATAATTCCATCACCATAATTTCAATAACTTGAAGGTTTCTACCTAATTACTAACATGTAATGTTTATGACAGTAGCTGATTTAACATAAAAGAACTAAATTTGAAGCATATTCCACATTTATATGTGGCATTTTCTACCAAAATATGGTTATGTCCTATGCATAACTTAATAATATTCATTACAAAATGTGATATAGGTTCTGCAAGGGCACAATTTTCCCTAGGTAACATTTTCCTTCTCTATAAAAGGAAGATCTTAGGCATATGTGCCCTCCTGCTTACCTAATGCATTGGATTACTCATTTTATTTTTAAATAAATATTTTAACACATTTAACAATATGGTGAGAGAGTTTTTCAATCCATTACATCATTTCCTATAAGTATTTTGGATCATACTCGCATTTGGAGGATATAGCTAATTGATTTAAATTTCTAACCATGGTCAAGTCCATGAATAATAGGACCATGCCAAAATTAATATGTATTTAATTAATAATAAGGTAATGTGCACAAGGAGGAAATGATATGGTGAAAGGGGAATAATTGGTCCTCAGGCCAATGATGGCCACTCGATGAGACTTTGTAGCATAAAATGTTTTGAATAAAAAATCATGAGTAAATCAAGAATCATATCAACAGATCATTCTTTGTCCTCAAAGGGACTAAACACTGTTAGTATGTTTTATGTTATTGATCATTAGTAGGTGCCCTTATTTGGTACAAGTCAAAATGGGATGAAATACCCCTCCTTGGAAGGATTTTTCCACATATATTCATCCACCTCCACCAACTTTCCTTTATACCTTCTTCACATACTCTTTCCTTCACCAAGTATAGCCTTCCACTACCTCTTCCTTCAAAGCTTATTTTATAAATAATTCACCATAATCTTTGGGATCAACATAATCACCCATCACCTACATTTCTACTTATATGATAATCATCATATCATCCTCTTTTGTTTCCCTGATCACCATATCAAACAACTCCACCACCTTTATTGCAACAACACCCTCTTCTATTTATTTAGTCTTCAATATAACTTCAAAGAGTCCATATTCCTCACTTTGGAATGTTTCCCCTTCCAAAATTTCAACTTCACATTAAATACTACATTCTCATCGTCTTTCACACTTCCTTGGGATGATAACACCATAGGTTGTTCATTCTCTTCATCCCAAACTCTTATGCGGGTTTCTCCCACATCTGCAACACCTTGTTTGTCTCCTTTTTTTCCTTATAGGAATACACAAACCATATCTACCTATTTATATTCATTATTTTCACCTCTCAAATAAGTCATCAACTTCTCATAAATAAACTCTTCATCCACATGGCACTTCTCCACAAACAACTATTTCTCATGTATCTCTAAAGATACTAGAAACACATATCACCCTCTTTTTGTAGTGTTTGTATGTCTATAATTAATCTAATTAAGTGACTGGTAAAATTAGTTATGAAATAGGGGCCATTAGAGATCAAATGAAATCATATATTTGTAATTGGGTTCATGGTGCTAAAATTGGCAAAAAATACATCTCTGATTGAACCAATTAAGTAATTAGTTCAATTGGTGATAAAATTTGAACCAATTGAACTCCTAATCATAATGTATATTCATAATTAGGTGAACAAGAGGATAAAATTATCCCAAATTATATCCTTGATTAAACCAATCAAGTTAATTAAATTGGGGCCAATTGGGCCCCAAATCACATTGTATAGTCCCAATTAGGCTCATGTGGCTCAACTTGTCCCAAATTAAATCCTTGAACGAATCAATCAAATAATTGGTTCAATTAGTGATGAAATTGGGTCGAATGGATCCCCAAATCATATTTTATAGTCATAATTAGGTTTATAGGGGTTCAAATTGGCCTAAATTACATCCTCAATTGAACTAATTTCAAGTAACTGGTGCAATAAATGATGAAATGTACCTCAAATAACATCATATAGTCCCAATTAGGTTCATAGGGATAAAATTAGTCAAAATTACATCTTTAGTGTGTGGGTGTGGGTGTGTGGGTTTGTGTGTGTGTGGGTGTGGGTGTATGTGTGTGTGTGGGTGGGTGTGGGTGTGTGGGTGTGTGTGTAGAAGCATATTGTTTATGACATTTTCATGAAATTCCCTTATGAAATTTATGATGATTTTCATAGAAGATGGTTGATTATATGATAATCATCTACAAACATGGATTATGCTATCTATTTGTAGGCCTAAATCTTAGCTTCATAAATTCATGCCAATTTTGAGTCGAAGGGCTACTCTTTTAGCATTTCAAATTTATTTAATGTATATGTGTTTCTTAGATTTCAAATTTTATATATATATATATATATATATGGTGTGTGTGTGTGTGTGTGTAAACACCATACACACACACAAAATGCATCCATAAATCTATTATATTAGTTATTGGTCGTGTTATGGCATGCTCATCTATTTGAGTCTAATGAGATGAATATTCCCAATAGAAAGAAAGGGAAACTATATTTGTGTATCACATCTACGGATATGTGAGGTCTCAAGGGAAAAATACATGAAATCGAGGAAACATGACCCATCTCACATGCAATTGAGGCAATGAAGGAATTTTTTTGGGAAGGGGGCATATTAGAACACCATTTTTCATTTTTATGTGTTCGTGTATCCTTTTTAGAGTAAATTATTAGTAATGGGACCTTTTTCACATGCAATGCAGGCAATGTTTGCTAATTTATGGATAGATGACATATTAAATACCACCACAAGTGTCACTTTTTTTATGTTGATGTTTGGTTTGTAGATTGAATTCATATTAATTGGGTGTATTAAAAATGTAATAAAGAAAACATATCATACCATCCTCTAATTTTATCCATAAATTTATGGGTCTAAACTACTCAGGATAATCAATCTTACACTTGAACTAAAAATTTGAAATCCATCCTCCACCCTTAGTAGGAAATAATGAGTTTTTGTTAAAACATGGAGCTCGTCCTTACCCTTAAGCTTATAGTTTTTGACAAATCCTTTAAAATCTACAACTTATTTAATAATAGATGTCACAAATATTCTTTTAGTCTCACATGTTTTATAGATAATCATCATTTACATGGAAGAGTCCACACATCTCATCCCTCAATGCTTTTCTTATATTTTCAAATGTGTCATCTATTTGTTTATAAGTATAACCTACATGCAAGAAGTTAACTTTGATTTTCTTAAGCACATTTTATGATAGAAATAAAATAAATTGATCAAAATATTGTTTTTATTCATTGGTGATGAAAACAAATACATGAAAAAACACCCAAAATTTAATCTCTTGAAACACATGGTGTATTAGAGTAATAAACATTGTTTATCCAAGATCATATTCATAGATCATTACCATAGTAGAAGCCATTAGACAACATGAGAGGAGAATAAGAGTCTCTGAATATATAATCAGAAAAAATATAAAATGTACAAAGGGAGATAGGGGTATAAATAGATTGTGATAAAGGGTGGTAGCACATGTGAGTTGAGTGGGCATTAAATACCCAATTCCCTAGACATGTTCATACACTAACTATATTTAGTGGAAAAATTAACTCACTAAGTAAACTTAACTAAAAGGTGCATAACATTGAATTGCACCAACATCCCCCTAAGTGCAACTAACAGAGCAATGAAAAATAAAATAGTATCAGACTCTTTAGAAGATAGGTCCTGACAACTAGGCCATGTTGGGTACCTATGTACAAGAAAAGATAATGCAGTGTGAAGTCAAGTGTCTCTATGGACACCAATCTATCTCACTAAAATACATAGATTCCAGTCTTTAAGAGATTGTTGTTTATTATGCATGATCCTCATATTTAACACCAATTCCTACTTTGACTTACCACCCCCAACCATCCTCCACCCTCAATGTTGAACTCGAAGAAGATGGAAATAGATGTTTCTATGAAATAAGTTAGCTAAAATGGTGACAAGTGATCAAAAATACTGGTGGAAAAGTTCCACACTATTTTCACTTAATAAAAGTCACCAAAATAACAAATAAGCATACTCCAAGAAAACATAGATCTATAACATGTAGGGTTAATTTTATGAGGCCCTATTATAAAATCTAGGGAAATTTGATTCATATGTGTGGTGAATCCTTTATGGGTGATGGCAAATCTATGATGATTCTGAAGGAGAAAAAATAAATAGTTACTTATTTTTATATACAACCATTTGGCTACACTAAAATACAGACATCAAATAATTCCATTGAAATTATATGTCAAATGCCTATCCTGGATGATTTCACCAGATGTCTATGTTGAATAGTTATACTATTCAATTGTATCGAACGACTGTACCATCCAACTATGTCATCCAACTATGCCATCTAGTGGATCCAAATGACTTAGATGAATGGTGCATGGAAGTCAGTGTACTCTTGATTTCCATCATCATATGGTTATGTCAGATGGTGATATGAGTGGAAAATGTCAAGAAGTGATGCTAAGCCACACTATCAGGTGACCTATGTGTCCAGTCTGTTGTTCGATTACCTAGTCTCCCCCCTATCCTATAAATACTCACCCTCTACCCTCATTTTTAACATTTTTTTAGCATAGATTTCTCATCTCCCTTTGCCCCCACCAATAACAATTCCCCAGCCATGGAAATAAAATTCATTTTCAAGAACCTACTATGCCTGAACATTTTGAGGTTCATGGAGCAACCAGATGCATATAACAATTGGATTTTGTAATCTAGCTTTAGTGGCTTGTTGTACATGCCCCAGTATGAAATAGACATGGGGTTACTAAAATTGCTAATGTATTCCTATGACCATAATGAGAAGATCTTCACCATGAACCTGGACTCCAAAATGATTTGCTTTGGTACCTCACCAAAAGAGATTTACAATCTAACAGGTCTTCCATTTCATAATGCAAACCCAGTGAGTTTGAAAGCAATGTTGACAGATGATGATAAGAAGTAGTTAGAGTCAACTTTTGGTTTGCACATCGATCGAACCAATATGTAATTATAAATTTGTTTTATATTCACAATTCAATTTTTGATATGTAAATTCCTCATTTTCTCTTTCATTTTAGATAGTCAAAAGAGGGGCCTCCACATGGAAGATGTTACTGACCCTTTTTTCAAAGTAATTGTTTAATTTTTACAAGCAAGAATAGTATTGTAGGAAATACCATCAGATGTTCCTTATTGGGCACTAGTTTACATTGTTCGTACTCTTTCTAATTTGAGATATGACTGGTGTTCTTTTATTTCCACTAGGATAAGACTTGAATTAAATTTTGCTTGTACCAATCCCAGTTCCACTATTTATTGTTCAAATTTTATTCTGACATTGTATTATGAGACCTTATATGACCTTTAAAAAGCATTGATTCCAACTATGCTTCATCCAAATATGAGCACAAACGCTTTGTCTCTAGAGGAATATGAGGTTAGTTTATTTGTTTATTTGTTGAACTAAGGTTTAAAATTTGTTTATTTGTTAAACGGTTAACAAGGTAAAGATTAATAAATGTTTGAACTTTATTTGTTATAGGTAAGACTTCATGCCTCATGAAAAAAATTTGCCTCAAAAAGATAATGTGGATTTGAAGGATCTACAGATTTGGAGTCTGCAGAATCATCCTTGTAATCATTTCAAATTTCAAAATGTACAAGAATTTCTTCAACATTGTCTCCACATGAAAATTTGCTATTTAAAAATTTCAAATGGTATTTTAAATTTCAAGTGCATTATTTTAGTTATTTGTTTTATTGTTACAGTTGACTCGGTAGCAATTCAGGTCATAGAACAACCACCACCAAAACAAACCCCAACATTTATTATGCCTTCTCAACCCTCTGTGGAAGGTATTTTAAATTGCATATTTTTTTTTTTTTTTTTTTTGGTTTTTGATTATAGTTTTTTATGATTGAAAGTTTTCATAATGTACCATCTCAAAAAATCCCTATCACTCACAATACGGTGTGTAGATTGGAGGATACATTGTCCTTAATAGACAAGTATTAAACCTTTAATTTCAAATTAGCACATAACTTTGTTTTTAAAATTAATTTTTTTCTAAAATAATTGATATTTTGTAGGGCATCCTCAATCTCTAAGGAACATTATACCATTGCCTCCACCCTTGAACTCAGTTCACTCAAGGGGGAAGACTCTTCCATTACAACAAATGCCATTAACTAGCAGAGCAACACTACATATGTATCGAAATAAAAATACAATGAATATTTTTTACGATGAATATTTATAATGTATATGTATTTATCAAACGTACAACAAAAAAACATATAGTGAAAAGAAAGGAAACATCTTTTAAAGTTCATGATAGCAAAGACTTATATTGAAAGGGAAAGAATCGTTTTACTTTATAAAGAAAAGGAAAGAAAAGATGTTTATCATATTTTAAAAATGAGGTATACATATTCGACCCATTTCACCTTGCCTACCTAATTTTTATTTTTTTGTTGAAGAGCATCTATATATTAATCAAACAAGATATGGTACAATACTAATCATATCAAAAAAATGGGAGGAAAGTCACACCCCATGAACATAATTACACTTAAATCAAAGATATTTCAGGACAAGTTTAAATAATGGTAAAAAAATGACCACACCCACACAAAAAATATCACATCAACAATTTGATAGCAACGCAAAGAGAGCAAGGAACATATAATAATAAAGAAAACAATTAAGCAGCCAAAACAAACATGGACGTCGGGAGAGGCGGTGGATATAGTGGGTCCTGAGGCTTACCACTCCACCCTCTCAGTGTAGGAGGATTCTCGTCTACAGGGAAGGGCTCCCAACTAGTGTTTTGTTGAGCCTCTAATGTCTCATCTTGATTTTTTTAAGGCAAGATTGCCAGAGCCAGATGTGGAAACTTGCCTTGGGGGGAGGACCCCAGCCTCTGATGTCACCACCCTAAGATGCGGGAGGAGATCCTCAGCGCCTGCCATCACCTCCAAATCTAGACAAGCCACTCAAACCACCACGATGAGAAGACCAACGAGATGGTGACTGACGAGGAGAATGACTCCTATGTCTGGTTCTAGACTGTTGCCGAAGTGACCCATGCCCTCATCCTCGAGGAGGCATAGGATGTTGTGGGGGCTTGAATGGTTCACCGCTAACCGTGCATGGAGCATTTCCACAGTGATCGAACAAACGTTGGAGGTGGTTGAGTTCCAGACGAACCTTGTATGTTTGGCTTTGAATCTGGAGAGTAATATTAAATAAAACAGTGTTTGTGTTAGTAATAGAAAAACTACGTCCTAGTTCTTCAGGGTAAAAGTAAGTATAATTTTTAGCTTTCCATATTTAAAATAATATATCAATTTGAAAGATCTACCAAAATCTATTGTATTTTGCAAGGAACAAAGTTGAATCCCCCAAAAGAACCATCTTTCATGTGAAAAATTTAGATCAAAAGAATTGAAAATAGAATGAATCCAACAACACACAGAGTATGCGTACCAACAAAACCAAAAGAAATACTTGTGACAATTTAATAATTATTAAATAATAATAATTAAATATAAGGTAGTATTTCATTTGCATCATTTTTGTGGGGCTATGTTAAGTGAAACGGATGTTATGTCATTATATAGAGTAGAAGCAATTGTAAGCATACTTTTGGTAGTCGAGAGGGCACTCGATCACCTTTTGGTAGTTGGGAGCGCACTCGATTCCCCGACTTTGTGAAAGACAAATATTTATAAAAGGAGACCCTCTTCATATCTCAAACATAATATACATTGTTTATACCCCCAAAAAAATTAAATTCCACCATGTATCCTCTTCCATTTATGTTGAGATTTTTGCGTTTTTCCTTCTGGTGGACTTATGATCTGGCCCTGGATATGCTTCTCGTCAACCTCAACAGACACCCCTCTCCTTCTCTGGTTGTACACGCTTACTACTTCCATTTATGGTAATTTTTATTTTATTTGCTGCTCTTTTATTATATGTGGAAGGCCTCATTGTACATTGTATGGGCGCAGATCTCAGCTTTTTTCCTTTGAAGGGAGTAAAATTTATTGATTTTAGAAGTTATGGAGTCTGCAAAGAGAAAATCCTGCCAAAGGAAATCAGGAAATACATGGATAAAGACATTTTAATTGGTATTCATGAAGTGGGTATTGCTTTATAAGTTTATATATGTAAGATGATAACTGCCTAAACTGGCCTTCTGCTGAAACTCTGTTGGAAGATTTCCCTTATTCTTCTTCAGTGCTGGATTTTGTGGGGGCAATTTTTGTGGATTTTCCTCGGTTTGCTGTTTTAGGCAATTTTTAATGCTGCTGGTGAAAAAAAATACAGTTAAGCAGGGAGATCATGTATCTCTTAAGAATGTTTGCCTTCATTTTGTTGAGTTTTAGTCCTAAACTCGTGAATTATCTAGCTCAGCAGAAGGGATGTGCAATGGTTTAGTTTTTTCTTATATTTATATATTACATCACATTGTCCTCAATATGCCAGGGTTGGGGGCACTGATCAAAATTGAACCTGACTCAAAGAAAAGAACCCATTTCAGAAGAACAAGGCCTGTCAATCAAAAACTAAGTCAGGTTTTAAATTCAGTTTATTATCTAATTTGTCTTATTTTTCATTAAGATTTTGTAAGGGCCTGTGTATCTGTGGATGTTGATTTTTCTTTGTATTTTTTTTAAGATTTTCAATTTTTAATATATAATTTAATTTTTTATTATTTTCTATAAAAAGTTATTTGAATTATATTTTGACATATTTATTGTGGATGGAAGGTTTCCACAGAAATTTAATATGTTTAGTTTATATTTCAATTTATGGCCGTGCTCATTGGCCACGAATATAAAATGAATATCTAATATATATATATTTTTAATTAAAAAAGGAATTTAATTGGACTGTTTGTTTCCTTGAAAATATGGCATGTATGTAAGCATTTGAATCACTTATTCTTTTCCCTACTTGTTACTTGTATTCCATTGAATAGTTTGTTTCAAGATACATGGTTTTCACTAATATATCGTTTGGATTTTATGGGGTACATACATTGAGATCATTTGAGAGTTTGTTTAAGTTATAAAAAAATATGAAAGTGATTATTATTTTTGGATTGTGAAAGATTTAAATTTTGATAATTAATATATTTATATTAAAAATTAAAATAGGGATGAAATAAATAAATTATTATAAGTTTATTATAATAGTTTTAAATATTTTCATATTTGATATAGTTATAAGTTATTTTTGTTATTTGAGTAAGTGTAAGATTATGGAAAGAAGCTTCTCAAAATTAAATAAGTGAAAGGAAGATAATAGATCTAGATTTTGTAATTTGATATTTATCTTTATACACCTCATAAATAAATTGGAGTGCCATTTATATAGAAAGAAATGAAAACTCTAAAACTCTTTCTATTAAACAAATAAAATCATTTATATTTAATAATGTAAATTTTCAAATTTTTGAAAAATATTATGTATAAATATATAATTATACATATTAAAATTTCTTATTTTTTTAAATGTTAAATTGTTTTCCTAAAACTTAAATGTTTTAAATTTTTTTAAATTTATTAAAAATTAGAAAGAAAACATTTTATTTAACATTTTAAAAAATGAAATGTATGCTACTTTAAGCTCGTCAATTAAAATTTATAAATGTATGCAACTTTTTATGGTGGAAGGTTTGGACTAACCTTCCCTTGAAATTAGAACTATTTTTTGAAAAAGGTCCCTTCACATAGGACTATATCTAATTTTAAGGTAAATGATTTTAAAGGTCACTTTATAACTTATAAGATCATTTTGTAGTTTTAGTATGATGGTATTTAATCATATATATATATATATATATATATATATATATATATAAGATTCAAATTTGTGACTTTTTTCTAAATTTAATTATATGTAAAATTTTATTTTATTTTAAATTTATATTTACATTTATGTTAGATGCATTTCATTGTGAGGAACTTCTGACGCTGCTCTTTTCTTGCACATGGGTTTGTTGACTTAGATTGTTGGTTTGTTGTTTTACAGCATGATATTAGTGACATAAAATTATCTTGCCAAGATTGCCTAGTTGGTCACATTGTCAACGGTTTTTTATATTTATTTACATTAATGATATTTATATGTAAGTAAGCACCTTTTATACCCTTGAGAGAACCTTCAAGCCAATGTTCTTGACTCTATAGTGGCTGCTTTTGTGTTCATTTCAAAAAAGAAATTTAAGGTCCATAAAAAAATCAAAAATATTTTGAAATTATAAAAACATTCAAAACATATCGAACCTGAGAAAAATGAAATTATTTTATTTTAAAGAAAGATCAAACAAGTGAATAAACAAATGACATATTGAAAAGAATGCATACCGTGAATGTTTAAAATGTTATAAAGTTCAAAATTTCAAACCTTTTGTAGATGCTAGAAATCTGCACTATCCCCTGAAACCCTAAAATAAGCTAAGTCTGAAATCCTAAAGTCCTGAAATAGGCTAAGTCTGAAATGTGGTGGAAACCTCTAAAAATCTATATTTTGCATCTTAACTCCTAGACGATCGAAACCACTCTCAAACACCCTGAAAGTATATACATAAAATATAACTTAAAGTATAAGTTGACATTTAATTATGGACATTTAGTTTCTTATAAGTTGACATTTAATTATAGACATTTAGTTTCTTATACTTAAATATTTATTTTATGTATATACCCCCTTATTTATCCATGGTAATTAATCCTATTAATTACTATTTACCATCCCTAACAACCTAAAATATTTTAAACAATCAAAAATCCTACAAAAAATAAAAACAAAACCTATTTCCATCCACAACAAGCCAAAAACCAACTCCCCCATGTCATATGCAAAATCCCCAACCATTTGGCAACCGTGCAACTCAAAACAAGCATGTAAATCACAACTTCCCTAGACTGATGTTGATTATGTTGGATCGACATCGATCCATATAAGCATGTCAAACCATCCCCAAAAGAGTTCAAAAAATATGTATGTTGGAGGACCCAGACTTTGGTGGTTTGTTTTAGACATTCAGAGGTCAGAGTTTACAGCATTTGAAGTCCAAAATATTATCCACAAGTCAAGCAATTGAAGGATCAAAATCATGATAAAGTAAGTCATTTTATTTGGTTTGTCATTTATTCTCTATTTTATAATCTTGTTTAAATCCATAATTATAAGTTATTAGATCAATACATTTTTTACATCCTATGTTTTAAGACCCTTTCTAGCCCATTTCTTAGTCTGTAAACACCTTTGTTCATCCCTAAACCTTTTGTATCCTTTTAGAAACTTGTTTTTCATATTTTTTACACTATGATAGGATCGACCACAATCCAAGAAGATCATGGTCGATCCTATAGGATCGTTATCAATTCTATCTTTTGCAAAAAACCTTCAATTTCAACCCTTTAGGTCTTTCTGCTTGATTATACAGGTTCTTGTCTGTTTCCTGTCTATCCCTAAACCTCTATAATCTATCCTAATCATCCCTAAACTTCCCTAATCTATTCCTAATCCTTATTTTAGGATCTTTATCCCTCATCCATCCAATCCTTATCCCATCATCTTAACTAACCTTGTCTGTATTAGGTCTAGTTCCTAGCCTAAACTTATCAGCAGCCCTTTGTGATGGTTGTGTGACCAAACCCTTGTTTGTGTTGACTTATGCATCTTAATTTTAATTCATTTATAGTTTCATATAATCATTTATATCTTTTATCTTATCCATAATCATTTCCAGTCTTATTTCATTTATATATCTTTTATCAAAAATAGTGGGTTGACATCTGACAAGGAAGAATATCTCTTCCAGGACTTGGCATTTGCCAAGCAACCCACTCATATCTCTTTTAATCCCATTTTTGTTTAAGTGCAGTGTATTACAAGTCATTCCTCCCTAGCCAAAGAAGAGTTCCCACAAAGCTTGATCTACGGTGCGCAACCAACCATCGATCCAAGTAATCTTAAAAACCCTGCTTATACTTTGTTTTTAGTAGTTAATTAGATCACATTGAAAAAGCATAAAAAATATTGAAAATCACATTTTCCAAAAGTTCAACCTTGAAAACCACATTTTCCATCTTTTATAGCATTTATGCAATACCAATACCATTAAATTAATAACCTAAAACTGTGAATGGATGGACAATGTAATAGGATGGATAAACAATGTCATTTTTTCATAATTACAATCAAATCATCCTCAGGAAATAAAATGTTAAATATTTAGGCAACCAATCTTAATTACAAGTCAAATATTTGACAAGATTAGTGGTTATAAATATTACCACTCTCATTGAATAAATACTTGCAAACATTGACAGAATGCGAACCTCTGCATCTATTTCAGGATATGCTAAAAACACTGTCCATTTACTAGATAAAATGAATGAAGAAAATTCAATGTAAGATACATTACAGATACCATCATTTACTATATAAAATCTTTAAAAAAATATTAAGACATGTGTGCTGACTCCTTTGTCCAAACCCTCTGCAATTTTAGATTGTTCAAGAAATATTCACACTTCAAGGATGCCTCAACTTATTTCACTATGAATGGCCATAAATGTGAAAGTTTTGGTCTTTTTCACTCTATCAGATAGGGTTTCCTTATTACCCCCTCTTTATATATTCTTTTTGTTAAAATATTTTGACTATTTATTACAAAATTATGCCTCAAAAGATCTTGTTAAAGGAATCAGCCTCCCCATGGCACCCCACATCCAACTTATAAATGGGCATTTCATTGATGGATCCTTTCTCACTCTTCAAGATGAGGAATAAGTTTAGAATGCTATGGAATGTCTACAAAACTTTTATTTGGCCTCTAACTCTAACATTTAGTGGGTCAAGACTCAATGTTAAAGACAATGTTATGGTCCTCTACTTAGTTGGCTTGAGGTTTATCAATCAAATTGGATTGCCAATGGAGAGGTGTTCAAATTTCCAGGGAATCACTTTTATTTTCAAGCTTCTCAAGTTAATTTCTAAAATTATGTAATTCTCAATGTGGAAAATAAATTATCCTATTGGATTACCAAACCCCTCTCTCTAGCTAGTAAATTTTAGATTTGTTCTAAAGTTCTTGTGGCCATTTAGGCTTTTTACTCACGTTGGGCTCCTTTCAAATCAGTGTACAAGAAGTTTGAAAAGATACATAGAGATTTTGTTTGCGCTAATTATGAAGACAATAAAGACTTTCATATGGTTTCCTAGGATATTTATTGTCAATGCAAAGATGCTAAAAGATTAGGGATTATTCATATTGATATGCAGGGTCATGCCCTCTATGCTAAATCAATTATTGGAGCAATTGTAGGGTAGGAGGCTTAGAAAATTATCTTTTGACATTACAGTTTCTCGGGATGTCCCTTTGGCAAGAAAGTTTGGTAGAATTTTGGGTTCCAGACTTTTCTCATTACCTTAGTCCCGATCAAAGTTATATGTACTATTATGGTAAAAAACAATGGAAAGCTTTGGAAAAAATTAAGCCATGGATAATTTAGAAAGGGGATGGTTCTTGGTCTGGCCTCTTTATTAATGTTTATTTCATTTGGTAGTCCCAAGTGATTACCATCAATGATAAACCCTTGACAGAAGTCCCTATATTCAAATCTTCTCGACATTTTCATACGATGTACTCAAATTATGGGGGATATTTTTGATAAACATTCTAAATCTTGGCTCAACTGGCCTAAATTAAAAACCAAATTTAGATTAAATTTAAGGATTTTGAGTTTATTTTTGAGATCCAGATAGCTGCCCCAGATTATACTTTGCACAAAATTGTTGTTAAAGGGTCTCCCAAGTGGTGGAAAGATTGGAATTTTGACGTTTCCACCCCTATGCTTCAGTATCAACCTTGACTTAGTTATCAATGGATCTCTCTTGATAGTGCTCCTTGGAAGATGTTCAAAGATGTTCGATAGTTATCAATGGATCTCTCTCTAGTCAGATATTGTTGAACCCAAAAAATCCACTTTTGCCTGGTGCATTCTTTAGCAATGTCTCCCTGTGGGAGATATACTTTTTCACATGTGGATTCCCTTTCCTAGATGCCCTATGTGTATCCCTTCTGAGTCTCTAAGACACATCTCTTTAGTTTTATGCTAGAGCTCAAGATGCTTGTTGGTGGATTCATTCCCTTTTTAAGCCATTTAGGCCGAAACCTTTCTCTTAAAACATTACCCTCTTAAGGAACTTTGCCCACTTCGCTACAAGATATAAACAAATATGACATATCTTTCATATTGAAACTCTTTTGACTCTTCGGAAAGACAATAATGTAGCTATATCTATTGAAGATTGCTTAGAGAAAGTTTTTCCCATGGCTAACAAGAACTTCATTTTATCTAATGTAATGCTTCAAATTCAAGTGTATCCTAATAAAGTTTCCCTCAAGGTTGAGCATCTTTGTATGATTTTGGGCCATTGGGGTAATTCCCCTTGCATAATCAATAGAGTGTCCCTTGAGGCTCCTCATGATTACTAGAATAGATGGGAAGAGAGGCATGGGCATGGCCACAGACATCAAAAGTCTTAGAGTTGCTCAGTTTCTCCACCCTCCACCTCCTCCCCATTAGGGATTATCTCCTTCTAGAGGGTATGGAGGTCAACTTTCACCCCATGTTGATTTTGGTCATACTAGGTTTAATCCTCTATGTGGAGATGGATGAGGAAGTTTTCCAAGCTGACACTTGTTATTTGGGTTGAGTCACTTGTTCTTTTTCATATTTGATAGCTTGTTTCAAAATACATAGTTTTCTACAATATATTATTTATATTTTATGGGGTACGTACATTAAGATTTGAGAGTATGCTTAAAATACAAAAAACATGAAATCAATTGATTATCGAGATATAAGCATTATAAATTTCCCTATATTTAATGTCGACAAGGTTTTCAATGCTCATAATTATTACAAGAAGATGAATGATAGAGACTATCAAACGAGAAAGTGATTAACATGAAAAAATTCTAGTATAAAAATTATTTGAAATGTTTTTAGATTAAAAAAATTCATGTAGTTTTAATCAAACAAAATTTTCAAATATTATGGATTACAAAAGCCTCAATTTTTTAATGGTTAACATGTTTATATAAAAAAATTAGTATTGAAAACTTATCTATTATAAATAGTGCTAAATATCTGGGTTAGAAGGATAAATTTATTTGTAGTGTTTATAAATCACATTCAAAAGAATATATATTTAGAGTGTGAATTTTATGTGGAGGTGAATCTCAATATTTTCAAACTATAATTATTGTAGTTATGATGAGTTATTTTTATTATTTGAACAAGTGCAAGAGTATGGAAAGATGCTTCTCAAAATTAAATACTGAAAATAATTGATAAATCTAGATTTTTTATAAATACATTAAATTTGTTGATATTTTTCTTTATACATCTTATGCTTTAAAAGAAGTAGATTGGAATAAAATTTATAATACATAAAAATATATGGAAACTAAAAAATATTTTATATTAAATAAATAAAATTATTTATATTTAAATTAAAAAATATATAATAAATGAAAATATAAATATAATTATATATATTTATTAAAATCTTATTTTCTTAAATGATGATTACAAAGATTAAATTTGATGCTTCTTTCTAAAAATTAAATGTATTTAAAACTGAAATAATTAAAAAAATAAAATAAAATAAAAAATGAAGCACGTACTTAATTTATGCCCGTCAATTAAAGTATAGAAATTTATATAAAAATTTATGTGTTGGAAGGTTTGGACGATTAAATAAGATAGTGTTTTTCATTTGCATCTTTTACTCAAACGGATGTTATGTGATTCGTCGGGAGATTGATGGGTTGCACGACATTGGATGAATAGAAGAAAAATTCACGTGTAGGTGAGATGATGGCCCCCATTTCACGTGTGATGTGTTGCTACATAGTTAGATGCTAATGTGGTGAATGGCTAGAATGGATTAGACCATCCATTTTTCTATTTGTTCTTTAATGGTGGTTTCCATCTCGGGGCTATGCAACTTTGGTGATGCCTTTTTATGATTATGGTATATATAAAGCAAGTTATAATTGCCATATATTTGTGGGGGCACTCCGCGCATTCTTAAACCCCACGAAAAATAGCATTTTCTCATATATTAACAATAATAAATAAATAAATATTTAATACGGTATAATAATGTAGAGTTTTTAGTATAAGTTGGTTACGTAGCAATGCAATTTTTATATATAATAATGAAGGTTGTTCAGTGTTAAATATGAAATGATGAAATTTACAAATAAAATAATTATTGTAATGTGGATTGTAATCTACATTTTGTAGTATTTTGAGGTAGTTAGCTTTTCAATGAGGATGTGCTTGGCGAGTTTGGTGATTCAAATTTCGGCCTCCTCTTCTTCAAAGCCTTTTTTTATTTTTGGCTAAGTCTCAGCGCTTTCAGCGCGACACATGGCATCGCGACGCTTATCCAAGACAGGTTTCTTTTTGTCAGAGCTTCAAGCAGCACCATTGGTCAATGAAATAATGGGCAGGACCCACTGTGTGGTTATAGTGAAAAGGAAGCAAACCCACCACATGGCACCCCCGCGCTCATTCTTTGCAAAGGAGCTCTTGACTTCCCTAGAAGCAGTGTCAGCTCATCACATGGTGGCTCCACGTGCTGTCAGTTAAAAAGTGATAAAAGGGCCTCAAAGGACAACACTCACTCCTCAACATGCCATGCGTCATCCCAGTGCTCCTCGAGAGCAAAGTTTTCCCTGTTAGAACTTCAAGCAACACCATTGGATAGGGGAGTGGGCCCCGTTTCTAACAAAAATTCTAGAGACAGTACGAGGAAGAGACACACATCACCACTGCGCTTCTTCAAAGCATAGTGAGGATCATGAGGCATCAACAGTTGCACCATATTCAGGATTTTGAAGACCAACTGCATTCATGAGTTAAAGCCCCCCATTTGGTCGCAACGACCTCATCATGAGTGCGAGTGTCATGTTCCAAGTGTTGTTTCCTCATGAGGTCGTTGTGCCTATATATTCAGGGCTCTTTTCTTTTGTAAAGGGTTGGACATTAGATAATAGAAATTGTTTTTACTATTATCAGAGAGCAACTATTGTAATAGTTTAGTTTTTGAATAGAAATAACAACAGTTGTTTATTTTCATTTTCATGACCTTAGCAGTGCCCCTTGCGAGAAGGATTGAATATTGTATATTGTGCCTTTGGGCCTTTTGTATTTTGTTCTCCGCCCAACAATGAAGAGGATGTGGTGTTTTATGTCAAATTGAGTGGAATCTATTACTGTTTGTTATTTATGTTCTTTGCTTCTATAATGTTGGCTCTTGTTTATATTGCAAGCATTAAATCATGCATATGTTCTTTTAAATTCTCTGTAGTGTTTCAAAGGTTCAAGCTATTTTATGCAATATTAGGTGGATACATTAAAGTTTTGGCACATTGCCTTAGTTTTATTTGTATTTTTCTTCTTCCCCTTTTCATCCCCAACTAATTCGAAGAACCAACTTCTAAAATCCCAGAGGTCACTTTAACAGATCGCAATTCAGTCCCACATTTGTAAAGCTTCCCATAGGGTGTTGTTTGCTAAGAATAAGATTTTTAGGCATCAACAGTTCCCTTTTTATGGCACACCTGATGGGACAAGTCTACCTGATTAGAAGTCTGAGTATATGAGCCAGAGACCTGTCACAAGGTTACAAACAACATAGAATCCAAGCTTGTTACTACCACCTCTGGTAGTTACAACTCGCCAAAGAACCGCAAGGTCTAGCCCAACATAACAACCACAACAGATGGTTATCCAAGGACCACCAATGAACTTCATGGCATGGAATAGTGGTAACCCACGCATCCCTCTAGTAGCCCCAGTGACATAGGACCCTATCCCTGCTAACACCTTGAAGGCACTCCCTAAATTCACAAGGGAGGATTTCAAGAGCGTAGCAGAACATCTTCAAGATGTTGTCAATGTCTGTATTGTGCACTATGTCACATAATAAAACATGGCCTTAAGACTAATAACTACCTCTTTTAAAAGGTGAGCTCTTGAATGGTACCAGTCCTTGTCTCCCAACTTCGTCACCACCTGGTATGACTTAGGCAACAGATTCTTTGAATGATCTAATGAAAAAGGAGACTGGTCATCTCTCCTACAACAACTAATCATTATTAAAAGAGCCCCTCAAGAGGCTATCATTGATTTCAATACTAGGTTTGATAAAACCTGGCAAAGAATCTTAGTAGCGGATTGACCACTCGTGGGTATGGCCATTGTCTTTTACCTCAAGGCCTTCAATTGAGACATAGCAGTTATTATTCAGTCCCTTAGAGGCCAAATGATGTCGAATGCATACGAGTTAGTTGTCAAAGTAGAGAATAACTTGATAAATGTTGGGAAACTTCCCCCATGACTACTGATGCCCATATTCCTAAAAATATCAATGCCACTACAAAAGGAAGCCCAAAGCACCTCCTTCTATGTATGTATATCCAACTACTCAAATGAGCACATCTGCTTCATCCATGTTAGCTGTAGAGATGAACAACATGAAGAACATCTTGCTGAACTTCTTAAATGAAATCATAAACCTCAAAATGCAGTAAGCTATGCCCTCGAATCCCCATTACCAAAATCACCAAAATGGAAGAACATCGTACCAACACAACCAGTACCAAGGAGGTCAGAGGTCGAATCACTAAGTGTGACCCATGAATCAGATCATCCCAGTTCCTAATCCTTTGCAAATGATGCCACCAAGTTCAAACAAAAAATTGTCACTGGCCAAAATAACTTGGTGGATGACTCAAATTCATGTTGCTTCCCATGTAACAATGTGCATATGCCCCAAGAGGCAATCTGTAGTAAAAGGTTGTCAAACAATGAAGATAAGGGATCACACTTGATTCAAATCTTTTTAGATACTAGTCCCCAAGGATTGAAAATGATGTCTTTATGGTTCAAATTCAAGAAATATCCTTGGAACAAGAAGAAGAGATAGCCTCAGAGCATGTGCTCTTCTTTTGGGCAGAAGGTGAAGATGTAGTTTATGCAAGTGAGGCTTTTGGGCAGAAGGTGAAGATGCAATTTATGCAAGTGAGGTCCCCTCGCTGAAGGCCCCACAAGTCTAACTGAACTACTACACCCAATCCAAGAAGAGACTAGCTAAGACCCAAGAAGCCTTCACAATTCCTAAAGTGACTTTCAACAAAACTCTAGGACCCCAACCATCACCTCTGGTATATAAAAAATGAAGTGAAATAATGCATAACAAGATAAAAGACCCTAAAGTCTTATCTCAAGAGTCATTTAATGTGGTGGATCAGTTGAAGAAGGCCCCAACCAATGTTTCTCTTTGGGATGTCCTGTTTATCCCAGAGCAAAATCTCTACTGTGAGGAGTATTGGAAGACTAGGAAAATGTCAGGAATCTAGAACAACAAACATGCTCTGATTCCACTGTTAGGATCTAGGAAGCACCATTGATTACCATGTACAAGCAACTAAATATGTGAAATTTAACCAGAAGTAACAAGTAACTAGAATTCAGAAATAACACAGAATATGAGATACAATACCCAATTGTATTAATACTCTTCCAAAAGGAAATACAACAAAGAAGATTGCCACAGTCTTCTTCCTTACACACCTCTAGGGCTCCCACACCTATAGGGCATAAACAGTAAATCTCTTCAAGAGCTCACTCTCTCTCTTACGGTCCCAACAAGCAACTCACACAAAGAGTTGTTGTTCACCTCCAACCAGTCAGTATCACTACTGCCAGTACCACCAGTCAGTATCACTACTTCCAGTACACAAGTGCTCCATGCAATCCAAATCTGAGTACTCCACGCACTCCAAGTACTCAACGTACTCCAAGTAGATCTCCCCTGATCTTGCTACCTGTTGTGTTGTTGTCACCTTTGATCTTGCTACCCCGTAGATCTCCTTTGACCTTGCACACACACACACCTACAAATCAATGATCTTACTTACCATGTAGATCTCTCTACACCCTAAAGAACCCTTGTCCTTGCCTCACCAAGTCCTTATGATTCTCCAAACCAGTACCCTGATGGATTTTCTACCTGATCTTGCAACAACCTATAGATCTACCTGATCATACACACTTGGCACCCCTGTGGAACTAGGAGGAGCTACCCTTGCTCTCTTCACTCTCAGAAGGAGCTAACCAAGCTCAACTCAAACTAGAACACTTTACAATACAGCCCATGAGTCTATTATATAGATCCCATGTAAACAATAATTAGACATATAATTACAATAATTAAATCCATAGCTCCAAGGCTAAAATTAGCCTTTAACATGCAAAAAACCGATTCGTTAACAAACTATCTGTAACACTCATAGTTCCAAACCACATAGGCGACCAACGTCGGTCCCTGTCTGGCTGGAGATGACCGACGTTGGCCGATCCTGACCGATGTCAGTTGCTCTGCTCACTGGATATGACCGACGTCGGTTGATCAGACCGACGTCAGTTTCTCTGCAACTCAACAACCTCTCAACAACCTCCTCCATGTCTGCATCAGTGAAGCTTTTAGCTCCACAACCTAACAGAAAAGCCAACACAAGGTAAACCGGCTGCGGAGTCAACACAAAATAAGGGAAAGGAAGCTGACAACAATGTGCAACCTTATGCACCATCTGCGTTCATCAACTCCCAAGCAGGGGTAAGTAAAAAAAAACCTACCCCATTTTATTTAACTCTCATATTGGGGGACAAGTTGCACAATTCTATGATTGATTATGACACCAACACCACAGTGATGCCCAAGTAGATTGTAGATGTTCTATGACTTCAATATGTATCTTGGAGTAAAGGGGTAATGTAGTTAGATGGGAAGAAAGTTCAAACCATAGGTGTCATCAAGGGCCTTCCCCTAACTTTGTATTCTTGTCCTAATATCACAATCTCCTAAGAAGTTGTGGTAATAGATATTCTGCCAGTCTTTGGGTTATGTCTGTCAAAGGATTTCACCGCTAAAATTGGCAGATACTTATCTTTGGATTGGTCTCACTTAATTCTAAGGAAAAAATATGGCTCAAAACTAAAAGTGTTGTCTAGGCCGCTACATCTAGAGCACAAAGCTAATGATGCTAGGATGAACATTGAAGCAATGCAAACTTCTTTCTCCAAGAAAGAAATATATTACATAGAAATGCTTGAGGAAGAGAGATTGGTAGACAACAAATCCTAGAGGAAGCCCTCGTTAATGAATTCATTGAGAGTGATCCACTCACAAAATTTTATGCCACTGACCTTAGGACTTACGTAATCCATGATGAATATCAAACCATCCCCAAAGTCATGAAGAAGGAGGATCAGAGCAAGGAACCATAAAATGAGTCTAAATTTTGGAGTTTACATTTCAATGGTGTAAAATGTAAGACCAGCTCTGGAGCTGGCATTCAATTGATGTCTCCATATGGAAAAGAGACCCTTATGGCCTTTTGCTTCTAGTTTGTCTACACAAATAATGAATCTAAGTATGAAACCCTAGTCCATGGCCTCGGCCTTACTAAATGCATGGGTGTAAAGAGGTTAAAGGTGTTCAGAGATTCTAAACTAATAGTAAAGTAAGTAAGAGGAGTCACAAATGTAAAGAATGTCTGCATGAGGTCCTACTACCATTAAATATGGGATTTTATCAAATAATTTAGAGCATTCAATATTCAAATCATCCCTAGGTCCATGAATGTTCAATCAGATAGAATGGTAGTAATCGACTCCCAATTTGATCTAGTGATCGATTTTATAACCAACGAACAAATGGTGTAGGTAATTATTAGACCTACCATTCCAAATAATGATCAAAATTGGCAAGTATTTGAGAGTGATGCCTAAATTTTTATGTTTCTTTAGCAATTGTGTGAGTTTGTAGAGTAGTTGTAGCCAAAGATTGAAGAAGCCTACAAAGACCAGATCATGCAATTGAATTTCAATAAACTCCCAAAGGGACTGATCACCCTAAAGAATTTGTTTGATTATGATGATGTGAGGAATGACAAAAGGAAGTTTATTGTAGATAAAAGTGACTAATCGGAGCTTGATGTAGGAGATGGGAAAAAATTGAAGGTGGGAAAAGAGGCTTCCCAAAAGGATAATGATTGATTGATATCCTTCTGTAATAAATATGAAAGGGTCATGGCTTGGACCTATGAATATTTGAAAGGGTACGACCACAAGGTCATCTAGCATACCATACATCTAATCAAAGGATCTAAGCTATTCTGCCAAAAGAAAAGGCTAGTAAATCTAAAAATCAAGTCTCTCATGGCTTAGGAACTGAGAAAATTGATTGACTCAAGGATTATATACCCAATCAAGCATTCTACTTGGGTATCCAACTTGGTTCTAGTAAGAAATAATAATGGAGAGATTAGGTTATGCGTGTTGGGTGAATATTTTGTCAACCAACTAACTGGTGAGCAAAATAGTTCTTATCACCAAAGCATAGGGAGATCGGTCATCCAAAGTTGCAGGTTTACCACATCCAATGGGGACAAATCTCTCCTCTCATCAAGGGGAGGTTCCCTATTAAATATGTAGTGCTATATACTATATATAAATAAGCAGAAAATAACACTCAGGGGCAGAATACATCATCCATCTCTCTTCTTTCAGAGATGATGTTAACACACAAAGGAGAAAAATCCTAGTGGAAACACTGAAGGCACTTCTCTTCTTTCAGAAGTGTTCTTGCAGGGAACAACAGGATTTTCTTTCAAGTAGTAAAAGTAACTGGTGACAAAAGGGTGCAGTAACCAATAGGATGAAACAGAACACAAAGTTTCCACCTCAACTACCCAAAGAATATAACACAAAGGATAATGGGGGCACAAAGTCGTCCCAAAATCCTCAACACAGAAAGAAAAGAAAAACACACGTTGAAAACAATTGTGAAAGCACAAAGTCTTCCCATAGTTAGTTTCAGGACACCTCCCTTATTACCTTCACTAATTTTGCTTGTCAAATTAAATAAACAAGAACACATTTAGAAGATAGACATAAGAATAATCTCCTAAAATGATACAGGCCAAAACAGCACAAAGTCTGCAAACAACTTGCTTTCTCATTTAGATAAAATAAAATAAAATTACAATCTGAGCCCAAAGTCTCAGTATTCTTCTTTCAACTAGGCAGAGTTTCACTCCTGTAAAAGTGAAAAGTCTCCCTTACTAATGAGAGAAATTACAATCTTATAGCAACTACACAAGGCTTGGCATTCTTTCCCATGGGATGGCCCATGCTGTAGTCAACATCTTCAATGCGCCTCCAATTTTGTCTAGAGGGACCATGCTGGGAACAGTGTATTGCCATAACTATGGCATGTCCATTCTTCTAATATCTCTTCTTAGTATGGACTGTCTGGTCCTTTTTTTGATATCTGCGCAGCTGTCCAATTCACCATTACTTTATGGAAGAAAAAATAGGCTTGCGTCCTTGATTTGGTGTGCTCAGAAGTCTACTTGATCCATTGTTTCACCTACTAGAAATAACTCTTTTAAAGATATTTCTAGTCCTTTGGTCTCGCTCCTCTCTTCACTACTTAAGCGCTTCTTTTCTCTCTGGTTGAACCATCACTTTAATTGAACTTGCCTTTAGAATCATCCATATTGCTTCTTTGTCCTTTCTAGCCCTTCTTGTCTAAGTCTTTGGGGGGTCCTTTCTGCATCTTTGACAAGTGGCAAGTTCCGTTGTTATGAAACTCATTAAAAACTTACAGAAAATGGGATCCATGACATGTCTTACCTGAGAAACTTCAAAAGGGGAATGTGGATGCAAACACTTGTCACGTTTCGCTGAGTCATAATAGGACACATGACGTATTCCTCTTAACTTATAGAAGATTTAGAAACCTTTTGAGGGTCCTGTGAAAGATGACACGTGGCGGCTTCCACTCTGCTTTATAATGGACATGTGGCGGCTTTTGCTGCACTTTGTCTTTTTCCATCGAGCATTTTTTTCGCAGGCTTTTCTCTTCAGTCAGGCTTTTCCTTCGCTTTCTTCGGGTTATCTTCCCGGGTGAATTCCTTCGGACAATATGTCCAAAGGATTTTTTGCCTTGGTCATTTTCCTGTGAAAAACACTTTCAAAAGAATTCTAATGGCTCTTTTAATTAATAATTTTCTTTCGGACAAAAAGTCTGAAGGAAATGTTCCCTGTTAGCCTTTGAACAAATCCGAAGGAGTTCTATCTTTTCGGTCAGTTGATTTATTGGTTCAATCACTTTCCCACTCCTTGGTTGAACCATCTGTTGAACCACCTGTTTGCTACTTCTTTCCTTGATTGAGGCTGCCTTTGAACCTTTGAACCAGTGAACCATTGAACTCTTTCGATTCAAGGTTCAATCGGTTCATTGGTTCATCCTTTGTCCGTCACTTGTTCTTTCTAAGCTCTTTGATCTTCATCATACTGGTTGAACCTTTGAACCTATGAACTCGTTGAAACTTTTGGTTCAAGGTTCAACGGTTCAATCAGTTCATTCTTTTTATTTGGCTGAGTCCTTTTGATATCTTTGAACCAAGCGCGTTGAACTGTTTGGATGTTGAACTCGTTGAACTGATGAACCAAAATGGTTCAAGGTTCAACAGTTCAAGCCTTTGAAACTTGTTAAGTGCTCAGAGCCACGAAACCTTTGAAATGGTTAAACTTTGAACCTCTAACAAATGCGCTTAGCTCTTGCTGATGACATTGAACCTTTGAACCCATTAAACCCGTTGAACCAAAATGGTTCAAGGTTCATCAGTTCAATGGTTCAATCCTTGCTTAGATGCCTGCCGATGGACATTTTTGATCAAACTAAGGCACTGAACCAATCCTAAAAATGACTAAGTGTTAGAAACTAGTTCTTTTGATTGGACTTGCCTGCAGAAGCCTTTGCCCTTGTTGCACTTGCTAATCCCTTTACTAAAAAAGCTTGAAAAATGAGGAGTTTGAAAGCTCAGAACAAATTTTGAAAAGGGAAGAGACAATTTTGGCCTTGTAGGACCAAGATAGCTCATATGTTGTTCCAAAAATGAATGACATTTTTGGGGAACAATAGCTGGCTCCAGTTGGGGAACTTCCTTCAAATGAAAACTTGGAACAGCTGAGGGGAGTAGAAACCAAAATCTCTAGTGCCTTGAAGCGTGCCATTGGGCTACGGAGTCGTGCTACCCAAAAAGAAAGGTACCAAAAATGAAAATGAAAAGCACAAAATAGAACTAAAGACTATACAAATATACATATGTATAGATGATCTTATCTGATGCCTCAAGACTTGAAGCACTTCAGATGCTACCCATTGTGAGATAATGAAGATGGCATTCCGTCCTGATAAACCAGCAGGAAACCAATTTGTCCCCAGAATAGGTGATGGGCGAATGGAACTCTCCACCAGGAAACCAATTTTTTGCATCTTCCTCTTGGCTCTTTCTTCTTCTTGCCCCATGGCAGGATGTGGTCTTCAATCTGAAAACCATAACTCCTTGCTCTCTTGGTGAAGAGTTCCTTTTGCTGACTTTGGAGTAAAGTAGTATGGTCCACCACCATAGCTTGTTGTTCTGCTAGTCCAATCCAGCACATGCTTTGATTTTTAGCACAAAACTCTTGACAAACCATTAGCTCAACATCTCCTTTGGTGTGAAGGAGTTTGGTATCTACATCCTGGGCAGTCTTTAATCTGAGCAACAAAAATTCACATCCAGATGTGTTGTTGGTGTTGCTGAACTACAACTTGTATGGAGGAAAAATATCTCCTTGAGGAGGTATCAACACAATCCCAGCTCCAACATTAGTGGAAGAATCACTACCATCAGATTCCAAGATCCAAGCATCATCAAAAGCTGATCTTCTATCAGATTTCTCTTCAGTGGAGATGGAAGATCCTTCTTCATTTGTACTATGCCCTACCAATTCTTCTGATGCCTTGTTTGGATCAAATCTTGGATTGCCAACTACGGGACTTGTATCAGCTGAGACATGAGCATCCTCTGTGGTCAAGAAGTAATTACCCCTGCCTGAAGGCTTAAGCAGAATTTGAGCTGCAAGGGCTGACGTTTGGGTGACCACAATTTTTGCCTCAGACAGGTCCACAGTTAGTTCTCTACCAATATTTAACTGCTCAGAATTGGCTTGCAAGAATTCAAATTCAGTCATTTGAATTTTGGATTTCTTGACATGATCAATTATGTCAGATGACTGCAATGGACTTGGAAGAGGGGATGGGAGTTCATCCTTTTGGTTTTTGGGAGGGGGAGGACTAGTCTGTGAATTTAAAGTAGAAGGTGCAAAAATGTTTGATGTACTTACCTTTTTGGCAATCACTAGGTCTTTTGACTAGAAAGGAAGAGGGGTTCTCTACTTAGCAATTGAAATTGCTAGTTGGGGTCGCTCCTCTGTCTTTTCTTTGTTAGCTTGCTGGGCTGACTGATTCTTGGATGGGGTGAATACTGCGTATGATCCTTCGACTGCTTCATCTTCACTTTTGGGTTCATCTTGGTAATTTAAGAAGCCAATGTGGGAGTCGCTAGTGGATTCTTCTTGATCCTCCATGAAGAGATCAACATCATTTTTTTGCTCAAACTCAATTTGGAAAGAGAAAGCATGTTCTGTTTCAAGATATCCAACTGTTGAGTTGGTTGGCGGTGCTTCAAGGGCAAGGTTCCTCTGTGGGGGAGGAAGATGATTTAGCTATCCTTGATTCCTAGTAGCATTGCCTTGATATGCCTAATTTTGAAATGTCCTCCTTGGCATATCCTGATTAGGGGGAGTAGGCATACCTTGGGCCATTTGCCTTTTCAAGGCTAGAAGTTCATTTGCCAGCTTTTGCACTTTTAATCAGTGGTGGCTGAAGGTGGATACTTAGAAGATGAAGAGGATTTTCCTCTGTTAGGATCTCTCCTTATCTTTCCTACCAAGATAAGGTCATCTTCTAGCTCAATATCCAAGTATTGAGCAGCCTCAAGGTCTATGTGTCTAGCCCGTCTCAACAGAAAACTCACTTCAGGCAGCTGTGAGTTGATGAAAAAACACTTGATATTTTGAGGTGTCAACTGGGTGATCATGGGAATCTTGTGCCTCAGCTTGTCAAACCTGGTAATGAAGTCCCTCATAGGTTCATGGGGCTCCTTCTTCATCTATGTGAGCTAGGCTAGCGAGGCATGTGCGTCCTATGTAGGCTTGAATGTTACTTCAAACTTGGCTTTGAGTGTGTCCCAATCAGTCACTGATCGAGCCTGTAGATGGTAGAACCACTCTGCAGCAGCACCTTGTAGGGTCTCCACAAAAATCCTAACTACCACGTCTTTAAATTCCACCCCTATCACACCACAGGCTATGCTGAAGGCTGTAATGTGTTCATCAGGGTGAACTCTCCCATCTCCAAAGAATTTGGGGAAGTTCTTTCTTGAGCTGCATGGAAGTTCATGCAGAGGTGGAGTCAAGTTGAGTGGGCCAAATGAGTTATCTCAGGGGCCTTGAACTGCCATAATTTAATTATGTAAAAGTGGGATCACTAATCTGGGTGGAGTGTGGATAGGCAAAGCTCGGCTAGTAGCAGAAAAAGAAGCTCTGCCTTGTGTTGGTGGCCTAGTAGGGCTAGGAGGAAGACTCCTAGTTCGTCGAAGGTGAGGTTGTGGAGGAAACAACTCAAAATTACTCTGCTACACCAACTCAAAAGCAAGGTCAACAACATCTTGAGATTTTTGGCCTCTGGTATAACGTGGAGTTGCCAAATTGTAGAAAAAAATGGAAAAGAGCAGGATCTACTTCAGCTTGAAGCTTGAGACTTCAAATTGCGCGCTCTTCCCCAACGAAGTCACCAAAAATTATTGGGTGAATATTTTGTTGACCAACTAACTGGTGAGAAAAATAGTTCTTATCACCATAGCATAGGGAGATTGGTCATCCAAAGTTGCAGGTTTACCACATCCAATGGGGACAAATCTCTCCTCTCATCAAGGGGAGGTTTCCTATTAAATATGTAGCGCTATATACTATATATAAATAAGCAAAAAATAACCCAGGTGCAAAATACATCATCCATATCTCTTCTTTTAGAGATGATGTTAACACACAAAGGAGAAAAATCCTAGTGGAAACACTGAAGGCACTTCTCTTCTTTCAAAAGTGTTCTTGCAGGGAACAACATGATTTTCTTTCAAGTAGTAAAAGTAACTGGTGACAAAAGGGCACAATAACTAGTGGGATGAAATAGAACACAAAGTTTCCACCTCAACTACCCAAAGAGTATAACACAAAGGATAATGGGGGCACAAAGTCATCCCAGAATCCTCAACACAGAAAGAAAAGAAAAATAGACGCTAAAGACAATTGTGAAAGCACAAAGTCTTCCCATAGTTGGTTTCAAGACACCTCCCTTATTACCTTCACTAATTTTGCTTGTCAAATTAAATAAACAAGAACACATTCAGAAGATAGACATAAAAATAATCTCCTAAAATGATACAAGCCAAAACATCACAAAGTCTGCAAACAACTTGCTTTCTCATTCAGATAAAATGAAATGAAATTACAATCTGAGCCTAAAGTCTCAGTATTCTTCTTTCAACTGAGTAGAGTTTCACTCGTGTAAAAGTGAAAAGTCTCCCTTACTAATGAGAGAATTAAAATGTTATAGAAACTACACAAGGCTTGGCATTCTTTCCCATGGGACAGCCCATGCTGTAGTCAACGTCTTCAATGCACCTCTAGCTCTGTCTGGAGGGACCATGCTGGGAATAGCGTATTGCCATAACTATGGCGTGTCTATTCTTTTAATATGTCTCTTCTTAGTATGGACTATCTAGTCCTTTTTTTGATATTTGTGCAGCTGTCCAATTTGCCATTACTTTATGAAAGAAAAAATAGGCTTGCATCCTTGATTTGGTGCGCTCAAAAGTCTATTTGATCCACTGTTTCACCTACTAGAAATAACTCTTTTAAAGATATTTCTGGTCCTTTGGTCTCACTCCTCTCTTCACTGCTTAAGCGCTTCTTTGCTCTCTGGTTGAACCATCACTTTAAATGAACTTGCCTTTGGAATCATCCATGTTGCTTCTTTGTCCTTTCTAGCCCTTCTTGTCTAAGTCTTTGGGGGGTCCTTTCTGCATCTTTGACAAGTGGCAAGTTCCATTGTTATGAAACTCATTAGAAAGTTACAAAAATGGGATCCACGACACGTCTTACCTGATCAACTTCAAAAGGGGAACACAGATGCAAACACTTGTCACATTTTGCTAATTCATAACAAGACACGTGACGTATTCCGCTTAACTTATAGAAGCTTTAAAAACCTTTTGAGGGTCTTGCGGAAGATGACACATGGCAGCTTCCACTTTGCTTTATAATGGACATGTGGTAGCTTCCACTGCACTTTGTCTTTTTCCATCGGGCATTTTTTTCGCAAGCTTTTCTCTTCAGTTGGGCTTTTCCTTCACTTTCTTCAGGCTCTCTTCTCAGGTGAATTCCTTCAAACAATATGTCCGAAGGATTTTTTGTCTTGGTCATTTTCCCGCAGAAAACACTTCTGAAAGAATTGTAACGGCTCTTTTACTTAATAATTTCCTTCAGACAAAAAGTCTGAAGGAAATGTTCCCTGTCGGCCTTTGAACAAATCCAAAGGAATTCTATCTTTTTGGTCAGTCGCTTTATTGGTTCAATCACTTTATTGGTTCAATCACTTTCCCACTCCTTGGTTGAACCATCCGTTGAATTGCCTGTTTGCTGCTTCTTTCCTTGACTGAGGTTGCCTTTGAACCTTTGAACCCGTGAACCATTAAACTTTGAACTCTTTTGGTTCAAGGTTCAATCGGTTCATTGGTTCATCCTTTATCTGTCACTTGTTCTTTCTAAGCTCTTTGATCTTCATCGTACCGGTTGAACCTTTGAACCTGTGAACTCGTTGAACCTTTTGGTTCAAGGTTCAATGGTTCAATTGGTTCATTCTTTTTATTTGGCTGAGTCCTTTTGATATCTTTGAACCAAGCACGTTGAACTGTTTGGATGTTGAACCCATTGAACCGATGAACCAAAATGGTTCAAGGTTCAACGGTTCAACAATTCAAGCCTTTGAAACTTGTTAAGTGCTCAGAGCTGTGGAAACTTTAAAATGGTTAAACTTTGAACCTCTGACAAATGTGCTTAGCTCTTGCTGATGACATTGAACCTTTGAACCCATTAAACCCGTTGAACCAAAATGGTTCGAGGTTCAATGGTTCAATGGTTCAATCCTTGCTTAGATGCCTGCCGATGGACATTTTTGATCGAACCAAGTTGCTAAACCAATCCTGAAAATGACTAAGTGTTGGAAACTGGTTCTTTTGATTGGACTCACCTGCAGAAGCCTTTGCCCCTATTGAACTTGCTAATCCCTTTACTAAAAAATCTTGAAAAATGAGGAGTTTGAAATCTCAGAACAAATTTTGAAAAGGGAAGAGACAATTTTGGCCCTGCAGGACCAAGATAACTCATATGTTGTTCCAAAAATGAGTGACATTTTTGGGGAACAATAATGCGTAAACTTCAGGGACTTGAACAAAACATCTTTGAAAGATCATTACCCGCTTCCTTCTATGGAACAAATCCTCCAAATGGTAGCAGGAAAAAAATGTTTTCTCTGTTAGATGGGTTCTCAGGATATAACTAGGTATGGGTTAATGAAAAGGATCAACACAAGACCACATTCACTATAAAGTGGGGAACTTTCACTTATGCAAAAATGTCTTCCAACCTCTTTAATGCAGGAACTAATTTTGACCAAGCCATGGACATAAATTTTGAGGGCCTGATCAACAAGATCATCCTCATCTATCTAGATGATTTACTATGTTCTCCATGAAAAAAGAGGATCATTTTGATCATCTAGAGAAGATTTTGAAAAAATGTCAAGAGTTCGGGGTATCTCTCAACCCCAAAAAATGTCTTTGGCATCTTATAAGGCAAGCTGCTAGGATACGTGGTATCTAAAGAAGGCATCTCTATTGATATAGATAGAGTGAAGGCCATTAGGGACTTAACCTTACCAGTTAACAAGAAGGGAGTCTAGTCCTTCATAGGAAAGATTAATTTTGTCGGCCAATTCATATTCAACTTTGTAGGGTTGGTAAGACTAATCACATTAATGTTGAAGAAAGACTAATATTTCAAGTGGACCACTGAAGGAAGTGTAGCATTTGAAAATATTAAGAAAGCAATATCCACCACTCCCATGTTATTAAATCTTGACTTTTCTAAGGATTTTGTCGTGTATGTTTATGTAAGTGAACATAACTTGGCATCTATGTTAACTCAGAAAGAAGAAGGGAAAGGTGAACATCCTATTGTGTTATATTCAACAACCTTGCATGGATATGAAGCCAAGTATAATTTCATTGAGAAACAATATTTCACCATCATTAAAGGTCTCAAAAAATTTAGGCACATGGTGGCAAGAACAAGATAATGGTATATGTGACGCATTCTAGCATCAAGGAATACATAATGGAGGGAGATATCACAGAAAAGAGAGCCAATTAGATCACTAAGATCCTAGAATATGACATCGAAGTCAAACCAACTAAGGTGATCTGAGGAAGAGGGCTTTGTGAGTATTCGGCCTAATGTGTAGATACCTCGATAAAAGAACAAGATCCATCAGAAACAATTTTATTAAGTCAGTATGAAATTGATGAGTCCTAGGTTACTGATAAAACCCACTTTATGCACATCAACCAATATCTAGATGGTCTCTTCATGCACAAAAGGATATTCTATAGATTATAAGGAGCTAATTATACACGGGTCTAGGGAGTCCTTTTTAAAAGGAACTTCGATGGAGAGCTATTCTGATGTGTTGACGACCACCAAGATGGGAAAATCCTATAGGATATGTATTTTACCCCTTCAGGTGATCATTTATCAGCAAAAACAACTAGAACCAAGATCATGCATGCAAGATACTATTGGCCGACCATGTTTTTAGATTGTCACCAAGTGATGAAAAAGTGTCAGCAATGTTAATTTTTTACAAGCAAGTGGAAGAATCCAACCATGCCACTGAACCCCATTGTGACCAATGAACCTTTCATGTAATGGGGCTTGGATTTCATTGGGATGATTAATCTCATGTCTAGAATGGGCCATAAATGGATACTCATAACCATAGACTACTTCATAAGGTGGACCGAAGTGGCCTGTTTGAAAGAGACAACTAAAAATGTGATCCTCAACTTCTTGGAGGAACTAGTGGCAAGGTTTGGCCCTCCTAAAATGATTATATCTGACAATGCAAAGGCCTTCTTTAGCTCAAATATTTTAGAATTTGCAATCAATAATGGAATTTTCCTTAAAAAATTTTCCAATTACTACCCATAAGGGAATGGGTTCGCTGAATCAACCAATAAGAACCTCATAATGTTAATCAAGAGGATGGGCACTAACTGATAGAGGGAGTGGCATAATCATCTAAAGATAGATATGTGGGCCGACTGAATCACTCATAAGCAAATTTTAAAAATGACCCCATATAAATTAGTATATTGGAAAGAAGTGGTCATGCCCATCTCGATGGAAATTCCCACTCTATAGTTGTTGAAAGCTATCGAGATAGTGGAGAATGAAGCAATGGAGGTTAGGTTGGCAGAATTACTCAGTCTTCAAGAAGTGAGAGAATAAGCTAGTAATGCTAAGGTCACCTGATAATATGTAGTTAAGATATGGTTTGACAAGAAAGCATTTGACCCAGGCTTCAATCTAAGAGACTTAGTTCTAAAGTATGATGAGAGGGCTATGAAGTTGGGTCAACATACAAAATTTGATTCTCTATGGCGAGGGCCTTTTCACATCATCATCAATAGTCAAAGTAATGAGTTCGATTTAGAAGATGAAGAAGATAATGCCTTAGAGATTATGGTTAATGGAATCCACTTAAAGCACTTCAATTGACTTGTCGGCCTCACCTTTTATATAGTTAGTTTTCCTTTTGTTAGTTGGTTTCCCACTTTTTGTTGTTTCCATTTAAAAATAAGTGTCATTGGCACAAGTTGCTATTGTCTCATTACCATTTATCCACACCTTGGTTCTCTTTATTTTAAATTGTCTATTAATAGATAGTTATCTACCCCACTCTCCCTAAAATTAATGTCAGGCACCCCTAATTTCATGAACTCTCATGAGGATCTCTACAAAATATCTTATGTAACGGTCCTCAAGCATGTGTGCCACCCTTAACATTTATGGGCACCCAAATTCAAAAAGCTACATGGTGATCACACTAGAAGTGTTAGCCTATAAGTACCCATCTCTCAATCGAACCAAACATTTAAATGCCTTAAGAATGCTAAGAGTATTGAGCAGAGCATCTTGAGTGAATCATTGAATTAAGAGTTAAGTAGAACTATGCATAATTGTGTGCAAAATCATTAGTGAAACCAATATCCTATGTTTACCGAAGGTCATTTGGAGAGAGTTATAAGATGGATACTTCCAGGTCCTTACCTGGTGGTGGGCACCTTAGGAAGCAAAGAACTCACAAATCAGGTGGTCATAGGGACCTTCCCCCACAATTTATAGGAAGCAAATCATATTCTTCCACCTTCACATAGTCAAAGCCCATAGTGCCAAACATCAAAAGTGTTGCCAAGGGACATTACAGGGACCCCACATTAGTCTTGGACTATGCAGATGGGATATTTGTTCCCAAATTGAACAAGAATACCAAGAACCTTAAGGGGGACACTCACACCTACATGATCATAAAGGTTAGAAATAATGATTTCGAGTCATTTGATTTTAGGATTTGGAGCTCCATGTTGGCTCAATACATGGTGCCTCTCATTCACCCATGCCCAAAAATTATTGCCTTATGTGTGGGAAGATACAATGACACCACTGACATTATCACAAGTAATCACCTGAATGTAGACATCAACACTGATGTGGTGAGAGAGATGTTCCAACTTCCCAATGATCCCAACATAGACATCTGTTACATGGAGAACTTGAAAAATGTATGGGCCACTCATGTCCATAAGCATAAGTTACTTAACTTGGCTCTCCATAGAAATTATGTGGAAGCGTTGCCTCTAACCATTGCTCTCTCAAGATTTATGGCATAAGATATGAGGGATGCCCTCTCTATGTTGGCATTCATTTTTATAATGGACTCGACCTCCAATGTCCATGACTTCCAGTTGGGTTCAGTCTTCCATTTAAAGACAATAAGAAGGGAGAAAGCTTACAAAATGGACTTGACCACCAAAACTTACAGGATGTACTTTGCATACACCATCAATGATGCCATTCATAATTAACTGGAAAATTTTTTAACCTAGAATACCTTCAGCTATTCTTCCTTCCTCCACCTAATCCTATACTAAAGTTCCCTATTATTTCCTCCATACTTCATTATCAATGTGAATAGGATGAGAACGTATCCTAACATGGTGATCCCTATCTTCACATGGACCCACATCTTGTTGACCACACAAGATTACCACAAATTTAGTACTTCTTGTCTTTGGTCTTGATCAACCTCAGTTAGGAAGCCATCACCTTTAGAATGATAGACCACCAGAGAGCATGGCTCACTAGCTAAAAAAATCTAGTTGATTGGTTCTTCAGAGCCCATTTTACATTCATCAGGGTCCATAGATTTAAAGAGGAGCCATTCTGACTCTCGTACCTACTCATAGATAGAACCTTTGCCTTGGAGTTGGCCTACCAACTCGATGTGGTGGACTCAATATATGGCATAGGCCAGAAGAAGAAGGCCCTATATGATGTCTCCTTTTTTGAGGGGGCATTACTATAATAAGGAGGTCATAGGAGCATTTTCTCATGCTCAAGCTAGTAAAGCTCAGCTTGAACTAGATCAATAATCAATAGAGGTACGACCAAGTTGACTATATAGCCACCCTAAAGACCATCACCCACTTCGTCCATGAGCCCCAACCATACTTTGAGGAGTGGAAGTCTCCAATAGAGAATGATATCAAGCACTATGTGGATCTATCCAAGATTCCTTCAGACACCCACCAACCGTAGGAGTCCTTTTATAAACCAGTATGAGATTTTGATCCCATGAAGACCATGACAAAGGGTATGAGAGCACAACCCATCCAAAGGGGATGGAAAAAAGAGAAAATGGATGCCTATTGGAAGTATAGGCAGGAAACCAGCCAAATGGATCTTAATTTTGAGGACTTAGACTCTAATGAGCAATTTGAGAACCTCTGGGATGAGTACCATGAGGAAAAAGCTCAGACAGAGGAGGAAGTTTTGGTCAAAAAAGAAGAAGAGGAAAATCCCTCTAGAAAAGAGGAAGAAGTTTCCATAATTCAAAAACCTCTTTCTTAGCCACCTCATTTATATCTAGCTCCCCAACAACAATAATAGGCCATTCTAGGACAGCCTGAGGTGGGGTCATCTCAGCACGGCCATGAGGCATAAGCTTCCAACCCTTCTCTTGAGATAAAATAAAAGAAGGTATGCTTTTTTGACCCTCTTATTTCCACTTCTTCATTCTTCACTGGGTCTTCACCTTCCACCGAGTCCACCATGCTTGTGTCAATTTTTTATCCTCTACCTTCATTCCCACAAGTACATTCATCATGGCATAATCACCCACCATTCCTCTTTGTGACCTCTTACCTTTATCGCCTTCCACATTGACCCTTCACCCACTCATCCCTAGGGGAATAACATCTGATGCTTCACAAAAACAAGTGACCAGTCCTTTTAGACTACTACAAGGATCCCCCTTCATAGGGGAAATGATTCAATCATAAGAGCAATTCCACTGGTAGTTGGAGACAACAAGAAAAAATTGGGAGGCTTAGGTGGAAAAGAGAATAATAAAAATGGTCAAGGCCTCGATGGTACCTCATATGCAGTCATTCTTTGATCCCATGTAATAATTTTTAATGATTGCACACATGACATCACATGTAATTAAGCCCCAAGAACAGATGCAACTAGGGGATTACTTGATACACATCAATAACCTTAACCTCAGCCAGGCTAGACTAATTTATAGGGTCTAATTGATGGGAGAAACCTAGAAGTTCATCACGATAGACTATCTCAAGGTAGACCATGAGTTAGAAAAGAAATAGAAATAACTCAAAAGAGTTAAGGTTAATGTCAACCACCTGAATATCAAGGCCAAATCCAAAGACATGGAGCTTACAAAGATGAGGTCTGACCTATAGAGTCACATCATAGCTGAGAGCTTCTAATTGAAATCTAATCAAAGGGCCCATCTATGAATCCAAATTGCAGAGTTAAAGGCTGAAATTGATGGCCTAAAAAAGGAGAAGTAAGGGACATAAAATAAGCTACATGAAAATGAAATAGAGCTTGTGGAGACCAATAAGAGTCTCTTAGACTCTATAAGTGTGCAAAAATAAATGCAGTAATAGATGCAACAAGAGTCCTTATCCAAGGACCAAGAAATCTAGTAGTTTAAGAATAACCTTGCCACTCGCTCCCAGACCATAGGTATCCTCTCCATGGTCCAACAACTGTACATTTCATATTGGGAGAGAATAAAGAACATGGTCATAAACTTAAAGCCAATGCTTGGGTTCATTAAGAACTCTTAGCATTTAAGCATAAAAGTGAGCACATTTGTGGACTAGGTCCTCACCTTCGTATCCCCCAAGGTTCAATATTTTATAGCCCCTAGTCTAGAAGCTATATAAAATAACAGACATGATGCTCCAAGTAGTAGGGGTGTCTGATTGAAGGTAGGTGGTAGTGAATGAGTTCCTAAGCTACAACAAGGTAGCATCAAAGTGCAAGGCATTTTTAGGTGCCTAGAAAAAGTGGTCTGGGACATGAAGGGGCATATTGAATAATTGATCCAATTGGGAATGCCTTCCTCTTTCCTCATAGACAATATGGTTCTCTCAGAGGATAAGATAAAAGAGCTGCTAACTAAAAAAGTATAATGACCAAACTGTCTTTATGGATCTTAATCAAGCACGAAGCATCTTCGAAGTGGAGACCATTTTTCATCCCCTTACGCAGCTTGAGTTTTAGATTTGAGAAGTAGTACAATTTTTGAGCAACATCTCCTTCAAAGAGATAATTGATTTAGACAGGGCTTTTGAAGCTCTGAAGAAGAAGATAACCTAAAGAAAAAGAGCGGATGCATTTTAAGGCTGCTCTTCATAAGTTGTAACTTTGGTGTGCCTCACCCTTTTTGTAATTTTACTTGACTGGTCTGAGAAACCAAAAATTTTGGGTTCTTCCATCCATAGGCGAATTCCCCTATAAGTTGTTAAAAACTGTGGATCATAATCCACATTTTGTAGTGTTTTGGAGTAGTTAGCTTTTTTGAGGACGTGCTTGGTGAGTTTGATGACTTGAATATTGACCTCCTCTTCCTTGAGTCCCATTTTTTATTTTTTTCTAAGTCTCAGATCTTTCTACTACTTCCACGTTGTAACCCAGTGCTCATTCTTCAAGAAAAGGTTCCCAGCTCACCTAGAAGTAATGCTAGCTAGACACATGACATCATAACACTTATCCAAGGTAGGTTTATTTTTATCAGAGCTTCAAGTAACACCATTAGTTGATGAAATAATGAGTAAGACCCACGATGTGGTTTTAAATAAAAAGAAGTGAACCCAACATGTGGTACCCCCACATTCATTATTTACAAAGGAACTCTTGACTTCCCAAAAATTAGCACTAAATTGCCATGTGGTGGCTCCGTGCACTATCGATTAAAAAGTGATAAAAGGGCCTCAAAGGAGAACGCTCACTCCTTAGTATGCCACATATCATCCCAACACTCCTCGAGAGAAAAGTTTTTCCTGTCAGAGCTTCAAGTAACACCATTGGTCGAGGGAAGTGGGCCCCGTTCCTGACAAAAATTCCAGAGGCAGTATAAGGAAGAGACATGTGTCACCACATGATTCTTATAAGCATAGTGGGGATCGTGAGGCATCAACAATTGTGTTATATCCATGATTTTGAAGACCAATTGCACTCATGAGCTGAAGCCCCCCATTCAGTCACAATGGCCTCATCATGAGTGTAAGTGATGGGTTCTAAGTGTCATTTCCTTATGAGGCCATTATGTGTATATATTCAGGTCTCTTTTATTTTGTAAAGGGATGGACATTAGATAATAGAAATTGTTTTTACTATTATCACAGAGCAGCCATTGTAATAGTTTAGTTTTTTAATAGAAATAACATCATTTTTTTTGTTTTCATTTTCATGACCTTAGTAGGTGCCCCTCACAGGAAGGATTGAATATTATATACTGTGCCTTTTGGCCTTCTGTATTTTGTTCTCCACCCAATAATGAAGAGGATGTGGTGTTCTATGTCAAATTGAGTGGAATCTATTGTTGTTTGTTATTTCTATTCTCTACTTCTATAGTATTGGCTCTTGTTTATGTTGTAGGCATTAAATCATGCATATGCTCTTTTAAATTATCTATAGTTTTTTAAAGTTTCAAGATATTTTATGCAATATTAGATGGATAAATTAAAGTTTTGGAGCATCACCTTAGTTAGTTTTATTTACATTTTTCTTCTTCCCCTTTTCATCCCCAATTAATTTGAAGAGCAGGCTTCTAAAATCTCAGAGGTTGTTTTAACAGATCGTAATTCAGTCCCACATCTGTAAAGTTTCTCATAGGGTATTAATTGCTAAGAGTGAGAGTTTTAGGCATCAACATGTAATATAACATAAATAGTTACAATATTGGTATTAAATCTCAAAGTTTTATAGTAGAATTGTATACTTTGGATACATTTTTTGATTTGTATATGGAGGAAGATGCAAAGAATATGATGCAAGTATGCAAAGGTACATGATGTGACCATGATGGGTTCGGTGCACAATTATGTATAAGATATGAGGAAGTATATATTGTCTCTTTTTGGTGATTTTAATGTGAGAAAATGAAATAGATTAACATGTCTCAAATGAATAGGGAAACTCCATGAGAATCTCTTTGTAAATTAATTTACAACCAACTATCTAATGACTAGGCATAAAAATGGTTTGTACACTTTCTATAATGGATAACATACATAAGTTTAATTACAAACTATACGATATGTACCTATCATAAGCACCCTAAACATCCTATATTAATCTTCCTGACAATATTATATTTGGCCTCCAAAGCATACAATATGTGAAGAACCAAGAGATAATTTACTGGAGTGATGATATGAAACAAGAAAAATATCTTTGAAGATTTCCCTTGTTGCAGAAGAAAACTCTATCAACAACTACAATAAAAAACAAAATATTTATTACTAAAGAGTCACAGTATCAAGATTAAAATTATAGACTAGGAATCTAAAAAGGGTCAGTTCATTGTTAGTGAATACAACATTAAAACAATTGTATAAACATGGCACTCTAAGAATAATCCCTAATATTGATCAAGGTCAAACACAAGATGAATCAAGTCAAAAGAAAATAAAGCACATTATACCTTCCTTGGAGACTCCTTTGTTTTTTGGTTCGAAGAGGCTTGTGCTTAGATTGTATACTAGAGATCTTTGGCAATGTTGAATCCATAGATGGGCAACATTTCCCCTTGTCTACTTGAGGTTGAGAATAAATGTGAAGCTCTAGTATGATTGTTGTATAATAATTTCAGTTCAAGCGAGCTTGCTAAAATGGAAAGTGAACACTTCTACTTATAGGTTTCTAGGATAATTTTCAACCATCCATCTCATCTCCACATGGAGGGTGGAGAATGAACCCTCAAATTCATGATTGCACACATGGATTGTGTAATAAACTCCATTTAAGACCTTCTTAGAGTGTGGAAGGAATTTGGAATAAAAGTGCAATGATTAGTCATTTTATAGTGTGTCATAGGCCATATAAGAGAGGAGTGTGTAAGAGACTCTATAAGACTATGTGTAAGTGATCATGTAAGAGACCACCTTACCCACACTCCACTCCATTCCATTGACTTACCTCTATGATGTCACTAAAGTGAGGCAATAAATCAATTTTGATTTACAAAAATAGGATAATTATAAAAACTATGGAATTTCTTATCAGAGGAAGTTTAGGCTTGATTAATTGGAATTAATCAATAATTAGAAGAATGTGGCACTTGTAATATTATTTTATTAATAGAATATTCATTTGTCCTGTGATAATACTTACAAAGGGTTGATTTGATTCAGGATGCTATTGATAAGATTAATGTTACAATATGATCCATTACCCCAATTAGGGATGTGTCACTGTGGTTTTAAATTAAACATTTAATTATGCACGTAAAACTATGATTTTTGGTTAAATTTATGTTTAATTATGGAAAACCATTTAGATAGTAGTTTAGACACAAAAGTGGTTAGAATGAAGTGTCTACATTTTTCCCATGCTTGAGAAGGCATTGTGAGACACAAGTCATAGTAATATCTTTTCAAATAATGAAAATTTTATTAAGAAGACATTTGATAATGCTTGAAAAATAATGTATTCACATTATACAAATAAAAAAATGAAAGATAATAATTACATAACCTATTTATGATAAATCAAAATTATTCCTTCTACATAAAGAGAGAGTGAGAGAGGGATAAAAAGAGAGAAAATGGTGATATTGAGATGGAGAGAGAGAGTGTGTGTGTGTATGAGATGTAGAGAGAGAGATAATGTAATGTTTATCTCTCTCTCTCTCCCCCCCTCTCTCTCTCTCCATCTCCCTCTCTTCCTATGTCTCTATCTCTTGCAAGAGGAGAATGGAAGTCCAAGAAAACAAACACACTAAAACTATGGTGTATACATAATATATATACAATATAGCAACTTGATGTTTTACTTTCACACCATGAGTGTAGGATACAATAGTGCTAATTGTAGCCTCAATAATGAATCAAAACTAGGTGGGATACCCATAATATTGGTTATCGTCTATACAAAAAAAATGAAAGAAGTCAAATATTATTCAATTAAGTAAACATATAAAAATATAAACTTAATATTCCTTTACATACATAAACAAATTATAATTGATTACCTATGTGAATACATATGGTGAAGTAGATAAGTCTTGCATATCTAGTTATGTGTTGACTTGAGGTATTTAATAAACTATATATGGCACATATTGTTTCATACTACTATCTTGAGGTGCTGAAGCATATTCAAATGGCATATAAAATTGTGTAATAGTGTCTTGAGGCATTGAAACAAATAGATATGACATATATTATTGTGTACTAGTGTTCTATATAAATGTTTGTATCGCCTATATGGGTGTCTCTATTGGATTTATAGATGTAATCCATTTATATCTAACCTAAAAAGGTGATCTAGTACACTTCCTTCCACATGATGTGAACTGATGTATAGGAACAACAAGATGCCTTCTAACTATGCCATCACATGAATCACCCATAGTAGGAGGGATACTCCTAGATGTGCCACCAATTTTTATGTATACACCCTAATTTGATTAAGCAACCACAAGTACTAAGTTTTTTGTTGCTCTTTCATAGAAAGGTCTTAGTGATGGATTTGGATCTTGTTTTCCCTATTTGTTGCACCCCTAGTGGTCTCAAGTCATCCCCTCCTAATCACAGAGGACCTTAGCCTATTATACCTACTCTTTGCTCTATTTTGGGACCTCAAAACATTATCAGCCTTATATGAATAGTAGTACCAATTGCACTAGTTTCCAACAATCATTTTATTCCATGTTTTGGGTCTTAACCCTCCCTTGAGCCTTATTTTATATTTTTATCCTATTTTTGCATCTTGTTGGGTAGAAATCAAGGGTCTTAAATTCAAATAAAAGTTCCTTATACATAATTTTTTTTGACTCTCTAAGTCACCCTCAACCTGCACAAAGCTCACAAATATCTTACAAGAGATTTTTTCACCTAAAAAGTGTCAAATTCTCTAAATTAAACTATGCACATATGCCTCCCATCTGTGCCCATGCCTAAATTAGTCATCACATATTTATGCGTCGATTAAGTGATGATTTGTGCCCACTAGGCATTTCTAATGCGTGCCCCATGCAAGATCCTTCATTGTAAAAGCCAAGTGGCATGCAATTTCAAGGATGTAGATCCCCAATCTTCAAATAGTATAGGTAGAGGCACTTAAGAAGTAGTTTTGAATTATAATAAATACACCTAGGATTTTCTATCCTTATGTGCATTCCTATTCAAAAGAGTCTATATACCTTTAAGATCAAGTCTCGTACCAAATTATAGAGTTTTGCTTCTTCTATCACATACATCACATACTATGATATATGTTGTTCACACATAAATTCATAGACTAACATGGATCTTAGGTGTACAGGAATGACATGACAATTTAGGAGAGACCTGTATAATGATTAACAAGTGGTAGCAAGGTATAAAGAGGTAGTTAGAAAAGCAATTGAGTAGCATTTGAAGCCTTGTCAGAGCAAGTAAATGCAAAAATGGTAGTCAGATATCAAAATATGAGTATACACCACCTCTATGACTTTTATAGAAATATTTCACTCTTAGACACACACGTGGACCTAGAACGAATCTTACCACCAACTCCTAAGTCCAAATCACTAAGAAGAATTCAAGAAGTATGGGTGCGGTGCCGTAATAGAGTTAAAATTTGTATCTACCATCCCAAGTGGCATATTGATTATAAAATGGCTTGATATTATAAAATCATTGATCTTAATTGTAAAAGGTGTCAAATTTTTTTAGGAAACCTCATGATACCAAAATTTTCCCTCTAAGAGGACTTTTGTTAGCTAAATCTTTCAAGTTAATAAGAATTAAGTTCACCTTCCTATATTCTTCTTACCCTCTGTGTGCTATTTGTGTTTGTCAATCCTTGTCTATGGGTAATGTTTTCCCCTCTCATCATTATCTATTCCCAACACTTCTATATATGATCCAGGCAACAATTTAGGCAACAATTCAGGTGACAGTTCCACCCCAATTGATGATGGAACTTCTGGGAGCCATAACTTTTGCACTGTAGCTCCAATTGACTCACCGTTTGAATCGTTAGAAAGATAAGAATGAGGAGAACATTGTGAGATGGCATTGAGATTTGATCAATGAAGTTTGACCCCTAAAAAACCAATGGAAGTGCCCCAAATTTCAATTTTAGTAGTGCAATCTAAAAATAGTAAGTTTCTAAAAATAGTAATTCCTTGAATTTTGTATTGTTTTAAATCTTGGAAGTTGAATCACTTGATCTCCCTCGAGATTGGTGACCTTCCACATCCTCCCCACACTTTAAAAATGTGTATAAATGAAGAGGTAACTTGCAATGTGAAGATAAACATCTCTTCCCAGAGATAAGCATACATTTGTATTGCGATATTGAGTAATACTACTTCTCTTCTCAGAGAATTCATTGTTACTATGATTTTTCTATGCTATTGAAATATTTATCAACTAGAACTTCTGAGTTTTGGATCAATGGTATCAGAGCGGTTTGTCTTGAGAGCATATGATCCTGAGGATGAGGTCAGGCTACAAGAAGCTTGGGTGGGAAATGACAGATCTTCAATATTTTCCACCTGTTCACTCCAAACGACTTAAAATTGCATATGACATTTGAGACATTTGATCCTTTCAAGGAAATGGTGAATGAATCCCTTTAACAGAAACAAGTGTAGATGCTATAATAATTTTCCCAAATTCTTCAAACACTTTGGATGGGCAATTCTAGCTCTGCGGCTCCACTTCCTGGCTCCTCATCCAGGGAACGTCCTTTCAGTACCCCAACACCCTTCAAGGTTCAGGTAAATTTTGATATTCCTACATTTGAAGGCAAAATCAATGCTGATGTAGTAGAAAATTGGTTGGATCAACTGTCTTCCTACTTCTCTGTAAATAAGTTCACCGATGGAGAAAAGATTAATTTTGCTCTTTTGAAATCATCATTGCCTATGAAAAACTGGTGGGAAGTGTATAAAAAGAGGTTCAGTAGAGATGACATTGGCCTTGAGGTGGAACCTACTTGGGATGATTTTTTGGAAGTGATGAAAGAAGATTACTATCCCATCAGAGCATATGATGATCTGTACATACAGTGGCAATAACTTCACCAAGGTAAGGACCAATATGTTCAATATTACATAGACACTTTTCATTCTTTGTCTGTAAGATTAGGCATTCAAGAAAGTGAGAAACATAAGACTCTTAAATATCGTGGTGGACTATAATGGTACATACGGGGGGAAATGGAACTCTTCAATTTGGAAACCCTCGGTGAGGCATACAAATTTGTAGTGAAAATTGAATAGAAGCATGGCAGAAAGAATATGAAGAGTCAACCCTCAAAATGGAGAAGTGATAAGGAAGGTCAAACACGAGGCCAAAATTAGAAGCAAAAGGAGTTTTAGGAGAATAAATCCCAAAAGGGGAAGGCTAGAAAATGGTGTGATTACCACAAAACTGGGACTCACTCCAAAGAAGAATGTCGAGCCATCAAGTCACTGCTTTCTGAGTCACAATACTCGACATCTACTACTCTGCCTCATACACGACCCACAATTAAATAGGATGAAGAAGAAATTATAGATGTTGAGCCTGACACCATCATCACTTCATCACGGACTCGTGAGGAAAGACCAGATGACAAGGAAAGATTGTTTCACTCCAAATTATGGGTAAAAGGTAAGCCTCTGCATTTCATTCTTGATAGTGGGAGTTAAAAGAATTTAATCTCTGCTAAAGTTGTGAAAAGTCTAAATCTATCCATGAAGCCTCATCCAAAGCCCTATAGTATTGGATGGTTGAGCCCAGGGAGAGACCTCCATGTCACCCATCAGTGTCTTCTTTCATATGCTATAAGACCATTCCAAGATGAAGTCTTGTGTGATGTGGTCAATCTAGATGTTTGTGATGTACTCCTTGGTCAGCTGTTCATGTATGGGTGACATGGCATCTATGAGTCATGAACCCAAAGGATCACCCTCACTCTTGGAACATGATGCTATAGGGTACCAGAGGTGCCACCTCCCACATCTGTCTCCCTGATCAGTGTTAAATAATGCAAGAGATTGGTGGAGAAAACAAAGCAATTTGTTCTCATGGTGGTCAAACCACAAAAATCCAAGAAGGCTGATGTTGCAGTCCTGACTACATAATCAACACAAAAAAAAAAGTAGATAGGAAAAATCATAGGAGAATATGATGACTTATTCAAGTCACCCACAAGAGTTCCACTGCATTGCCAGGTAAAACATTCTATTGATTTGATCCTAGGATCACCTTTGCCTAAAAGTCCTATGTATCGCAGATCAGTTTTGGAGAATGATGAGATAAAAAGATAGATTCAAGAATTGATCCAAAAGGGTCACATCAGGTGAAGCTCTTCACCTTGTGGTAGCCCAATTGTCTTGGCACCAAAGAAAGATGGAACATGGAGGCTTTGCATTGACTACTGAGCCCTGAATAAAATCTTTGTGAAGAATCACTATATTCTCCCTAGGATTGATGACCTGCTAGACCAGCTCCATGGTGTGAATTTCTTCACCAAAATTGATCTCAAATCTAGTTATCACCAAATTCCCATCGACCCCATTGATGTCTAGAAGACTGCATTCAAATCTAAGGAGGGGCTCTTTGAATGGTTGGTTATGCCTTTTGGCTTAACTAACGCACTTGCAACCTTCATGAGGATGATGGATGACATCCTACGACCCTTCAACAACTCATTTGTGGTTGTCTACTTAGATGACATACTCATCTATAACAGAACATGGGAAGAACATTTACAACATGTTCGTAAGGTGCTTCAAACTCTTTGGGAGCACAAGTTGTATGCAAATCTTGACAAATGCACATTCGAGATGACAACAATTCAGTACCTTAGGTACATTGTGAATGAGGAAGGGGTCCATGTTGATCTAGAAAAGATTCAGGTTATTCGAGGATGGCCCACACCAAGGACCCTCACAGAGCTTCACATCTTTTTGGGTCTTGTAAATTTCTATCGCAAGTTTGTTCTTGGATTTTCACATGTTGCTTGGTCACTAACGCAAGTGACTAAAGGAGGAGCTAAAGCTACATTTTAGTGGGGTGAAATACAATAAAGGGAATTTGAGAATTTGAAGAATAGACTCTGCTCAGTCCCTGTTCTTCCCTTGCCAGATTTGCATCAACCTTTTGAGTTGATGACAGATGCATCTGAATATGCCATGGGAGCTGTCATCATGCAACATGCCATCTTGTTGCATATCATAGCAAAAATTTCACTGATACAGTCAAGAAATATCCAACATATGATAAGGATCTCTATGCCATTGTGCAAGCCTACAAATAATGGAAACACTACATCTTGGGGAAAGAAACAATCATCCACACTAACCACAAACCATTGGAATTCATCCAGACATAAAGCAAACTATGAAATGAGAGGCACCAAAAGTGGGCCACATATCTTTAACAATTCCACCTAATAATCAAATACAAAAAGGTGAGCTCAAATACAGCTATAGATTGTCTGAGTCACCCACCAATTACTGCACTCACAACAGTTCTTGACCTGTGCAGTCATGAGACTGCCACTTGGGGTGCTCTATATGACGTAGATCCTACTTTTGCTGATTCATATCAAGCACTTAAAAAAGGTAAACATGTTTCTAATTTCTATTTGCAAGATAATGTCCTCTGTCATATGGGGCACATCTGTGTTCTAGTTGTAGAGCAACAAAAGATGATATGGGAAGCACACTTTAGTAGGACAGCTGGACACTTTGGTATTGAAAAGACATTGGTAGTTCTTCAAAAACACTTCTACTGGCCTCATATGTGAAAGGATGTGGAAAGATATCTCAAATCTTGCACCCCATGTGTGATAGCCAAGCCAACAAATAAGAAGCAAGGATTGTACATGCCATTTATAGAACCAACCAGGCCTTGGGAATCTATCTCAATGGATTTTCTCTCAGGTTTGCCCACTTCAAAACATGGCAAGGACTGTATTTTTGTGGTAGTTGATCATTTTTCAAAAATGACTATCATGATTGCTTTTAAGAAAAATATATCTACTGAGGAAACTACTCAACTATATTTTAGTCATGTATGGCTCCATTTTGGTCTCCCCAAGTTCATTGTCTCAGGTCGAGATAGTAGGTTCTTGAGCATCTTCTGGTCCACTCTATGGAAGATGATGGATACTAAGCTGATAAAGTCCACAGCCTTCCATCCACAGACTGATGGTCAAATAGAGGTGGTAAACTACTTGATTGTTCACATGATTTAGATGTATCACTCCAAACATCCACGCACATGGGATGAGGGACTTCTTTTCATACAACATGGATATAATCAAGCAATGCACAGCTCAACCAAGCATAGTCCATTCCAAGTATGTTTTGGGTTCTAACACATGGCACCAATTGATATAGCTGTTGCATTTTCCACCATGGAATACACACCTCATGGAAGATTTGAGGTAGCAAAAGAAAGAAAGTTTATTGAAAAAATGCAACACATCCAGCAACAAGTTCATGACATCCTGGAGAAGATGAATCAAAAGTATAAGCAACACCATGACAAACATAGGATTGCACACCATTTTGCTATGGGTGATAAGGTTTGGTTGTAGCTTCAGAAGGAATGACTTGCAGGCCCAAACAAAAAGATTTGTCCTCTATGATATGGTCCCTACACCATCACCAGAAGAGTTGGAGAAAATGCTTTTGAGTTGAACCTACCAGCCTACCTTAGCCTGCATCCAATATTCAATGTGGAGCTCATCAAACCATATCACCCAACCCTATTGGACACTTTAGTTGTAGAAAAACAAATAGACATTGATGATCTTGATCCACAGAGTTTTTCTCCAATGGAAGAGTATCAGATTGTGGATACCTGGATGAAGACAACAAGAGGATGCTCTATTCTGCTTTATCGAGTGGTCAAAAGGGGCGAGCTTAGCCATCAAGGTGAGTGGCTCACAGAGAATCAAATTAAGAAACAACTACCACACCTGATGGGGAACATTGATGCAATGGGGACCATTGATTTTTAAGGAGGGAGGAATGATTTGGGCAACAATTTAGGCGACAATTCGGGTGACAGTTCCACCCCAATTGATGACGAAACTTCTGAGAGCCATAACTTTTGTATCGTAGCTCCAATTGACTCACCGTTTGAACCATTTGAAAGATAAGAATGAGGAGAATGCCTTGAGATGGCATGGATATTTGATCAATGAGTTTTGACCCCAAAAAACCCAATGGAAGTGCCCTAAATTTTAATTTTAGTAGTGCAGTCTAAAAATAGTAAGTTTCCAAAAATAGTAATTCCTCAAATTCTGTATTGTTTTAAATCTTAGAAGTTGAACCACTTGATCTCCCTCAAGATTGGTGACCTTCCACATCCTCCCCATGCTTTAAAAATGTGTATAAATGAAGAGGTAACCTAAAATGTGAAGACAAACATCTCTTCCTAGAGATAAACATATATTTGTATTGCGATCTTGAGTAATACTACATCTCTTTTCAGAGAATTCATTATTACTATGATTTTTCTATGCTATTGAAATATTTATCAACCAAACATTCTAAGTTTTGGATCAATATAGAACTTGCAACTCACTTGTAGGTCATATCTTGTGTGCATTAGGGTCTATGTAGCCCTTGTTTGTGGATCATTTGTCATCCCTCTTAGTGTTTCACTATGTTCCCATCCCTCTATGAGAAATATTTATGCATTTAGAGTGGCCTTGAAAGATTCTATATAATAGCATCTTATTTTTAAAGATTTGTAGTGTGTTCATGGCAGTCAGAGTGCTTGCTCTATTCTTGGTGTATCACCTTTTTATTTTTTAACACTCTCTTACCTTCTCCCTCCCTTTTAGCTCAATAATATTAGGTTTAGATTAGTGGTAGATTTACCTTACTAATCTTTAGGTCTGTGCATTGGTATTAAACTAGGTGCACTTAGAATATAAGGAATTTGACCTACTCCAAAGTCTCATCCCAAAGAGTGCAAGGGTCGCACACCTTGAGGACATTCCCATAATTGTGATGAGACAACTAATTTTTTGCATGTGTAGGTAAGTGATAACACTTCCATGCCCAGTGCTGAATAATTTATCCCATGTAAGGCATTCACACTTTGTACCCTACCACAAAACATCCTATGCAGTATACCATCCACAAATGCATGTTTTAAATAATAAAAAAAATACTCAAAAATAATTTTACATCTAGAACTTACTATCTTGGCACATAATTACATAAAATAGGTTAATAGTACAATTTAACACACTACATATTACTTAGCTATCATATCTAGACTTGCATGCTTAATAAAAAAAAGGCCTAAGCAAAAGTCATTCTAGCATACTATGCACATTACCTAAGGGATAACTACATGTGATATAAGACCCATATCATTTGGGTTAATTTAGGTGGCAACCAAGATAATAGGCCTGTATCCCGCATGATTTTAATATCCCACAACCCAAATTTTCCCTTTATTTTGCATTTGATTTGATTATTATTTCACATGTATAAGTGTTCATTAGAGTTTTGGAAGAGATTCATGCAAAATAGTGACACTGACAAACTTACATAAGTCACATAATCACCTATAGGTACTCAAACTCTCTTGCAACATCTCTAAAATTTTCAGTTATCTCTTCTTAGAAGGAAACTAGTACCATAATTAGACACCAATTACATTGACATTATTGTCTTCACAAGGGTGCTATTATTTGAAGTGTGTTTTCAACTATATTCATAGAATGAAATATGTCTATCTGATCTTCAAGCTTGTTCTTGCTTCTTGATTCACAAAAACTCCTATTTTTCCCTAGATAAGTACACTTTCTCACCATATTTACTATTTTGAGAAGAACTTATCAAATTAACTATTTAATATATTTATTTCAATATTATTACTATACTAAGCCCTTTAAAAACTTAGGATTTACATATACTAAGTCATAAATAGTCAAAATATTTGGTAAACCTGACTTACTTTAAATATTGCTTAAAACCCTAGTTTAGCCTAGGGTTTACTTTCTTCATTTTTATGCACTAAATTAGGGTTACAAACTTATATACTTTTCTAATTTGTAACACAACCTAAATCATCCAAATCATTCCTATATTAGGGTCTCGTTAATTTAATATAATTTATTTTTTTGACAAACAAACCTCATCAAACCCTAGATCCACATACTAGGTTCCCATGTATCCAAATACTAGCCTTTAGGGTTTCAAGTACAACCCTAGTTTTTTCTATACATTGGGATGAATATTTTCCATAATTCAACATATACCTATGTTATATTATATTTTATCTATTATGTGCTTGTTGTTCATTATTTAAATTATTTTATTTGACAAGTTTAAAATGACATATAATAAGCCTCTTACCCCTCACCTAGTTGATGAATTTTTGATTTTTTCTCATAATTATAGTAATGAATGGATAAATTTTTAAGATTGTACATTAGCACATGATAATAATTTTATTTATAATGACGATGATGATTTTGTTTGTAATTATGGTTATGAGGATTACTATGAGCATGGAAATGAAAGTGGTGATGGGGATATACTAGATGCATCTTCCTCTCTTTCCTCTCCCTCTTCTCCTACACCTCAAAATCAAACTAATAATATAATGCTGAAAGAACTTCTTGTTGGTAGTGATTTATTTCAATGTGATCTTATATTTTCAACCACTTTCTCTACCTCCTTATTCAAATTAAAAAAAATATAAGTGCAATAAATGAAATATACTTTTGCATGATTCAAGCAACATAGAAAAAAATAATGCATCTTCTTTACCCTTCTCAATTAAATTTGAAAAAGTATGTACAAAAATTATTAGACCTTTTACCAATGTATAAACTAAAGTATACAAAATTATTTTATCACCTTATTTTACATTCCAAGCTTAACACAATGATTCTTTGTAAAATGTTGATAATGCAAATGTCTCTAACTCTTCTCCTACATGTCATAATATTCCAAATGAAAACATGTTTGCTACTTCTTCTACCCTTGACTCCAAGATTGAAAGTAAAAATCATACATGCACTTCATAGATGGCTAATGAAGACATGCATTGCATTACACCTACATATGATATAGTTCATAATAGTATAAAGTTAAAATCTTATCTTACTCTCTCTCTATCTCTCTTAGTGAGCATGTAAATGATAATTCTTATACTCTTACTTCTATAAGTGAATTAAACTTTGATTTTGATGAACCTTGGAATAACAATGATTACTATGATTTTGGTGAAGAAGACATTGAGTCTAAACCTTCTAGTTTTCTCCCTAATTAACCTATCTCTGATGTTCAAACTAATGCTAGTTCAAATTATAAAAAAACACACACTTATTATTATGTTCATAGTTTACATAACTTACATTCACATGATAATAATGTATCTTCTAGTCCATTAGCATGTGACACTTCCTTGCAAATTAACGAAATAAGAGATACCAATGAATCTCCCTCAACCCTCCTTACTATAGTAGAACCCTTTTCTCAACCTAACTTCCACAACGGTGACATACCATTTCCCTCTCACTAGGTCCAAGCTATCACCCCTCCAAAGGTTCCATAGAGCAAACCAATCCTCCCTAAAAAAAGGTCCTTGATGCAGTGTACCAATGGCTAAGATTAATAACAAGATTCAAGAGTTAAATGAACCCCTTGATGATGATAATATACCTTCAAAATAGGTAATCTCCTTGATGCATGTCATGGGTGATTTATAACAACAAGTACACCCTCTCACATTAGAAAGTAAATCATAACACTCTTGGGTTGATTTCAATGCCATCCAAGGTAATATTCTATCCAAAATCTTTACTAATATTTGCCACCCAACTTTTAGATATTAGAGTTACCAAAATTTGATGGGAATAGAGACCCATACTTGCACCTTCAGGCTTGTAGGAAAGCCATGTCACATGTCACTAATAATTTGACTCTACTACAATTATTTCCAAAGTATCTAGAAGGTGAAGCATTAAATTGGTTTCATCATGCACTCCCTAGTGGCTCACTACATACATATGATGAGTTAAAAGTAGTCTTTCTAAGGAAATACATATAGAATAAGGGATAGAAAGTCACATATGAGAGGTTGCATTCGCTACACTACTATGAGATAGAACCAGTAATCGAGTACATTCTAAGATTCAAATCATGTATGCATCAGTTGATTTACCAGTCAACAAATTTAGAGGTACAACACATCTTTCATAAAGGCCTCTTTTTTACTCTTAAGGATAAATTATTATATCAGATAGCCAAATCATTCTAACATCTATGTAACACAACTATGACATTAGATAAAGAGTTTGGACTAGTTGAAATACATTCAAAGGCATATTTGGATGTAGGTTTCCTAAAGCCATAGTCATATAATATGGTACAATAACATACTCCACTTATGTTTAAGAAATAAGTGGAATAGAAACAACCAATAAAAATACTCAAAAAGGGCAAAGAACCACTTCATAGATCATCTCCTACAATAATTGAACACATGACACCAATAGATGGGATCTACAATTTTTAGACAGAGATAGGCCTAATGATATATTACTTAAATTATTATATAAGGAGATGATAAAAATTCCTTCTACTCATCACCATCCAACACACCATCTAAAAATGATACAAAATAAACCATATTATAATTTTCATAAGATAAGTGGAAATTTGGACAAATGTTATGCACTGAGAGATCATATTGATCAGTATGTTGATAGAGGCATTATAGCATTTACATGGGGGAATCAAGATCATAGTCTCCACAATCTTCTATATCACACTCCTCTATGACTGAGTTATCCCAAGACATTCCTTTTAAGGAACCATTAGTTACTCATCATATGAGCCATGTGGTTTCTAGGACACCTACTTATGAGAGATATTATGCACCATAGAGTCAATAGAGATGGCAACCAGTTCACAAATATCCACCTACTTATAGAAACATGGTACAAAAATGAAAAGTAATTCAATCCCTAGTTACAATTCAAAAAATGATTAAGATATTTGCCAGAGATCATAGAAATCCAAACATAGTTCAATACTTGATTAAGATATTTTCTAGAGATCATAGAAATCAGAACATAATTCAACATCCAATTAAGATATTTTCCAAAGATCATAGAAATCAAAACATAATTTAACAACCGATTAAGATATTTTCTAGAGATCATAGAGATCATAAAACAACTTTAGTATGATGTTTGATTAAGCTATTATATACAGAGTCTACACACCTAGCTACTAGCAATGTACCATGAGTAGTATCATTTTTCGAATCTACTTTTACAATGACACATCATGAGCAGTATGGTCACTTGTTCACCATACCATCTTGGTTCAAATAGTGCATATTGTAGTTACATGATCCACACTTAGATATCCTATGATACTCCTATAACACCCATACCAATAACTAACATTCCTAATCCACTATACAGGTTTGATTAAACATTCATAAATAGATAAACATTTCATTACCATTACTTAGACACATAAAATATTTACATATCACCATTTAACATAATGAATATAATAAAACACATGTGAAAATGTACAATGCCATAAATAGAGATACCAATATGCATGATACCCATATAACAACAAACATCCATATATATGTATAACTCAAAACATAGTTTTAGTACAATACTACAAGTCACTCAATAATTCAAGCTTGGTTATAAGGAATAGCCACCTAACTCTCACTCTCTAATACATGCATACTAGAACCGGAGGCTCAACTATCCCTTTGAGACCTTAATTGAGACCTGCGTTTACTCTCTCTCTCTCTCTCTCTCTCATAACACCCCCAACTCAACCATAACATATACATGCTCTCATTGTAGATGTATATAGTCATCTACTATCTAGATACCTGCCCCACCTAGAGCATCAGGTGTAGGCATTAATCATCTTTATATTTCCACACATGCCTTGTCCATATCAATATTTGCTTGCCTATACACCAAAATAGTGATGGTTGATTAATAAATAAGTGAGTGTGGATTTTGGAAATATTTATGGCCCTCTCCACTAGTCCATCATATATGGCATCATCAAGGATATGTCATGTCAATACTCGAAGCACAAACTCAATGGTAGTCTCCCAATACTCATCATCTCCTGGACCTACACATACCAACATAATACATCAGATACCTACCCAAGTAAATAAGTAACAAAGTAAGTAGAACATATAAATATACAATAATAACATACCCTTAATAGCCCTAAGGGGGATCAACATGCAATACACCCTATAAAATTATCCCACCTCTTAGGAATAGTGATGCCCATCTATGCTCCCTCTACCATGCTATGTAGGGATCGATTGCTCCTACATCATCCACATCTAGTAAATCAAGCACCATATTCCACTTTATCAACACAATCCAAGCTAACTCTATAGCTGATGGTCTGGGCCTACTCCTTGGCCTCATTGGAGCTTGATAACTCCCCAACCACACTAATGGTATCAGTGGCACATCTTGAATAACACCAAACTATCATATCACTTGACCATACTAAAAACTATCAAATACATTGACCCACAAATCATGCAACTAGCCTTTCACTCACACCCATATCAACTAATCACCATCCTTAGGCCATCCCTCATATCCCCTATAGGTCCTCTAGATAATATCTCTATCCTTCAATCTATCCAACACTTATTGATACTGCATCATGCTCCTCCTGGGCATACAAGTCATATCAGTCCACTGCTTTGTAAACATCTGGGGGTGATCCCAATCATCCCATCAAGGAAACATCGGTCCACTCTTTGCTATATGATCATATTCCAAATAATGTAATAATGTAGAATACCCAATACCACCTACACACATCTCTTGAGTGAAGTGGTATACATCCCAATGCAAGTGGTCTATCATAGTATGACATTACGAGCATATAGTGTTATGCTCATATATATCCTATACTATCCCATGCATCCTATATGAGATAGATACCTCGATCCCATCCATAACAAAAAATGAAGCCAATAAAACCATTAAAAACTTCCACAACTATAGAACATTCATTGTAACAATCAATGACAATAATACATCACTATTACTCCCTACCTGATGAATCCCCATGAACATCACTAAAAAATACCTTGCATCCCACTCTATATCTTGGTCACCAGTGGCCTCTTGTAGTAATTTTCCCTAATTATTAATCGACAATCTCAGGATCCTATAAACATCCTCCAATGTGACAGTCATCTCCCTAGTAGGCATCTAAAATATATAGGTATATTTGTTCCACCTATTGCACAATGTTGTCATCATATGTTTGTCCTAGGGAATTAGAGATAATGAATCTATGTGACTCAAACTAGGTTTATCTACCACAAACATCTCCTCATATGTCAAGGGAAATCCCCATCAATACTCCATCATATGACCACTCCATAACTCCCTCATACACACATCCACATGTAAAATATATCCAAATCAAACATTAACATCATAAAATATCATATAAATATACAATAATAGTCATAAACACAAATAAATAATAATAATCACCAAAAAATTGGCCTAGTGGATACTAATGATGCATATGGGACAATAGCGCCCTACCTAGGATACTAGTGCCATGTCTTAGACATTAGCATTATTCTCAGGATAGTAGCACCACATTTTTCAAAATGGCCCTAAACTACCAAATTTTCACTAAAAATAATAAAAAATGTAACAAATATGTTAAAATATGGAAAAAGGATAGATACCTTACTAGGGTAACCTCCTCCCTAGCTTGGATATATGCCTCCACCTCCTCATACTGGGTCATACTCACTCCTTGTCTCCTCGACATACTCTCTAGCTTAGAACAAACAATCACTATCAAGTTAAATGGTTTAAATGAGTTGTCAACAAATTAACCAACCTATTCAAACCAAATTTTAAAAATGCCACCTTATTGAGGTTGACCTTGCATGCCAATTTTGCCAACTAATACCATCTTATTCTAAATGCAATATCTAGAGAACTGTGACTCTGATTTACGATCCATTTCTTGTGCATGGGACCTGACCCCAATGTACCTCACTCTATATTAGTTCCAATAATATCCCAATAAAATTCAACTCTAAAAAATGGAAAAAAAACTATATTCCTTAACAAACTCAGTATAGACCAATGGTTTATCCTGCTACCAATTTAACAAATTGACTTCATTAGAATTGACAAAATATTCAAATCTAAAAAAAACATTACCCTAGCTAACTATCATTGGCATACCAACCAATATTGATTTTGGTTAGACAACCTTACCATAATTTTGGATCTCTCACCAAAAGGGGGAGCATATACACACTCTTTATATAGATTCATATAAACACACTGATTGGTTCAGATATAGATTCATATAGACACACATATTGGTTTAGATACATATTTACATAGACACAAAAATTAGTTCAAATACAAATATTTAGATACACATGTTTAATTAGATATCCAAATATTCATATACACAGGTTACTTAGATATATAGATTTTTAGATATATAGATTTCCAGATACACATGTTTACATAGGTATACATATATTCAAACAATTTTTTTTACTCAGATATACATATATTCAGACACAAATTTAATCAAATATACAGATTATGCCATTTGACTTAGATATATAGATATTCAAATACATAGTTATATTACTCAGATATCTAGTTTGGGGTATGATGTAGGGCACATGTCCTCTATCCCATAGGGATTCACTAAATTGTATAGATGAAATGACAAGTTATACCATTATCTATGCTCAAATTACCAAGTTAAACTCAGATCATCACCAATATATCACCAAGATATCACCAGTTTATGTCACATGACCGTCTATAGCAGTTGATCCATAGCCTTTCACTAGACCCAGATTATGTAGGATCAACAACATTTTGATCTCTAATTTTAGATTATATACTCAGATTTAGTCTAGATATCAAAGTGGGGGAAGCAGGTTTTATTTCTCCATATTTTTAGTTTACATACTCAAATTTAGTCTAGATATTAGAGTGGGGGTAAGCAAGCCTTATTCCTTCATATTTTAAGTTTACATACTCAGATTTAATCTAGATATCATGTGGAGGCAAGTAGACCTTGTTTCTCCACATTTTCAATCTACATACTTAGATTCAGTCTAGATATTAGATTGGGGGAAAGTAGGCCTTATCCATATTTTTAGTTTACATACTCACATTATATCTAGATATGAGGGTGGGGGAAAAATAGGGTTTTGTTCCTCATAATTTGGTTCACTATTTAGATTCAGTACATGGGGCACCCATATTGTGTATTTTCTCTTCACATACTTCATTCCAACTCCTATCCATTTATGTGACCAATAAGTGGGTTATGTCTAGAGCACATCTACATAGGTAAGTGCAAGTACACATTCATCTTTTTCTTTTACTTTAGTACTTTCATTTTAGTGCATTACTCAAATAAAAAGGGGCAAATGTATACATAGTAATTTGGTCAAGCAACCACAAGTACTATGTCTTTCATTGTTCCTTCATAAGAAGGTATTAGTGATGATTATGGATCTTGTTCTCATGGTCATTTTGGGTCTTTTAGTCTTTATTACATCTTGTTTTCCCTATTTATTTCACCCTAAGTGGTCTTTAGTCATACCCGCCCAGTCATAAGGGCCCTGAGCCTATTTTGCCTAGTCTTTACTATATTTTTTGACCTTGGGACATTAGTGCCCTTATCTAGATAGTAGGACCAATGGCACTAGACTCCACCTTTTGCAATTAGTATCCAAAAATCATTTTTTGTGTGTTTTGGGTCCTAACCCTCCCTTGAGCCTTCTCTTATGTTTTTATCCCTCTTTTGCATCTTGTTGGATAGAAAACAAGGGTGTTACATTAAAATCAAAGTTCCTTCTAAATAAGGAGCCTCACAAGGCATTTTACATATATCATTTACTATCTTGGCACATAAATACATAAAATTTGTTAATAGTATAACTCAACACACTACATATTACTCAACTATCACATCTAAAATTGCATGCTTGATCAAAGAAGGGCCTAAGCAAAATTCATTCTAACATACCATGCACATTTATTATGCATATTCTTTAAGGGATAACTACATGTGATCTGAGACCCATATCATTGGAGTTAATGTAGGTAGCATCCAGGACAACAGGGGTTTTATCCTACACAATCATAATATCCCACAACCCATGTTTTTTATTTATTTTCTATTTGATTTGGTTGTTGTTTTATGTGTACAGGTGTTCATTAGGGTTTTAAAAGAGATTCATGTAAAATAGTGACACAGACAAACTTATAGAAGTCATAGAATCACCTGTAAGTCCCTCACACTCTCCTACAACATCTTTGAAAGTTTTAGGCAGCTCTTCTAAGAAGGACACTAGTATCATAATTGGACACTAATGCCATTAACACTACTATCCTCATAAGGGAACTATTGTTCGAAGCCTGTTTTTAACTAAAGACATGGAATGAAAGATGTTTGGTTGATCTCTAAGCCTATTCCTAGCTCCTGATTTATAGAAACACCTATTTTGCTCTAGATAAGTACACTTTCTCTCTCACTAGCTTTACTATTTTGGGAATAAATTGTCAAATTAACTATTTCCTGTATTTATTCCAAGATTATTACTATACTTAGCCCTTAAATGACCTAGGATTTACATCTACTAAGTCCTAAATAGTTAAAACATTTAGCATGCATATAAGTCCTTAGTGTATGCATTCCATGGTCAATCATGACATTTATGAGACTATTGAATACCTCAAGGCTGTCCATATGTGTACTACAATGTAGGATTTTTAGGATGGAAGTATGTGTTATTGTCATTTTATTTCTATGTGGATAGTTTTGGTCCTACTTTGCACCATGTCTATTTAATGAGGACCGCCTCCTCTACCTTGAGATGCCTTAATGCCAAAATATTTTGGGAATTTTTGGAGAACAAACTCATAATAAAGCTTTCTAAAAATATAATGGAATGGAACCTATTTTTTATTACATGGAGGTCTATCAGACACTATCCACCACCTATCCCAATATTTTTTAATCTCTACAATGAATACACTAATCAATGCTAATGTGTTTGTGACTCTTTGGCAATGGTTTGGTTGTTTCAGGCATATGAAACAAGGCACATTATTATTATTATTATTATTCTTATCTTTTTTTTCAATATCCTCATATGAAAATTGATTGGAATAATAATATTTCAATACCTCTCTTTGATGTAGCATTGCATCAAGTTAGGAAGTAACATTTTCCACTTCATTATAAACGACCTCTAATATATCAGAAAGTGAATTGCATTCACTATTTTTTGAGGATTCATGCAAAATGTTAATGCTAGTTTTTGAATATTTCCACTTTGAATTATATTTTTGATATAATTTTGCTTCTTCTGTTGATTTAAAATTTTGGAAGTTTTCATGAGGGTATTTTTTAGAAGTTTTCTTTAGGCAATGGATCCATTAAATCAATAATCTAAAATTATAAAAATAAATATTTATATTATGTAGTTGACAGTTTTCATGAGATAAATTTAATTTTAATTCCAATGTTCCCTTGTCTTGTGATTATTATTAAAAATACATGAAAACACTTATCATTACTGACCCTAAGCATGCCATAAGAAAAAAAAACTACCTAGGAACATGATGCAACTATGGATGCTTGGTGGAGATGTTTCTAAGCCTTCATTTTTTGGTGGTTTCAAAATTTAGAACAATTTAGGAGCTAAATATTTTTTGTGGTTTCAAAATTTAAAACAATTTTTTGGCCATCCCTCTTTGGTGTGTGTTACCCATGAATTCCATTTAAATGGAACATTATCTGTAGTCATGCTTATTCACATAACATATTGATGGAATCTACTTGTTATGATTTCTTCTTCACTTTTTTGGAGTCTTCATCAGATTCAACAATCATCTAATTCAGTAGCTTCATTATTTTTTTTCTTTCAGTGTACATGGGTACCTCATTCAACCTAGTTACCTAGACCCATACTTATAAGATTAAAACTCTCTTTTCTTTCACCAGATCACCTAATATGATATTCATGAGGATCGTTTATGTGTGTCATATTCATACTTGATGTGAAGTCAACCTTAGGAATATATGTTACCAAGGTGTGATGTGTTACACATATTTAATGGGGTAGTTATATTCATATGTGTGAGAAGGGTTGGGTGTAACTTTGGGAATACTTCCACCTTTCAAACCAGTAATAATAATCTTCCACTCATCTCTTACTTTTACTATATAAGTAACCTTTGTGTCCTTGTTTTAATAAAAAAAAGTAAAAAAAGTCGTGGAGCATTTACATCTAATGAATTAGAAGAGATGTCATTAAAAAACCAAGGATGGCTTTTTGATCCTTGGTATTATTGTTGGGTAACATTATTTTGGCACACATTCTCTTTTGTACATTCCATTGTATGGTTTAATAAAAAACTTTCTCTTTTTATCGGTTAATCTCTTTATCTTGTTTGAATAATCATTGTGGATGGTGTCTATGTTGAAATTCATAGGCTTTTTGATTCCTAACATGGTTCCAGTGATAAGAATTATTTTCCCTAATATGTAATTTTTTTTAAAGAATACATATGAGATTGCGTTACCTGAATGAATTGACATTTCACCTATTTTCAATTTGGTAGATTTACATCCTTACCATGAAGGGCATAATAGTGGAAGTGCATATTCATATTATCGTGAGATAGATTGAAGAATGTAGATGATATAAATAATCTCAAGGATATGGAGTAGGTCATTGACACAAGAATAAATAAGAGGACCCCTGATATAAAGTACAAATAATGTCTGGTCAAGTGGAATCATTGAGACATTAAATATGTGACATGGATAATCATACCAAATGCTGCAAAGCATGGAATATCATTAAAAAAATGCACATGGGTAGTATCTCATGTTTATTTTATTTATGTAGGATGTATGATGCAAGATCATATGGGTACACTCTTAATCCTACCTCAACTAAAAAAATTCTATATTAAAAAACTTAACTAAGTCTTGTTTATGCAAGTTTCTGATTGTGTAGGTGTCATTTTTTGTAATTTTTACACAAGTCTATTGACATGCACAATTTTTTATTAATTTAAATAATCTTGTGTAGCTTTTCTAAAGAGGGTTTATTAGGTTTGTTGATCGAGTCATAGTAGTTCATAGTTTTTGAATAAATCTATAAAGATCTTTGGTATCTTATAAATAATGAAAGCATTCACTAGAGTCATTACATAATCTAGTTCTTTTTTGCAGAAAAATAAGAGTTGGTGTGTTTAAAAACATTCTTAGAAGAGTTTTATCTTCACTAAATAAGTATTGTGATAACTTGCGGTAAGTTTGGAGCATGAGATTGACTTTAGGAGTTGGTGTAACATTGATACACTTAATTTAGATATTTTATATTTGTATAACATTATTGTAGAATATAGATCTATTTGAGAACCTTGTGGTAATGCACTATAAGATTCATGATAAATATGATATTCATGATAAGACAACATGTTCATTGGAGGTTATTATACCTATAATTCACACCACATCACTTATGGATCCATTTAGTGGTCATGGTTGTCTAATAGATGGAAAAAAGGTTTGATTCTCAGCTGTCTAACCATTTCTTCTTGGGTAGGTAACATTGGGAAAAACTAAAGGGGATAACACATTAATCATGATGTGTTATAGTGCATCAAGTTGTGTTGCAATGTAATATGCTCTATTATGATGTATTATTATCGGGATTGTGTTAAGAATTAATGTTTTGAGCTGGTTACTAAGCACTTAATGTAAGTAGGTGGTGGGCTTTGTGCCTTTATAAGCATTCTCCTACAGTGGTGTTAAAAGATAAAAAAAGAAGAGAAAGAGATAGGTCTGTGGGATTAGATGATCATAGATCATAGCATTTTTAGCTGGGTGAAGCTATATTTTCAAATACCATTATATATCATGCAAATATATTTGGATCTAATGTTGTACCACATCTTATTTGTGAGATAGTTTTAGGTGTGTAAGTGCCTTATTATTCTTGAAATTGAGGTCAATAAAGATATGAGTTTTGTTGCATTTATTTACATATTATGTTGTGTATTTTGAGTGTTGCATGATATAAGATGTCTCTTGATTGAGACCCTTAATCATGATTGCATCAAAAACCTTGTTTTACTTTAACTATAGATGTTGGTACGACGGGCCTAAAGATCTACAACTTTCCAAGCATACATAAATGTGGTATTATTGCGATTGATTACCTCATTCCAAGTTTGATTAATTTTAATTTTAGCAATGACTCACTGAATCATTTAACCATTCATGGGTAATTCCTTAACTCCCCCAACAATTTTAAATAAATCCCTTAAAAATAATGTTAAATATTTTATTAAACAATATAATAGATATTGGTTTCTAAGGTTTAGTCAATTGAAGTTGTTGAAATGGGTGTTATCGTGTCGGTATAACTTTTTATATATTTAAAATTTGATCAACACAAATATAGAATACCACAACGTCATGAATAAACTTGATTTGATCAAATAAATGACCTAACAAGGAGTAATTGCATATCACCCATATAATGATAATGAAAGTTATGTATCTCCAAATTTATGTCTAAAAACCCTTATATGAAATAAGCTTGATACTAAAACACAAATAAAAAACAATACTGACAAATAAATAACAAAATATTCCGATGTATTGTTATAACTAAATCGAAACTATCTATATGTGTCAACAAAAAAATTGCAAAAAAAAATAAACAAAAACAAACTAGAATCATATGAACATATATCAATAGATAATTATTTTAAAACATCCGTACTGGGTTTTAAAAATTAATAATTGGCTTATTATATAATGCTTTTTAAATTTAATTTTTCAGTCAATTGTGATCAAAGGTAGACATTTATAAAAGTTAAGAATAAATTTCCTGCCTATGCCTATCTTGATAAGTTTTTCTATCATATTATTTGTTACGCTGTCAAATCTTCCTTCTTGGTGGCCGACATAAGGATTATAAAGGAAAAGACTTTCTCGTTATCCCCAACAGAGTAAGCTCTCTCTAATATATATAATATCCCTCTTATTTTTTTGTGTGTATACAACATTCAGTCTTTACAATGCATCCACTTATATTCGTCATAGGATTTTTCCGGTTGGTATTCTGGTGGGCTTATGATATGACCATGGATATGGTTAGCCACAACAGATATCATGATTCTATGTTTTTACACCCTTAGTAACACCATTAATGGCAGATTTTGTTTTGCTTTTAGAGTCTGTTGGTACAGATCTTTCTTTCCTTTGGACAAAGTGTGTGCACTGATCCGAGTTTTCTATTTGAAGGGAGTTATCTTCTTAACGTATTTCAGACGTAATGGAGTCTACAAAGAGAAAATCAATAGAGTGAAATAATTTTAGATAAAGGTTTTGGTTTGCATTCATGTATAGGTTGGGTATATGATTTAATATGGTTTTTGTGCTATTTAGCCCTAGTGGGCCTATGTAAACCTGTGTAAGATATTTCCTTTGTTCTTTTGCAATTCTGAGGATATAATTTTTGTTGATTTTGGATGGCCTGTGATCAGCTTTGGTTTGTCTTTGCTTCTTGTTTTATTGATTGAAATCTCTTAATGAAAGTAATTAGACTCGTGTCAATTCATTGATTTATAAATTTTACCTATAAAGATACACAATTGTTAAAATATATTAATCACATATAAAAAGGTAAATTTTTAGATAGGTGGTAAAATAAGTAGAAATAACTTAAAAAGTCTATTTCTAGATACAATTTTGACCATTTCATTGTTTATATAACATATATAAATATGTAATTTATTTTCAATGCTATTCGGATTCATGTTTCATTAAATGTTGAAGGTCGGTTGTGGCCATTCAAATGGATTTTGAGGTGGTGGTGGGTCTTTTTATATGCGTCACATTGGGTTCTTCTTAATTCTGGATAAAAGTGTTTTGTGATTGAAAAAAAAGATAAATATTTATAATATAAATTAAATGATACTAGTGATTATATTTTTGGACACAAGATTTAAAAAGAAATTGAAATTACTAGATAATTTTTGGGTCTTACAAATATATTTAGTTGAAAGAATGTTAAAAGTCGTTATAATCAATTTTAGTTTGATTTATTAAGATGATTTTTTTTAATATTATGCTCTTAAAAAATAAAATAAATATTTCTAAACAATAGAATTAAAATACATAACGTATATAATGCATTTCTTTTTTTTTTGAATTTGTAATACCTAATTTTTTTTTGATTAAAAATTATTTCCTTTCAACTTAAGCTAACCAAAATTGAGTGAGGAGTAAACTCACCCAATTTCATAACTCAACTACTCTTCATAACCTCTTAGCCTACACAAATCAAAATGACTTAGTTACCTTCATTTCCTCCATATTTAAATAATTAATGATATTATAAAAAATATATACAAAATAACACGTGCACATTAAATATTGCAACATGAATACCAATTTCAATGATGCCACCTCATTAATTGCATCTCTAAAGAGTTAATGAATGCATAAGTGAAGGATGACAATAAAAGATGACAATAAAAGATGACAATAAATACCACATCTATACTAACTAAAATAATATTCAATAAATTGTAGACATTAAAATATGGTATTAGACACTTGGTAATGTCACTTTTGACCTATCTTCACCATACATGATTTATGTGCTAATATATGCCTCTTATTTGTCATTCTTTCACATCCACATGCTATCTATGGGTCTAATCCTTCTAAGTTATTGTTACTCACCTCATGAATTCTCCTAGTCTGTGCTAAACTAGTAATCTATCATACTTATACATCTACAAATCATCATATCATTGTTCCTATCTCTTGAACAAGTCCATTAGATTAAGTTGGTACCATCCAAAAGTTACTGACAAAATCCAATAGTTTTGTTGTTTGCCCAACAATAATCAATTTTAAAAATAAAATCATTCCTATGGGTCAGCCCATATACTTAGTGTGTTAGTCACGTGATAAATTAGTTAGATAGGCACATATAAATATAAATCACGCGTAGAATTATTAGACATTTGAAACTCATCTATCAAACATCTATACACTAATGCACATCATTAGGTATCAAAATGCAGGCCATTAGTCGTATTCATATAGTAAATGAGCACAATTGCATATTAAAACCAAGGGGAATAACTACGTGTGGCTTGACTTCCCTCTTCGAAGTATTTGATATGTAGGTAGCGGTCAATCATCAATGGGGGTGATTGGGGTTAGCTCAATACATTATAGTTTCTTAAGTTCTTACATGTTTTATCCCCTCATAAGTAGACCTAAGGGTCTAGATCAAGGAAATGGATTTTTGGGTGTTGCACATATGATTAAACCTTAGGATCATACACAGAGTTGAAATTGAAATAGGTGCACCTACTTGTATTAAAGCATAGAGTAATAATATCTTGATGCATAACCATCTAGCTTGAAACATAGTGACATACATTATTGACTTGATGTTGACATTACTGTTTGGGTGTGCACAAATATCTAAATATTACACTAAGTAACCCATAATCTTGATTTATGCCTTCCTGAGTGCTTGCTGCCTATCTTAATCTTACGTAATATAAAATAATTTTAAGTATCTTATTATTATTTTTTACTTTCCATATGTAATAGGTTTTCATTGTCAAATCAATTTTATTTTTTATACATTAAGATATATGTTTGATTATCATAATTAATGATTTGAATTATCACAATAATTTATATCTTCATTAGATTAAGCAATTAATCCATTAGGGTAAAATATATTGGTGAAACTGTATATTTATTGAACATTTCCAAACCTTATATTGCCCTTAGGGTTTCATCATTCTTTCTATGGGTTTCAAATTTTATCTTGGGGTTTCAATTTTAATTTTCCCATACAAAAGACAATAAATTGTTCTCACCTTTGGCCCTAGCCTATTGCATATTTGCATGATTTCATCCTATGCCATCCAAGAAGGCTAGTCCATGTTATATAATATTAGTTTAATACTCACATATTATTATATATTTATGATGTACTTAGAATATTTATTTATCATGAGAAATAACATGATCATGTAGATAGAGATAAGTGATAAATTAGATGGAGTTGATTGGGATTTGATAAGGTATGACTCCTTACTTATAGGAGATATCATTAACTATATATTTTAATCATTTTTTAAATAATGTTATGAATTAATTATTTGTATTATTAGGTATCAGAGCAGGTTTCTCTGATGGAAAGTTCAAAGTTCAAAATATGGGTAGTTGATTTATTCTTCACCATTGTAAATAAGGAATCTCTAATGGAAGGTTCAAAGAAAAATATGGATAGTTGATTTATTCTTCACCATTGTAGATGAGGAATATCTACTGAAAATTTGAAGAAAAAAATAGGTAGTTGATTTATTCTGCACTATTGTAGATGAGGAAAGAATAATTATTGAAGAAATTGTAATATAATTTAATTTAGTTTTATAAGGTTTGTTTACAAGTATCTAGGTAATTCATAGGTTAACATAATTCATTGTTGGGTGCATCAATCCTTCAGTTAGATTTTATTTATCAATATTTTAATGAGACTAAATACCCTTTTAAACTACTGTCAGGAGAGCCTTAACTAATAGTAATGTTTGAGTTTTTATTGAGGCGGGTGGTGGGCCCTCCAATTTTGGTCACAGCTTTACCATACAATGTCTGTCTAACTACCGTCAATAAACTCCACCCCATTCCATTCTTGTTCTCATCACTTTCATTAATGCTTTCACTACCATGAGTCCACACTGATCTAATTCCATCCATAATAGTAAAATAGTTAACTCACATCATGTCAATCTTATATTTTCAATCTGTATACCCATGATTTTTAATATTTCAACGTATGCACAACCTTTAACTAGTCAAGGATTCCACATGATTATTATATTTATAAGTATGGGAATCTTTCGCACTACTTAATCCAATTTTAGTTCTAGTTTTAATTATTGATTATTTTATCAACATGATATTATTGTACACTTGAATAAAATATTATGGTAATTCATTAATATTTCATGTTTCTAATTTGAATATTTTCAAAATTGTTAATTTTCAACATTGCGTATTAGATTTTATGTCTTTAACATCGAGAGTTATAAGATTTATGGTGTAGATTCTATTGGTTTAAATAGTCATAGATATTTCTAGTTGTTACTTAAGGTATAACAAAAAATGACAAGACATTAATGTGTGAAGTATAAGATAGCTTCCACTCATAAAAATATTAATGGGTTAGAGAAGCACTCTGAAGTACTAATAAATTGATCAAGGTTTAGTGCTTTTCTCTATTATCATTCTACCCCCATTCTATTTGGCTTTGTAGGGTTTTTCCATTCTCTTAAATAACATTTAATACCTTGTAATTTGGAAGTTTGCTCTTGGGGTAGTTACTTTCTTGTGTAATGAGCTCCCCATATGGGCTTGCAGTGTTAGATGCATCTTACTTTAGAGACAAAGAAGCAATGATGAAAAATAAATCATATAAGTTTGAACCAAATATCTTCCATGAGGTAATGTAGCCCCTTTTGAGAAAAATCCTCTTTATTTTTCACTTGATTTCTTTGAATTTGATAAAGCACACCCACTGCTTAAATCCCAAGTATGTAATAAAAAATTGGGTGCAAATGTAATTATACCCTCATGGTATCAAGCTCATTGGGGTACAAAATTTAACCAAGATTTTATTCCTATTTAGGTTTGAAAACCTTAAACCTTGTGTTGTCATTCATAAGCATAACCCGTGTTATATTACTGATCACTTATTTTCTCTTCTTGGACTCCATAACCTCATCCTCTCTAAGAAGGCTAAGCACAATGTCCTAGTTTGAGTTGAGTTTCATGGCTTGCTTATGAACATTTGGAAACTTTTGAAACAAATTATTAATCCCTTAGGATGATTCATTTACTTCAAAACCAATAGTTTTTGTGTCATTGATCCATAATAACTTGTTTGTTTGAAGATTGAACTCACACAAGACCTCCATGAGATCATCAAAATATAGATTATAGATTCACCCAATGGGTGATGTATATCAACCTTCCAAACACTTGATTTTAATGTTCATCAAGGACTATCATCTCATGGCCATTTTAAATCAACTAGCAAATGCCACAGTTGAGAACACTTAACCACTTGTTGGAGCCAATGAAGGATAGAAAGATATGGGTTTAAGGATTAATTACATTAAATGCATTAATAGGGTACCCACGATCAACCCTAACCTAACCATAATTGACTTTGTGGTAAAGCAATGACCATCCATCAAATCTTCAGTCATTTAGGCTCCTATAGTCCCACAAGTAAACCCTAAACTAATTATGCAAAATAATCCATTGGCACTTAATGTGATTTTAAAGAAATAGGAACATTTGGATCTCATTTTATTTCTCTTTAAATCACAATAATCCTTGATCTAGAGGGTTTATATCTTGTCTCTAAAGCCTATAGAATCCTCCCTTTCCCCTCATTTTTAATAACCATTCCCTTGGTAGACATGAGGAGGAGTAACAACATGTTGTGCTTGATATAAATTATTATTATTATTATTATTATTATTATTATTATTATTATTATTATTATTATTATTATTATTATTATGTGTCTTTTATGTGTTTGACATGTTTTTAATTTCAATTTTTTTATTTGGTTCCTTATCCTAAATGCACATGTTTCATTTTATATCTCTTTTCATTATGAATAATTCCTTTAACTAATATCGAGTAGGGATAATTCAACCCCAATTTACAACACTACAATTCAACAATATAATACTTTTTTTATATAATCAAATGAGAAACACAATGTGTTGTCTAATGTTTTACATGTTATTTCACAAGTTTATTACATAACCCATATCCTTTATTTTATTTCCACACATTTGCATTTACAATGGGTTTTCAATGTAATCTTACGTTCACTCTTATGTGACCTTGCCTTTTTGATGCATAGATTCAATATGACCTAATTTAAAATAAAATAATATACTAGAATTAATAGTAATTGACAAAGGGGTTTAGTGAAACATCTTGATTTGTTATGAATTTAGAGAAAAACATCAAAAGTATCTGATGGGAAATAAATTCAGATAATAAGGTGAAAAAACCCCTAAAAAATTAGAGTGAACCTAACACATTTTTTTGATATGCTTTAGTTTACATTCGTTACTTTTGAGACTTTTGCACATTTTTTTGAATTGAAGAAAATAAATATTTTACATAAGTGAAATAACTTGACATCATTAAATGTCTTGACATTTTAGATGTTGCTTATATGTCATGATGTGCATAACCTAATGAGTGGAGTAATGTCATTGCATGACACATTCTCACTTGATCCATTTTAAACTAGTAAACTTTGAACCATTATTAATATTATCATGATAATGTAATACCACCAACCAATTATAAGTATAAACTTGAAAAGCTTTGAATTTGAAACGCTGTCTATGGAAGGATAAATTTATTTCGCACAAAGACTAGGCTTTTGGTAAGTTTAAAATGAGATCTAGGTGACCTAAGAAGAGAATGAATTGAATTTTTTTAGGAGAGGGATGAGTTTTTTTTTAATATGGAACCCATGTGGATGGAGAACCTAATTCATTTGAATTTTGTGAGTACATGTGCATATTCCTTGGGTTGAGCCTTCTAAGAGGGAAAATATCTAAATCTCATTGGCGGCTTCAACATTATTGATAATGCAAACTTATCTCATGTGCAATTTGTGGATCATAAAATTATGGGAAACTCTTCTTGTATTCAAGAAGTTAGAATATTTAATAAAATCCTTGATTTTTATCAACATGTTTTAGCCCAGGAGGTTAACCTATTAAAATTAAACCTTTTCTTATTCACACTCTACATTGTAGAAAAAAATAATATTAAGAACATTTTAGGATTTTGTTTTGGTTCTTTTCTCTTATAAATACTCAGGGATCCCCCTCTTTGATAGTCAATTGAACAAGGAATTTTGGGACAATATAGTCACAACCTCATAGAATAAACCAAGTTTTTGGAAAGTTAAATGGATCTCTTGGGAAAGATGATTAGGGAGTGACTAGGGATGATGAAGGATGAAAAGGGTCGATAAGTGAGTGATTAGGAATGATGAGGGATGACAAGGGAGTGATTAGGGATGATAAGGGATAATTAGGGACTGACTGGGGGTTATAATTTTTTATAGTAGAAAAAATTAATACATGTAGAAGATAATACATCTAAAGAGTTATTAATCATTAGTGGTAGTAATGATGTAATTTGGCTAAAAATTATTGAAAACCTATGCCAAAAATATTAAATCTAAGAATGATGTTGAGTTGTAAAGATAACCATTTTTAATGTTAATGATCAAGTGTGAATAATCAATTACAGTGATTGAAAATGTAAAATTAAATGAGGTGGATAGTACCCATTGAAGACATAGTGAGGATCTAGTCCCACTCTCTTTGTGTTTATTAATGTGTTAGTAAATTTTTAGTGAAGATGTGTTTTAAATGGGAATATTTTTAAGTAGATGAGTGTGTGTCTATTTACATGTGTGTAAATGAGCCATGATGAATATCTAAGTCTATCTCTACTCATGCATAACTAACATGTGTGTAATCAAGTAGTGGAAAAAAGCTGAGTGCATCTTTATCATGCATACATGATGTGTACATTGTGAAAATATATGTATTTATATATAGATATGGGATAAAAATGGATGAAGAGGGAGTGATTAGGGATGATTATGGATGATGAAAAGGTTACTATGGATGATGAAGGATGATAAGGGAGTGATTAGGGATGATGAGGGATGTTGAACACTGATTAGGGAGTGTTTAAGGATGATGAGGGCCAATGAGGGTGTGATTAGGGACTATGAGGGATGATTAGGGCCAATGAGAAAGTTATTAGGGATGATGATGGTTGATGAGGGCGTGATTAGGGATGAGGGAGTGATTAAGGATGATGAAGGGCGATGAGTGAGTGATTAGGGACTATGAGGGATGATGAGGGTCGATGAGGGTGTGTTTATGGAAAATGAGGATTAATGAGGGAGAGACTAGGGATGATTAGGGAAAATGAGAGAGTGAATATGGTTGATGAGGGAGGGATTAGGGATAATGATAACTGATGAGGGAGTGACTAGGGATGATGAAGGAAAATCAGGGCCAATGATGGCGTGACTATGGATGATGAGGATTGATAGACAAAGTCAATACAGTCCATATTTTAATGCCATGTACTCCAATCATGTATATAATAAAGAATATATTACCAATAACATCAAAATTGAAAATTTTAAGGAACTTCCCTTGTTTACTTTACACCCTATTAAGGGTAGTATCATGGCTATTATTTCATAATCCAACACTCAAGAAGAGACTAATGATTCAAATAATGATGAAAAACTTATACAATATCTTTTTGAACATCCTAAAAAGGTTAAATAATTATTATATGTGACCAGAGGTGGCTAAAGGTGAACACATTTGGGTCACCTTATTTGATTTCCCTCCTATCATGTTATATTTATACACATTTTTAATGATTGCTCAAGTCCCTCCCAATTCCTCTATTTTCACAACTTATATTTTTAATACCTCTTTTAAAAATATCTTTTAGCATTCAAATATTTTCAAAAATTAAAGAATATGCATATATTGAAAAAAAAAACAAAAATGCATATATTTCAAAAATTCAAAGTCAGGACCTAAAGTGTTTTCAATTTTTGCTAGTTTACTTCTTTTCATATGTTGTTTATTCTATGTTAAGTAGTTTACTTCCCCAAATATATTAACAAGAGGGCATGTGCACTTTACCATCTCCAAAGTTACAAGATATTTTCTATCCTTTCTCTCTTTTCAAGTCTCAAAAAACAAATTTCAAATTTTTAATTTTTAATATAAATAAATATTATTTTCAATGGAATTGTTATAGGTTTCTTAAATTAAGGCATCTCTTATAGTGAAAATTTGAATTCAAATACAAAGTGTGTATACACACTCAAGTTCACATATAATTTACTTTAATAATTTCGCTATGAGCATCACTAGACCAAAGCGGGGGAAATCTTGACAAATAAAATTAATCTTTAGCTTGGCATCCTTCCTCTTACTTAATCTATTCACCATTTTTATAATTCACAATCTATAAGATATCCTTAATTGTCTTGAAAAAATTGAAAATATCATAAATAAATCCCTATTTCAATTGTGTTCATCCCTATTTGTCCCATAGGTTCCTGTCATATTTATCCCAATAGTCTCTATTCTTCTGGGACTAGTTCACACTAGTAAGATAGGGAAACACTGTGTCTTTATCCCCTAGTGTGGCCTTATCTATTGTGTTATAATAGTTAATTTTTATAATTGTGATGTTTCACAATGGCTCTCTCATGCATATTTTCAATTTTTTTAGAGAAATTTTATAAAATCATATCAAGGCTTCTCATTATATGCCCATAGGATATTTATATAAAAAAATGGATGATGTGGGATGATGAGAGATGATGAGGTTGTTGAAGGATTAATTATGGATGATGAGGAATAATGAGGGAGTCATTATGGCTGATGAGGGTTAATGATGGAGTTATTATGGAGGACTAAACATGATGAGGGCTTGCGATATAATTAAAAATAATGACAAGGACTTTCATATTGCTTTGCTAGATTAGTATGTTTCTATGCATTATCTATTACACTAAGGACATTTGAGTATTTCACTATGTAGTCATATAAAATTTCAAAATTGGTAGTTTAAGTGTGGCTTGTGACACCCTATCCATAGGTCCTTCTTTCATACTCTTGTGACTCTTTTAGACACCTTTTCTACTTATTGTCAGTCATTTGTAGCCTTCCAAAAGGTCATTCCACCTCAACCAAATTCTATTTCCTAGGCTAATCCTATCCCCTTAGGTCTTGAGCCTATAAGATAAGAGAACCATAATTGGAATATAGCATCAGACCCTATAATGTCCTATTTTTGGTGCTCTTGTCCATTTGTATTTTGAGCCCAAATAGTTATTTTCATCTGATTCCTATCATTCATTATGGCGGCCAAGCATGAATACATCTAACCCATGACCAATAGTTCTCTATAAAATCCCATCCAAATTTAATTTACAAGGGAGGTGAAAAATATTACACAGTAAGAAATAATACAAGAAAACTACTAAGGTAAACTTTCCTATTCTTTGCATATAATCACCCAACACAATTGCAAACATATTCAAACCCTCATACTAGTCCTTAGCCACCTCAAGCACTTTAATTTAACAGTTTTGGATTTGCATCACACTATTGCACAAAGAAAATTAAGTAGGAGAACTACATATGGCTTGATCCGTCTTCAAAGTATTGGTATGTAGGCAACGTGCCCACACAAGGGGTGTGGATTACACATTCATTGCATCTTACACACAATAACCCCACATTTTCAAGTGATTCAAATCTCATTTATCAAACATGATAAAGGATTAGGGTTTGAAGATTAAAATATATCTACAATAAGTTCCATTTAATTTAAACACTCAAGATTTCACAAGCAAGCTCACGCAAGAACAATGCAAATAACCCAAAAAGCTCAAGTCTCTATGACTAGCTTGGATAATAGCAGCAGGAGTGGACAACAACATCGGACCCTAAAGTGTCTTATTTTTGGTGATCCTATCTATTCACTAAATGAAATCTAGATTTTGATTTGTGACACTGTCCCAATCCTGCCTAGCTAGTTTTAGATCATGTGTTAGTTGTTTCAGCCTGTTTCTAGCTAAGTCATTATTTCTCTTTATTTATTGCTATTTTTAGAAAGGTAAAAAAGATAAATACATTATACATATCAGGGTTGTAATTATATCTATATTATTTATTAATTTATTAATCTACATCTTTAGCTAAAATAGGAATAAAACTCCATTATTCCCAAAATAAGTTAAATCATTTGGTAAACCGACTTACTTCAAATAAATTTCAAACCCTAGGTACCCTTTGGGTTTTTCCTTCATATTTTAATGCAAAAATTCAATTCCAAATTTATAATTTTTGTGCATTTATTTTATTCAAATTTATTTTAGAATATAAATTATTTCAATAATTTTCAAAAATTCTAAAACTCCAACACAAAACTTTGGATTTCCAAACTAGGTCCTCAAACCCCAACCCTTCCTCCCTTACAATTTTTAGATATTTTTTTTGGAATTTTTGTAAATTGTTTGGAGTTTCAAAAATAATTTCAAAATATCTATGTTATTAGTTATTTTTGATTTTATTTACTTAATAGTACTTTTACATATGCTCTTTGGTGAATGCAATAAAATGGCCACTAAGGCACTTTTTCCCTCTCATCCTATAGATAAATTTCTAAATTTTTCTCATAATTATGACAATGAATGGACAAATTTGCAAAATTACACATTAGCCAAAAATATGGAAATGATTTCATTTACAATGAGGACAATTACTATTTTTGTAATGAGGAATCTGATGATGCACATGAACGTGATAGTGAAGAAAAATTAGATGCATCTTCTTCTCTTAAACCTATCTCTTTCCTTCCCTCTTCTAAAGAAAATAATTTTGATAAATGGGAAAGTTAATTTTCACCTCATTTTCCTATTCATAGTACATTGAATGTACAAATTAGTCATGCATTTTCAAGTGAATCTCTCATTGGTGATAATTTACTTCCATTTGAACCTAATCTCTCTCTCTCTTTTGCTACTTATATGTTCAAACTACAACAATATAAATGTAATAGAATAAAAATTCCAATGCATAGTTCAAATGCTCCATATCATGTTCTTAACTCTACTTTGTCATCTCAAACAATGACAAAAGAATGTCTAAATAATAACTCTCTTACTCTTAATTTTCATATTGCAAATGAAAATAATGCATACACTCCATCCAAGGATAACATATATGCACATAGTATTTCAATTTCACATGACAATTTATTACATATTAAAAAAGAATTAACATCTTCTCTTACCACTTTCCCTAGTCATAATGGAAGTGATAATGATTATGATAGTGAACATGCAAATGAATATGAAATTGAGAGTGAATATGAAAATAATTCTGATTGTGATAATACATGGAATAATGATGACTATTATGCACATAGTGAAGAAGAAAATGCATCTCATGCTTCTAAATTTTCTCTCACTCCTCTCAAACATAATTCATTAAAAAATGTTGCTTCTACTTCTATGCATGATTCTATTTCAAATTATGCACATGTAAATGATAACATCACATCTTCTATTCAATTAGAATGTGATTCACTAAATACTAAAAATACCAATGAATCTCCCAAGCCACCCCTTACTATAGTAGCACCTGTTTCTCACTCTTCACTCAAAGAGAATGGTAGCCCACATCCCTCTACTAAGGTCTAATTTACCATTCCTCCAAAGGTTCAAGTGAGCACACCTCCTCTCTATGATACAACTATTAAATGTAGCATTCCCATGGCTGAACTAAATAATCAAATTCAACTTTGAAATAAACCACTTCAAGATACTAATATACCATTCCAAGAGATTATTTATTTAATGCATGGATTAGGTGAATTACAACACCAAGTACATCTCCTTACTTTGGAAAAAAAGGCTTATAAGTCTTGGATGGATGCCAATGACTTGCATGGTAACCCTCTTTTGAAATTTTTTGTCAAAGCTTCATTGCCTAAACATTTTTAGATACCATCATTGCCTCAATTTGATAGAACTAGAAATCCTTTCATGCACCTTAAATCCTTTTGGAAGGATTTTCCATCTCATGTGAGTCCTTTGATTCTATTGAAGTTCTAGAAGACATTAGTGGGTGATGCACATAATTAGTTCTTTCATTTACTCCTTGTTGGTTCTTTACATACATATGATGACTTAGAGGAGGCATTTATTAGATATTACATAGCAAACAAAAGCCCTCATGTTACTTATGAGAAGCTTTTTGCATTGCATCAGAATCCTTCAGAGCTAGTTAGTGATTATATCTTATGATTTAAGACTTTCATGTTATGCTTGATCTACAAACTAATAGATTTAGAGGTTTAATATATCTTTATGAATCCTTCAGAGCCAATTAGTGATTATATCTTATGATTTAAGACTTTCATGTTATGCTTGATCTACAAAATAATAGATTTAGAGGTTTAACATATCTTTATTAAGGAGCTTTGCCAACCTCTCCTAGAGTATATATTATATCAGACAAAGTCCTCTTTTAGGCACTTATGTTATATAGTTTTAGCCTTGGAGAATAAAATGGGATTGATTGAGGCATATTTAGTTCATTGGCTTACTCTGGATTTCACAACATTACCTCCATCTACAGCTCCTAGCACATAGCATCCACCATGTCCTAAACAACATAGGAGACCACAACCAGAAAAGTAACCAGTTAAGAACAAAGATCTAGTTTTTAGAGCACCACCTATAGTATGTACTACAAAGAACAATAGTAGGGCACGACTATAGTTTGACGCAGAGTGGGATAACCCATACATCATATTATTATCACTATAAGATAGGGGGTTAATCACTTATCCTTGTACTCATCATCAAGATCTAAATCTCTTACACAGGCAACCACATCGGCCCTTTTGTAACTATCATCATATCTGTGGACATAGAGATAATGATTATTATGGTCTCAGGGATTGTATTAATAGATGTATTGATAAGGACATCATAAGATTCACACTAGGGGCACTACAATCTCCTCCAACATTGATCCATAGACCTCATTCCTCCATAACTAAGTTATCCTAAGACATTCCTTTATAGGAATCATCGGTTACTCATCATGAGGGTAATGTGATTTATAGGACATAGCCTCATAGGAGATCTCCTATCCCACCTACTCATAGGGTTTGGAGACTAGTATAGTGAGAATAGCCTACATATAGCATTGTAGTTCATGGAGTACATAGTGTAGTTATATATACATATCTAGCATAATCACATGCACCATAACAGAGTTTTCAGGTTCCTATCTCATAGGGATACTAGCTAGCCTTTATATTCTTAAGCCACCTACTCATATGGAATGGACACATAGTCCAAACATTGATTAACATGTGTATGATCATATAGATTCACTTAGTTAGTGATGATGGATCCAAAGGGCCAGCCTTTGTATTCTTGAGCCACTCTTGAGGAATTGAGCACTCAGCTACATTCATGATATTAATTTGGTTTAACACATACCCAACATTACTCAACATCACTCAACATCACACATATTCATGGGATTCACCCTTGCAAGTAAGTTCAAGTATGCTTTCTAATTTTCCTTTATCTTAGTATTTCACTTTGCTTCATCACTAGAATAAAGTGGGGGCAAATGTGGTCATATAAAATATCAAAATTGGTAGTTTGAGTGTAGATTATGACACCTTATCTAGAGGTCCTTCTTGCATGCTCTTGTGACCATTCTAAACACCTTTTCTCTCATTGATAGTCATACACAGCCTTCCAAATGGTCATTCCACCTTATCTAGACTCTATTTCCTAGGTCAATCCTATCCCCTTAGGTCTCAAGACTATAGGACAACAACACCATACCTAGACTATAGTGCTAGACCCTAGGGTATCTTATTTTTGATACTCCTATCCATTTGCATTTTGAGCCCAAACAATCATTTTCATCAAATTTTTATCCTTCATTATATCAGCCTATCAAAAATACATCTAACCCACGATCAATAGTTCCTTATAAAATCCCATCCAAATTTCATTTACAAGGGAGGTGACAAATCTTACAAAGCAAGCAACAATACAAGAAAAATACTAAGGCAAACTTTCCTATTCTTAGCATACAGTCACCCAGCATAGTTGCAAACATATTGAAACCCTCATACCAGTCCTTAGCCACCTCAAGCACTCTTAATTTGGAATTTTTACATCTAAATCAAACTATTTCACAAAACACATTAAGTGAGAGAACTGCATATGGCTTGATCCCTTTTTAGAGTTTTGGTATGTAGGCAATGTGCCTACATAAGGGGTGTGGATTACATGTTCAGTGCATCTTACACACACTAACCCCCCCTTTTCAAGTGATTCAAATCCCATTTATAAAACATGATGGAGGATTAGGGTTTGAATATTTAAATAGCTCTACAATGAGCTTCATTGACATTCAACACTCAATATTACACATGCAGGCTCACACATAAACAATGCAAAGAAACCATAAATCTCAAGTCTTTGTGCCTAGTTTGGATAATAGTGATAGGAGTGGACAACATCATCAGGCCCTAAAGTGTCCTATTTTTAGCACTACTTTCCTTTCACTGAATGAAAGCCAGATTATGATTTGTGACACTATCCTAGTCTTGCATAACCAATTTTAGACCCTACCTCAACCATTTTAGCCTGCTTCCAACTAAGTCATTATTTATCCTTATTTATTGCTATTTTTAGAAAGGTAAAAAAGATAAATAAATTATACATATCAGGGCTATAATTATCTCTATATTATTTACTAATTTATTAATCTAGACCTTTAGCTATAATAGGAATAAAACTCTATTATTCCCAAAATAATTTAAATCACACTGTCAAGTGGATCTAAGGCTTTATATCTCTAATTTTATATGTATGAGGGAATTTGAGGATGTCCTTATGTGTGTCTTCTTTTCATTTGTGGACAATTTAACATGTCCTTATATATGGATCTAAGCCTTATTTTTTACTTATATGCATGAGAGGACATTTAAACATGTCCTTGTGTGTAATTTCATTTATTATTTAGTGACATTTGAACATGCCTTTATATTACAGCCTCTTGGCCTTTACTAGTGTGCCTTGTGTGATTTATTTATACTCTTTGATGTGTGTGTCATGGCCATGCCACTTGATTTCTTGTGTGTTTATTACTCAATTTTCAAAGCCATGAGGAACCTCATTCATCTTCCTAATCACTTGAATGCCTTGGATGGATACATCATAAAAAAATAATGCATAATTTTTATTTTGAGTAAAGTTATTGCATATGCTCAATAACTCACCTCCAAAGAGGGGGAATTCATAAGGGTTTTATCTCAGAGATCAGTCACTATATGCCTATTAAATATTTATAATAACCAAATCAAATTACACCATTTGGTTTAGCTACAATCTTAGGGATGCTTAATCCTAAAAATTTGATTTTAATTATGTACAATGTGGTTGTATGCAAATTACAACATCTATGCTATCATATAGGTAAGTCATTATATGAATATAAATAAAAATAATATGTCAATACTAACATGCAATCATATTTGAAAGAATGTTAAGAAAAAAATAAGGAGAATGAAGGATGATGAGAGATGATGATGGAGTGACTAGGGATGATGAGGAATGATGAGGGTCGATGAGAGAGTGATAAGAGATTATGGAAGGTTGATGAAGGAATGATAATGGATGATGAGAGATAATGAGGGAAAATGATGGAGTGTTTATGGATGATGAGGGATGTGTTGTGTTCTTGCATAACATGCCCCAATTTTATATTTCACATAGGGACCCTCTTGTTCTAGTTTGGCCTTTGGTTTACAATCTTCAGGATGTGAAGATCTAAAATACTAAATTTGTGCTTCATTGATTTTATGAAGTTGTATAATAAGTCTTTATTATAATCCTTGGTCTAAATAACACATCTATAACTATATTAATATAAGTAGTGATATGGATTAAGTCTGAGGAGTCTTAGTTGTTTTAAAATAATATTTTGTAAGTTTGAAATTTCCATTTTGGGCCATTTGATTCAAACTTATGTAGTCTATTTGAATTTTTAGAGACTTTTACAATCTTACCTCTAGTAATTTAACCTAATACAACCCATTGTATAAATTCTCAATGATATCAAGATATGTAAATCAATGAATAGTTAACACTAACTAATAATATATCAAATTGTGTGTAAGTGTTGGCCATTTTAGCCCACATACCAAGTTTCTACTTGGATGCAGTGCAGTGTCTTAAAGACCAATGAGTGGAGCAGAATTTGAACAAGTTCTAGATAGAATGAGTGGACGTAAGGGACCATGCAGCTTGCAAGGCCTTTGAAACACTTCAAGTTCACTTGGAGTATAAGTTGTCATTTTATGAAGACAAGAATAGAGTTACAAAGACCTCATTGGGTGTTAAAAGTGCTTGTAATGAGTATGGAAATGCATGGGATCCATTTGTTTCTTCATTGTGTTCATTGAGACACTTGGGTCTAGTAGCAAAAAATCTGAGTAGGAACTTTGCTGACATTGTCATTGCCACATGCAGATGAGTTAGGGAGAATTGATCATATGGGTTTGTTCAATTTAGTCCCAAGAACATATGAACCAATTTTAAAGTCATTCACCAAAGCACAGTAGAAAATATGAAGATCCAAAATTGTCCTCTCAAGGAAAATACACTAAGTTTCCATACTTAGCCATTTTCAAAAAAGCTCAAATAGAGCCATGTGAGTATATTAATGAGGCCATATCTCACACATGTGGAAGTTGTAGGAGGAAATGATCACATGGGTTTATTCATCCTAGTCCCTAGTTGCTAAGTGCCAAGTTTTAGGTCATCCACCAAAGTGCAAAAGAAGTTATACATGTTCAAAGTTGGCTCCTCAATCAGATTTTGCTAAGTTTCTTATACTTCGCCAGAAGAACCAGACCATCACTAGGACATCACGTAAGAGAAAATAGACCAACTAACTTGTGCATTTAATATCTTCACTTAGAAAGATCATAGGACATGCAAATCAAATGGGTTTATCCCTTTTAGCATCAAGAACATCTATTTAAAGTTTGGGGCCTCCTCCATGATTCTTTGTGCTTTAAGATATAATTCTATAAAGTTGGTCAAAAATGAGATACGCTCATGCATACATAAACTCTAATCCACTATAAAGGTCCTTTGGGGCTTAAATTTGACCATCTATGGGATGTCAAATACATATACACAGATATCAAGTGACAATCATGGGGATATCAATTTTAAGGTCATAAAGTAATCGTTGGCTTTTAAATAGTGGCTCCCAATTGATCTAATGATATGCATTCAATCGTACATTTAGATATAATGATGAGCGAAGGTCAAATAGGTCAGCCAATCTCAAAAGCAAATGTGTGCATGACAAGTGTCAACAACATGTTCAATTGACAAAGGATCGATGATCAATGGAAATTCATACTAAATAGGATTAACTATGTGAGATGGTTAATGGTTCAATGAGCTGAGCTAGCTTTCGATGGCCAATCAAGTGAAGGCAATCCTAGGGAGCTTCTCGAAAAGGTAGATGAGCTAGTTTTTGACCTAAATTGTCAAAAAAAATAAAGGAACCTAGCTCAAGCTTAGTTTGAGTTGAATCAGATAGACACTACAAGATTTAGCATCACCATTAAAGCTCCACACGGATAAAATAGGTCTTTCAGACCTAATATAGAGCAAAGGTTGATGAAAAAAAGTGTTAAGATTATATTAAATAATAATATAGGTTAGCTTTTTCTATATTAGACATATTTCTTGGTTTTGAAACAAGGCCACATAGGCATACATGCCAAGTTTCATTACCAAGGATATGATTATGACCCTTTCCTCCACTCTCTCATGATCAAACAAACTAATAAAGAATAATCAGTGTCATAATGAGAGCTTAACAAATGGATCCAATTGTTTTAATGGCATCAACATTAGTACTCACTTAAAAATGACTTGATCCCACCATTATAACTAAAAAAGAGCATCATTGTAGAAGGAAGTGGGAGAAAGAATGAATGACTGTTACAACCATTTATCGAGGTAGCCATGACCAATTGAGCAAGGTGGTTGTAACTATTGTGGAGAGTGGAGTTATGCTCAATTATGACCCCTTTCAACACCAAAAATGTTTCCTCTCTCTCTTTCCATTCTTCTATATATTCGGGCTCCTAAGCCTTGATTTGCATCCCTGAGGCTGGTATGACTAAACTCTACCAGAATTATATTTGACACCTCTTGGAGTAGTGAATAGAGTATTTTGTAGTCATTTGGTAATTTGTATTTAGTGTTTTGTGTTTTTTAATATGAAAATGTTATTGTTATCTTCCTTTTACATGTTCAAGCTCAACGTAAGTGCTAACAACTTTCTTTATAGGTCATATAATGTGTCTTAACACTGATCTCTCAAAGATATAGTGGACTGCAAAATTTAAGTGTATTTAACTAGACCTTATTCTCATTTCCCCCTAGTCTGAGTATATCAAATTGACCTCTATATGAAATATTTTTGCATAGAAACTATAGTAAGTATTGCATTAGCTTCTTTCATAGGCTACTAGTGTTATAAAGAATCTGAGTTCAAGAGTAGATCTGACAAATTTATGGTGTATCACCACATATTAGAATAGGTTTTACTTTATGAAAATTTATTGACTCTTTTCACCCCAACCAGTTTTAGGTTTTATAAATAAAGGTCCAAATTATAAAATCTGAGGAGCTAGCCTCATAAAAAATTCTAGAGGTATGGTCTAGATATAGGTATCCCACAACCTTAGACCATTTCCATGTTAGTCTAGGTATTGTTCAAACTTGAACAAATCTAACCTCTATTGGGTGCTATCTAGATAGCTAATAATAAGATCTAAAAACTAAATTTGGAATCATGAAGTGTAAATGTATATAAGAAACACATGTGGGTAAAATGCTTCCATAGGAAAATATGCATCATGTACACCAATGTGAAAGATATAACCAAATGAATAAGGGTATGATAAACAATAAATTTCAATATGGAAATAGTGCTAAGTACATGAAAGCTCATATAATATAGTAAATCAAGGCACATAAGTAATATGGCCTACTAGTGTGATATAAGTATTGTTGATGAAAGTTTATGAATGTGTTCCAACAGGTGAAGGGGTATGACCACTCATTTTAGGATAACAAGAAGTAACAAAGGGTGAACATTATAGTTGGTAGAATATATTAGTTAAACATGACAAGTAAAGAAAAATTAATTGGTAATTCTATTTTACATATGCAATATCCTTTGGTTTCTTCTACAATGGCAAGTCAAGATATTTTTTCTCAAAATGCAAAAATGCTACTGTTAAAATTCCTTGGACTCCAAAAAATTAGGTTCATATTGAAACTAATAGGGTGTAAGACTCATTTTTTTAAGCTATTACATGACCCTTGATTATACTTAACCATGCTTTTATCATTCTTAAACCTCTATTAGGCATGCCTAATAGCTAGACACATTAGATATCCCATTGGACAAGAAGTGATTCAAAAATTATGGAAAGTGATATTAAAATTTCAAGTGATATTCCAAGGGGAATGATTCAAAACAAATTGGTCAAAATACCTCTCCTACATCCTTTAAGGAAATCAAAATACTATTGTGCATATCACATAATGCATGGGCATCATACAAATTATTATTTGCATTTGAAAAATAAAATACAATAAGAAATTAATAGTGGTGATCCTATAAAATATACATCAATTAAGAAACCCATAGTGGCAAAAGTGCAAATACAAAAGGTGAAAAAATCATACATAATACAAAAGTGGTTTCCAAAGGACAAATAAAAGAAAGAAAAGGTTCAACAAGCAAAATTAGAGGAAGAAAAGGTTTGTAAAGTACAATTAGAGAAACCATCAATACATCAATATAAGTTATTGCAAGCAACAGTAAAAAAATATCAAGATGAGAGGTAATATTACAAAAATAGTAGAGGTAATATAAAAAGGTTCAAAAAGAGCTTGTTTAAATCAAACATAACCCTCTATTTTCTTCCCTACCCTTCTCTCTTTTTTTTGTGTTTTTGATGGTATCATGCCCTAATGTAGGTTGTGATAGGAATTACAATGAAGCAGAGTACTTAATGGTTTTATCAGTTGAATTAAACATGAAATAAGATTTATATATTCTATTAATGAAAGAGTAATAATGCTCATACAAAGTGAATCTTTGGTGGTAGTAGTTGTTGGTTTTAGAGTATGTTTGGTTAAATTAATTGGTCCTTAGATTAAAACAACATCAATCCTAAAATTATTGGGCAGACATTTTATCCCATGCATTATCCCCCGCTTTTCTCTCTGATGCATACAATGTCATAAATGTTTTTAGACCAAGATTTTGGGGTGAACAATAGGATGATGAGAATTGATGAAGGAATTATTAGGGATGGTGATGGATGATGAGAGGTGATGAAAGAGTGATTATGGATTTTGAGGAATGTTGAGAAATAATGATAGTTAATAAGGAAGTGATTAGGGATTATGAGGGCCAATGAGGGAGTGTTTATAGATGATAAGGTATGGAGAGGGATAAAAAGGGAGTGATAATATAGAGGAGCTTCCCTTGTTAATTCTATCCTAATTATAGTGAAATTAGGATATTACCATTAGTCCCCCATCTTTGAGAGGCTTCTCCTGATATTATCTCAAAGTTTGGGCATTTGACGCCCATAAATGGCCCGATAGACTTGAGGGTAGACACATTTTTCAATAATATCTATTTTGCAATGTTTTACATGGACATATTACATGTCTATATTTTTACTTACAGTGGATCATAATTTTTTCCCTCGCTCTCATATATTCTTTCTCTAATGATTCATATCTTCCTATTAAGCTTTAAATGTTGATATCTTGCTAAAGTTACATACATGTGTTTATGAAAGTGATTTCAATGATTCTAACATATTTGGATTTATTATATGATAACATATGATGTGAATGAATCTTTATTTTAATATGAATGATATGAAAAAATAGGTGTCAATCCCTCACATCAATGAAATTTTAATCAACTTAATTTATGCTTTATGGAAACTGAATAAACATATTTCTTAATCATCATATTCACCAAAAATGTCCATCTACTTATGATAGTGAGTTATATGAATCAATCCATCATAATTAATAATTTTAGATTAATATGGATGATATATTGAGTCATCCTCATCCTTGGAAAGTGAGTTATCAGGCCACAAAAGACTACTCCCTCAAGGTCTCCATCAATTCCATTTCTGCACAACAAAACAAATAAATAAAAACTTGGGTGAATTAATATGTTAGATCCTAGTCCAATATATATAACATCAAGGTAAATACATATTTATACCATTGTTATATAATTTAATCTTCACTACCCTTAATTAAACTACTACTTCCAATAACAGTCATATAAAAATATATTATTACGATTATTGTCTCAATGTAAGCTAATATGACCTTGATCACATAAAATGTATTCCTCAAAACCTCTTTCTTTTCATATTCAAAGCGAGAGAACCACTTTGATTGTTCCATCGAGTCACAAACACATATATAGTGAATTAATAAATTAAGCTCTCAAGCTAAAAAAAAAAAAATGGATCATAAGGTCTAATTACAATATTTTCCCATGGATTACAAGAAATACCCAATGTAATTTAAATGATGATGGAAGCTACCGATGGATTTTACTAATTCTACGTACTTTGACAGTTTAGAAAGATGATTTTCAACTTTAATTAAGCATTTAGGGGGTCATGGCTGATTGGGTTAGGAGCATTTCTATTTGGGTGATGTTCTGTCCCTTTGCCTAGCGTATGATTCTATGTTGCATAATTTTACATAATCACCCTTTGGTTTGGGCATTTAAATGCGAGACTTTCCTTCTCCTTACCAATAACCATCGTGACAACACCTTTCACCTTTTGACTAGGTCGAAAGCTCACGAAGTCATACTATAGCTTCCAAAATTCCTCTGACGTAAACTCATGACCTAGAAAGTTTTTTAAAAATTTGCATTACAATGCAATAACAACATGTGGCAAGCTTGATTGACTATGAAAAATAAGAGACTTAGTATAAAACTTAAAAAAGGGACAAGTGGAACGCTGCATGCATGTCAATGACCAAATTAATATTATATAATTAATAAATTGACTCAAAGGGCATAAAGTCAAATTTGCACAAAATAAACTATGGAAATCCTATGTCAAGTTATTGTGGAAAAAAATGTGTTGGTCTTTTAAGGTATTTTTGACAAGTTTGAAAACAACTATTCATGCCTATGGGCTCATTATGTAGATTGAAAAGTCATACTTTAGATGAAACATTAGTAGATCTTCAAAATCATGGAAAACATTGTGATAAAATGAAAATTATGAGGTTTATATATTCAATTTATTGTGATTTTTTGAGTGAAGATGAAATTAAAAAATATATAACTATCAAGTTGAAGGAAAAATTCTAGAAGATGGTAAATAAGAATTATTCGAGACAACCACATTCAACATCAAAGCTAGGATTACTTGCATGCCTAAGGTATCATTTATTATTATTCATCCATCTCTCTCACATTTCAGTATGCTTTACATATATAACATTTATTATCAATCAACCATCTCTCTATTTATTATTGGCATGCTCTTGATTACTAGTAATAAGGGTCTTGTGTCAAATTTAGGTGTCTATACCTTGCCCCATGCAACAAATTGCAACTATCTATTGTCAATCAAGTTTTGATTGGCCCTAATTATGTACCATATTGAACAAATTGAGTAATATATTAAATATGGTACATAATTAGGGCCAATCGTGCCATGTGCAATAATTTATCATGTTATGAATTTAGAGACAACTGTAAAAAAATACACACTACGAAACAAATCTAGAGAATGAAGTGAAAAAACCCTAAAAAATCAGAGTGAACAAAGACTATGTTCTAATGATATCTTCCTAAAATGTTAAGTAATGGTCCAATAAATTATGGACATGTGAAATTTTATTTGATGATCATGTTTTTTTGCTTCATATCTCTAAAATACTTACTAACTTTTATAAAAAATTAAATAGGTCTCTCGAAAATTGATCTCCCTCTCCACAACCTTAACAAGTCATTACAGTCTAAGGAAAAATGGGGGATTGATTTGGAGACCTATGTTATCCCTTAATTATTAGAATGCCTCTAGCTTGGAAATAATGTTTTCTATCAACAATCATTGCAAGTCCAAAAACAATTTGTGAATGTAGCTTTCCCTAGTCTTATATGAATTTTTGTGCTAAAATGAATATGTGGGAAAAGATATTAATGTTTTAGATTTTGATTCAATTCTTACACTTTCATAATAGAAACCTTCAATAAATGTGTGGTTCTTCTTTATTAATAGCATGTGAATACATTGTTTTTCTATGTATTATATGCACTAATGCATATGTCTATATAGAGTTCTAAAATTGAAATTAGGACCATATTAGCGCACTAACCAATACACAATAAAAAGGAAATAGTCGATAAATAAAGAACGCGAGGTTCAAGAGACCTAAAAAAAAGTTCACAAGGGCCCATCCCAAAATGATACATTGGATGGTTCCAATGTCCTAGAACCGTCCAATAAAATAAGGAAGGGAAAAGAGAAAAAGGAGTGGAAGAAAAAAAATAAGGAACAACTAAAAACACAAAGAAAATATGAGTAATATTCTAATATAATTGCTAATAAAAAAACACAAGTATCTTAAAATAATGCAATTACAATTAGTACTTTCTCTTGTAATAAAATTCGGAGTCCACAACTAAAAATATTCGGTGTGCTCTCTTAATAATTAAAGAGATATTTTTGAATTCTAATTTATATGTTTTTAATTTATAATTTTTGTAGTTCACGTCTTAATTCTAATACAACTTAATATAGTTCCATTTCAATTTAAAATGGCTCTAAATATTACTATTTCAACTTTAATTTGCAAAATAATTAATTTTAAGGCACAAGTTCATCCTTTTAATTGAATTTCTTAACTAAATTCACAATTTTTTATTATATAATCTGATCCATCATTTAAAATGGTTCTAAATATCATAATTCCAACTTTATTTTGTGAAATAATTGAACTTAAGATAAACATTTATTCTTTTAATTGAATTTCTTAATTAAATATTTAACTTTTTTAATATAATTTTTTTGATTAAAAATCTAAAAAATAAACATTTATATTTATAATTAAATTTTTATTTTAAAATTTATTCAACATTACCCGTCAAATGTTAATAAAGTTCAAACTAAAATAATATAAAAATAAATAAATATATATTTATAGAACCTTGTGTTTTTATCGGAAAAAATAAAACATCACCTTGCATATGATACAGCGAATCAATGAAATCGATTGAATTTTATTCAGAAAACAAATTGTAAATAAAATCATACCAGCATCAAATTTAGCCCTTGCTGGTATACATCTCCTAGAAAAGTCAAAATCTACTTTTTTAGATTATAAAAAATATTTCTAGATTATAAAAAATATTTGAGATGTATATTAGTGGTAATATCTCGCCACAAATTGGTGGAAATGATGAACCAGGAAAGAATTGTCAGACGTTGTTTTAATAGTTAATAGTTTGCTATATGATATTTTGTTGTGAGATCTTAATGCGTGTATGTTTATTTATTTTAGGTGTTCTGTATTTAGTATTGTGCAGTTTTAATTTAATATTTTGTTTATATTTTTTTAATTGATTATATTGATTTGTCATTAGATAGTTTATAAGTTATTATCAAATGAGTTTAATAGATGTGTAATTAAGAAGAGTCAACTATCAATGGTAAAGGAGATTCGAACACAGGGTTTTATGGTTAAAACTCGTCATCTTTATCGTTTGATCACTGTCACAATTGTTATGAATTTAGTAGATGTTATGATACTAAATTGTTATTTTTATAAAGTCAAATTTTAAATAAGTGGTAATTGGATAATTTAGTGTCTTTCTTTTCAATCAAGTTGTGATAAAGTCATTGTAAATTTTTTTCTTATAATAGATTCATTATTGCTAGACATTGATATCTATATAAATTAAAGTACAATGGTAATCAATGATATATTGATTAAAGTTAAGGGCAACATCTAGTGGCAATGGAGATTTATTAAATTATTTGTGGTCAAGTGGTAGTAATCAATGAAATATGATACGCATGAAGATAATGAGAACTTAGTCCTCCAAAATTTTATTTTTAATTTTTTTTGTATATAATTTTGTTTTTGTATTTTCCCTTGCTATGATGAGAATGTGGAGATTCAAACCAAAATAATTATAGTAGATATGTCCTTGATAAATTATCGGTTCATTTGATGAGTTTGCATGAGTTGGTTGATGGGTCTCAATTAATGAAACATGTATTCACATGAATAGGTTGATGGGCACCTATTCATGATTGATGTAGTTCCCACAGTCAACGTAAGTGTTGTGACTAATAGGTTGATGGGTCCCTATTCATGTTGCTTAGTCATTGGGTAGTGTTGGCTCCCCACATTTTTTTTAGGGGGGGATGGGTAGAGGAAGAGGGGTAAGAATGTCAGATAATCTTCGTTTAATACTCACATATTGTAGGCACTCCTTTTTTTTATTACTTTCGTATCAAAATTGAAAAATGGAATGACTTATCACAATTACACACAAACTGATCCAGATTCATTTGTTCATCTAACATACAAGTTCAAATTCACCTTGGGGCATCTCTGGGTGGGATAATTCATCATATTAGATCTGTTCAATTATCAATCTGGTCATTTTATCTGGGCAATTCAATAATTCCCCTTCATAGATCAATTAATACAATCATTTCCCCTTCTCCACATCATTTACTGTTATGGTATTCCTTCTGCTATCTTCTTAGATAATGACACATCCTTTAAAAATAAGGATGTTACAGCCCTCTATTCTGAGTTCCATATAAAGCACAAGTTTTCCAATCCTTATTACTCACAAGGTAATGGTCAAGTCGAAGCATCCAATAAAATACTTATCAAAATCTTTGAAAAAACTATCAATGAATTTGGCCATGACTGGCATTGGAATATATTCCTAGCATTGTGGGCTTACTGTACCAATGTTTGAACCCCTAGTAGTGCAACTCCATATTCTTTCATCTATGGTTCTAAAGCAATTCTTCCTAGTGAGATCGAGTTTCCCTCTTTGCATAATTCATTACAGGACATTCTTGATGAAAAGGATTATCGAGTGTCTAGATTAGTAAAACTGGAACTCTTAGACGAGAAATGACTCACTACCCTTAACTACCTTGAATATTATCAAAATTGGCTACATTGGGGCTATAACAAGTGTATTATATATTGAGAGTTTGAACTTGGTGATTTTGTGTTAAAAGAAAATAAAAAAAATACTAATGATGAACGAGAAAACAAATATAAGTTCAAACCAAATTGATTAGGCCCCTTCATTATTCCAGCTAACAATGGGTCTAATGCATATAGGTTGGCCACTCTAGCGGGTTATGAACTATATGAACCAATGAACATTATGCATCCTAAGAGTTTTTATGCTTGAATTGCCATGCTTTTATTTATAAGTGTTCCTTCTTAGGGGTATCTCTGTTCCATTCTATCTTCCATATTCTTTCGGCCCTTGCTTGGGTCCATACTTTCACTATTCCTCACCTCCCTTTCCTATTACCACCATGATTAGATTATGATTATACAAGTATCAATTGATGAATCATAAAACCATGCAACAAGAACATAGTATAATTATAGAATGGTTTGTGTTAGAATCTCTTGCAACAGAAATATCAAAATATGGAACATCATGATTTTCTAGCTTATATGACTTTTGTCATTCCCTTGACTTCCTAGCCATTCCTATTTACATGCCATCATTCACCCTTTCACATCCTGATATGTTATTTCAAAAAGGCATTTTATCCTAATCCAATTTTTTGTTGAATAATACTCCCTAAATTGCTCATGTATGGATAACCCTTTCACATTTCCTATTCACTATTGAGTTTTCGCACCCACGATCCACTTTTCCTTTGATAGGTGTTTATGGCATTATATGTTCCCATTTCTTGCATTCTCTGGTCAAAATACTCTTGTTTATATCCCATTTTAAAAATCCCTAAATAATCAAATACATTAAATATCCCTAAATAGGTAAAATATTCCCAATGCCCTAAACAATTCAAATATTCCAAAAATCTCCAAAAATCCAAATATTCCCTTATGTAGAAAACCCTAAAAGATTGCATGACTCAGTATCCCATAATTTCCCCATCTGTACCCATCTCTAATATGAAATTATTAACTAGTTGTCACCCTATTTTGAAGGAGGAGGAGGAGGAGGAGGAGGAGGAGGAGGAGGAGGAGGAGGAGGAGGAGGAGATGCTGACATGCACACATCCCCCTTAGTTATATGGGTCTAATATATTAGGATAAATAAGTAACTTTTGGAATTAGTGCATTAGACAATGGTTGACCTACATTAAGATTAGGAGGTTACCCATCTATTACTAGTTATATAGAGGTCTATATAAAGGAGGTGAATATCATTGTAAACCAATCAAGTAAGTGTTAAGTCTTCTATTTGGTAGAAATATATTGGAGGTTGCCCCTCAAAGACACATTATGGAGTTATTTCTTCATAAATAAGTATTGTATGGTGTTACCCTACCTTAAGTGTATTATTATATTTCTACATATATTGAATATTTGGGCATCTTGGTCCACTAATATCTATTGTGTTGTGTTGATCTACATTATATTGTGCATATTTCTAATTATTATAATTTTAGATCATAATAGACTGGTCCACATTGGTTTCATCATGTAGTTGTGTATTCATTCAATTTCTTATGCTAGGGTGATTGGAAATGCACTTCATTTTAAATATATATTTGGTTCCATGACTAAATATTGATTATTCATTCATTCCATACTTGACTAATCATAGAAAATATGGGCACAAATTGAGAATAAAATAACATCGATTCTATTGTATTCATAACTAGATTACATAAGATAACTCATCACACAAGTGATTTATCTCATTACATATATAAGTCACATCCAAAATTACGACGGCTCAAGATTACAATTACCAACCAACCAACTAAGAAAAATTGGGGGGTATTTATACATGGTTCTACCATAACCATTTAGTTACATAAATAATTACATAGTGATGACTCACCAATGACCATTAAGAATAATGAGTCATGGGAAGTTATTACATTGAATTCCTAATAACCTAGGCCTAACTACTCCTATATGATCTCTCTATGATGGATATTCATTGTCATGAACCTATAACTACTCCTATAATCTCTCTATGATGGATATTCATTGTCATGAACCTATCTCCTCATGAATTGATCCTAGATTCATACTTGAAAAATCTTCTTTGACATTCGATTAAACTGTTCCCTAACTGATCCTAGCAACACTCTAGGTGACAATTTGGGTGACACTTCAGGTGATAATTTGGGTGACGGTTCTACCCCAATTGGTGGTATAATTTCTAGGAGCGATAAATTTTGAACCATAGCTCCGTTTGACTCCCCGTTCATATTGTTGGAAATATAAGAATGAGGAGAACATGAGGAGATGGCATGAAGATATGCTTGATGGATTTTGACCCCTAAAAACCCAATGGAAGTTCCCATAATTTTAATTTTAATAGTGCTATCTAAAAATAAAAAGTTTTTAAAAATAGTAATTTATCAAATTTTGTGTTGTTGTAAATCATGGAAGTTAAACCACTTCATCTCCCTCAAGATTGATGACCTTACACATCCTCCTACCTTCAAATTATGTATAAAAATAGATGTATCCTGATAAGGAGATTAGACATCTCTTTCCAAAGATAAGCATATATTTTCTACAATTTTGTGAGTAATAAAATATCTCTTCCCAGAGATAGCATTATATGATTGTGTTATTCTGTGTTCTTGAATTATATTTCAACCAAAACCTCTAAGTTTTGGATCAGTGCAAGACTGCATTCAAATCTAAAGAGGGGCTCTTTGAATGGTTGGTTACACCTTTTGGCTTGACTAACGCACCTACAACCTCCATGAGGATGATGGATGACATCTTGTGACCCTTCACCAACTCATTCATGGTTGTCTACCTAGATGACATACTCATCTATAGTAGAACATGGGAGGAACATCTACAATATGTCTGTAAGGTGATTCAAACTCCTCAAAAGCATAAGTTGTATGCAAATCTCAATAAGTACACATTCAGGATGAAAATAATTTAGTACCTAGGGTATGTTGTGGATGAGGAAGGGGTCCATGTCAACCTAGAGAAGATTCAAGTTATTCAAGAATGGCCTATACCAAGGACCCTCACAGAACTTCGTAGTTCATTGGGTCTTGCAAAGTTTTATCATAGGTTTGTTCTTGGATTCTCACATGTTGCTTAGCCACTAAACCAAGTGACTAAAGGAGGATCTAAAGTTACATTTTAGTGGGGTGAAATACAATAAAGAGCATTTGAGAATTTGAAAAATAGACTCTGCTCAATGCCTATTCTTGCCTTGTTAGACTTGCATCAACCTTTTGAGTTGGTGATAGATGCATTTGAATATGCCATGGGAGCTATCATCATACAACATGACCATCCTATTTCATATCATAGTGAAACTTTCAATGATACAATTAGGAAATACTTGACATATGATAAGGAGCTCTATGCCATTGTACAAGCTTGCAAATAATGGAAACACTACATCTTGGGGAAAGAGACAATCATCCACACCAACCACAGAACATTAGAATTATTTTAGACATAGAGTAAGCTATGAAATGAGAGGCACCAAAAGTGGGCCACATATATAAAATAATTCTATCTGATAATAAACCACAAAAAGGGGAGCTCAAATACTGCTATAGATTGTCTAAGCCATCCACCAATTGCTTCACTCACAATAGTTCTTGATCTATGCAAACATGAGACTACCACTTGGGGTGATCTATATGAAGTATATCTTGCCTTTGCTAATACACATCAGGTGCTCTAAGAAGGTAAACATGTCTATAATTTCTATTTGTAAGATAATGTCCTCTATCACATGGAGCATGTCTGTGTTCTAGATGTAGAGCAATAGAATATGATATGGGAAGCACATTTTAGTAGGATAGCTAGGCACTTTGGTGTAGAGAATACATTATTAGTTATTCAAAATAACTTCTACAGCCCCATATGTGGAAAGGTACCTCAAATATTTCACCCCATGTGCAATAGCCAAGCTAGAAAATAAGAAGTAAGGATTGTACACACCATTACCAAAACCAACCAGGCCTTGGGAATCTATCTCAATGGATTTTCTGTCAAGTTTTCCCACTTCAAAACATGACAAGGACTGTATTCTTGTTGTAGTTGATCATTTTTCAAAAATGGCTATCATGATTGCTTGTAGGAAAACTATGTCTACTAAGGAAACTACTCAACTATATTTTAGTCATGTATGGATCCATTTTGGTCTCCCCAAGTCCATTATTTTAGCTAGAGATAGTAGGTTCTTGAGTATCTTCTGGTCCACTCCATGGAAAATGATGGATACCAAGCTGATGAAGTTTACGACCTTTTATCCATAGATTGATGGTTAGATAAAAGTGGTGAACCACTTGATTTTCCACATGCTTTGGATGTATCAATCCATACATCCATGCACATGGGATGAGGGGCTTATTTTCATACAACATGAATATAATCGGGCCCTGTACAGCTCCACCAAGCATAGTCTATTCCAAGTATGCTTCGGGTTCCAACCCATGGCACCAATTGATGTAGCCATTACATTCTCCACCATGGAATACACACATCATATGAGATATAAGGAAATAAAAGCAACAAACTTCATTGAACAAATCTAACACATCCATAGTAGGTTCATGATATCTTGGAAAAGATGAATCAGAAGTATAAACAATGCCATGACAAACATAGGGTTACACACCATTTTACTATAGGTGACAAGGTTTGGTTGTGGATTCAAAATAAATGACTCATAGGACCACACATAAAAATTTGGCCTCTAAGATATGGTACCTACACCATCATCAGACAATTTGGAGAAAATTCTTTTGAGTTGAACCTGCCAGCCTACCTTGGTCTGCATCTAATATTCAACATGGAGCTCCTCAAACCATATCACCCTCCTCTATTAGATATGCCAGTTGTAGCAAAATAACTAGACATTGATGAGCTTGATCCATAGAGTTTTTCTCTATTAGAATAAGATCAGACTATGGACATCTAGATGAAGACAATAAGAGGGAACTCTATTCCACTTTATCGAGTGGTCAAAAGGGGTAAGCTTAGCCAACAAGGTGAGTGGCTCATAGAGAATCAAATCAAGTCACAAATGCCACACTTGATGATGAATATTGATGAAATGGGGACAATTAATTCTCAAGGAGGGATGAATGATTTGGGCAACACTTTAGGTGATAATTTAGGTGACACTTCAGGTGATAATTTAGGTGACAGTTCTACCCCAATTGGTGGCAGAACTTTCGGGAGCCATAACTTTTGAACCATAGCTCCGTTTGACTCCTCGTTAAAACCATTGGAAATATAAGAATGAGGAGAACATGATGAGATGGTATGAAATATGCTCAGTGAGTTTTGACCCTTTAAAACCCCATGGAAGTGCCTATAATTTCAATTTTATTAGTGTTATCTAAAAATAAAAAATTTCTAAAAATATTAAGTTCTCAAATTCTGTGTCGTTGTAAATCATGGAAGTTGAACCAATTCATCTCCCTTAATATTGGTGACCTTCCAAATCCTCTTCCTACCTTCAATGTATATATAAAAATAGATGTATCCTAGGAAGGGGATCAGACATCTCTTCCCAGAGATAAGCATATGTTTTCTATAATTTTTTGAACAATAAAACATCTCTTCCTAGAGATAACATTATATGATTGTGTTATTTTGTGCTCTTGAATTATCTTCCAACCAAAACCTATGAGTTTTGGATCACTAACCATATCCACTTTCCATGCCCTTACCCAATTTTTTCCCTATTGTCTGAGTCCTATGTTCTTGATTACTCTATGTGTCATGTATCCTTATTCTTCGTAACTTACCTGCTTTGCATCGTTATCTTAAAAATTAATTAATAAATAAATACAAAATTTAGGGCCCAATATCACCCCACACCAAGCCAATAGTCCATCCTAGACTATGCATTATTCTTAGCTCCCTTTGATATCAAAAATTTAGGTCGTGTGTGCTTGATCTAGCACTTTACTTCTTCCCAATGATTCAACATAGTCTAGAGCTTAGAAGTAATGTATTATACTTATTCTTTGAGCCACTTGGTCTCCTTAAGTTATTCTATAAACTCACCTGCTTGAGTTTTCAAATGCTCTAGTGATGTAGTAGCATCCTTGTAAACATCCTCAAGTGTTCTAACCTCTATTAAAACTTGTCCTCAGATTACTATAAATTTATTATTTATCTCTTATCAATGAGAACTTATCTTATTCTTAAGGGCCTCCACATCATGAAATGTTTTGGCATGATTAGCTCCATCCTTTATTATAAACATGTTCTTAACTAATTGTTGGCATTGAAGTTCTTCCGTTTGAATCCTAGTGTTTTTGATTGCACAACATGTCCCATTTTCAGTCTGAGCACGGGGAACCTCATTTACTTTAGAGTCTGATCTTATAATTAAATGAATTCATGGTTATTTCTTGTCTAATTTTTATTCAAGTTAAATTAATTCAAATATCTAAATTTACATCATTTTACTAAGTCCTAGTCTACTTATGTTTTGAAACACATGTTACAACTTACTTTCAGACTATTTCATCTTAATATTGTGCAAACTATCTAACATTTTTTGAGTTTTATGGTTTATTTTCCTAAGTAATTTAGTCTATTTTTATTCTCTTTTCAATCTAAATAATTAAGCATTCACATAGTTTCATTTTGTTACTTAGCTACTTTCATAAAAATAGATGAAATCAAATTTTTGATCAAGTGAAATGAATAAATCTATTCAAAGCTTCATTATATAATTAGTCATTTTTTGGATTTTGCCTTGGCCATTTGTATTTAATTTTATTAGCAGTTGCTTTTTAAAATTTGGATTGCTGATTAAACTTCTTTCTATTTACCTATAGGTGTTTAAATGTATCCTAACAACACCTGTCACCTTTTCATGGCTCTTGGAAACACCAAACCATCCAAAAAAGACTCTTGCTACTTATCTAATTTCACAAAATTTTCCTATAGCCATGTGTCATATTCACACTCAATGATATTTAGCCAATTTCATAAAGTTGCCCGTGGACATGTGACAATTTTTACTACTTTAAAGGACTTAGATGATTCAAAAAAACAAATCTGAATGCCATGTGTTGATCACCCGATAGTTCTAATCCCATTCAAAAATCTCTTTTGATACTTATTCAATTATTTACTTCAAGAATTACCTAGAGGAGTAACAATTTCAGCAATGCTCTAGGTTGGCAGGTCAGTGGGATGATGCCACATTGCATAATCCTACTATTATATTATTTTGGGGTAGTCCATACTAGTGCAATGCCTTTGGGCTAGTGGGTTAGTGAGATGATTCCATGTGGCATCATCCCACTACTTTTCTATCTTGAAGGTGTTCGTATAAATTGTGGAATTAGTTGATGAACGGGTGAGTGGGATGATGCCACATGCAATACTTTCACTGCCCTACTCTCATGCATATTTTTGTGTAGTCTAGAAATGATGTCAGATCCATAGAAAAGTGGATGGGTGATATGTCATTTCATGGTGGAATCTCACTTCACCATGATGTAAATGGTCAACAAGACATGCCAGTCTCCCAAGGTAGTAGAACCTTAAAAATACCACATGGTAGATCAATATTCTCTAGTAGGTTGGGCCCCAAATTCCCTAAGGTAATTAGTGAATAATTGAAGGGAATCCATGTGGAATAATATTATCAAAGAAAATGACATGCTGGATATCCAACCAATAAAGTATGAGTTTAAATTTGATGGCCCGTGTACCTGTTAAAATTATTAGAGGTCAAGAATTGATTGCATGTTTGATTTGATTTGTAGAATAAAATTATAGCTTGATAGATGATTGAAAAATTTGGGATCCAAAGCATGAATATGAATCAAGAATCAATCCAAACATGGTATTTGAATTGGGATCAAAGCACAAAGTGCATAAGATAAAGATTGCCTTAAAGATGCATGATTTCAATTTCTTAAAGATGTGGGTAGCTGGTGATTACGATGTAATCCCAACAAATTTTGGTTTCCAATGTTTGATTGATGTATGGTTTAATTGACCCAAATTTTAGGCATGCCTTCAATCTATTAGTGATTTTTAGATGCCCCCTCAAATGCATTCTTCCAATTATGCTGATGATTATTTGTAACTGACCCAATAACAAGAAAATTCTGATCATAAATCTAATATGATTTATTGAGCTTATAGAATATCAATTACAAAGGTGTATATAAATCCAAAAATATGCTCATAATATTCCTACAAAATAGGATGAGAAAAACCTATGAATAATCCATAATCTACTAAATTACGAAATAGGTCCAAAATAGACTTTATTCGACTAGCATAGTTTAAAAACTAACAAAATAATATAAAAACTATGTGAATTGTTTTATAGATAACAACCTCACTTTTACATAAAAATATTACAATGGTAAATTTATTCTAACAGTCCCCCCCTTAATTTATCATATCTAGGAGAATACAAGAGAGAAAACTTTTGAATGCCTCAAACTTATCATGTGTAAGTGACTTTGTGAAGATATATGCACACTGATCTTGAGTGGGGAAATACTAAAGCTGTATATTATTTTTTTGAACATGTTTACATATGAAATGGACTTAAACTTCAATTTGCTTAGTGAATTCATGAAAAATTGGATTGCAAACAAGTTTAAGAACACCTTGATTATCATAGTTCAAAATTATTGGCTTAGTCTGTAGAAATCCCAATCCTGTTAGTATGTGACATAGACATACACATCATAGATATATCTTCCTACAACATGATATTCTTCCTCAGTATAATAATGAGAAACAAAGTTATGATTCTTGCTCCCCATGAAATCAAACTAGATCCCAAAAATAATACAAACCCAAAAGTGGAATTTTTCATTATTGATTAAACTTGCATGATCTACGTCCATGTATCCTATCAATAAGAACTTATCATTATTATCATATTCTAGGCTATAATCCATTATTCCTCGAATATATTGTAATACCTACTTAGCTGCTTTCTAATGGCTTACCTTTGGCTCTTGCATGAATCAAGAAAGATAGTTAATAATATAGCTAATATGTGGCCTAGTGTATGTGAGGTAGATGAGATTCCCAATCAACTGATGATAAAGAGTGGAATCTATTGATGGTGATGGATTTGACTGAGACAACTGAAGCCTTGTCTCCATAAGTGTATCCATTGGTTTTCAATCCAACATTTGAAACCTCTCGAGTAATGTCTTGGTATACTTCATCTAAGAAATGAATATTTGGTGCTATTTTTTCCATAATTTCAATCTAAGATAGTAATTTAATAGCCTAAGATCTATCATGCCAAATTATTAGGTGAGATATTTCTTTATTGTATTAATCATCTTCATTGAGCTACCATTGATGACTAGATTGTCAACATAAAAAATAATAATAACAATCTCCCCCTTGCTTTTTTAGGTAGAGATTGGGATCATATGGATTCCTCTAAAAGATATGCTTTATGATATGCTCATTAATTTTTATATACCAAGATCTAGGAGCTTGTTTAAGACCATACATAGATTTTATGAATTTACACACCTTCTGCTCTTGCCCTACTATGACATAACCTTATAGTTGATTCATGTAGATCCCTTAGGAATTTTAAATGTCCATCTAATGAACGCTCCACCCAAACTATTCAACCATTACAAAAATCATTCTAATTGTCTTTACCTTAGATGTAGAAGCAAAAGTATCCTCATAGTTTATACCTTCTTTCTATGCATAACCCTTTATTGCAAGTCTTGCCTTGTGATTTTATATACTACCATATGCTTTGTATTTGGTCTTAAAGACCCATTTTCATCATATAGGCTTCTTCCCTAGTGGAATATCAACAAGTTTCCATTGGTCTTTTTTCATGAGAGACTAATATTCTGCATCCATGACATCTTTCCAAGGTTTAGACTCTAGGGATTCACAGGATATAGAGGGATCAAATGTTTCTATAATTATGTTCATTAAGGCTAAATCTACCTCTACACAAGCCATACTATGAGTCCTTACTCTTGTATATGAAGTGTTTGTAGGTTCATCCAAGTTTGGATATTGAATTGTAATAGTATATCATCTAGGCATACCTTGAGTAGTAGTTAGTGGTGCTGAGCTTCTAACTAACCATCACCACTATTTTCATTTGTAAAGTTTACATGTATGATGCCTTTATCACATGTCTATGTGGAAGATGAACTGATTTCAACTTTCTCATCAAACATTACATCCCTATTGATAAGTATCTTCATAGTGTTTGGATCAGTGAGCGGATATGGTTTTGACTTGTTATTATATCCCACACAAATGCATTCATGAATTCTTAGGTTTTATTATCCAATTTAATATTTTTATTATTTGGGACATGCACGTATGCCTTACAACCAAAAACTTGAATATGAGAGACTTTTGGCTTCATCCGAGTCCATGCTTCCTGTGGTGTACTTCCATCAAGATCTTTGGTGGGTGACCTATTTAGCAAGTATACGGCTGTGAGACATGATTCTATACAATGTCAATGAGGAAATTATGCATCTTTAACCATGATTTGAAACATCTCTATAATGACACTATTACACATTTATGCAACACCATTTTCTATGGTTTATTAGGAGTCGTGTATTGACGACATATTTAATGTTCTTTAAGGTATCTAGTGAAATTTTTAATGGTGTATTCCACCCATGATATGAGTGAAGGGACTTGATTGTGAAACCATTTTCATTCTCAATAGAGGCCTTGAATTCTTTGAAGACTTAAAATGCTTGATCTTTAGTCTTAAATAAAAAACTCACATCTTGCAGGAATGATCATCAACAAAGACATGAAAATACTTATATCCTTTAAGGCTAGAAGTCATAGGTCTACACAGATCGGTGTGCACCATATCCAATGGATAAGGAGACTAATATTCACTTTTACCAACATGAGATTTTCATTATTTAATAGCTAAATAACTAGAACAAATATCAAAAGATTTTTTTTGTGTGGGAAGAACTCTGACCATGTTGTGTTTGCTTAATGCAATAAAATACCCATAACTTAAATGACCTTATATTTTGTGCCATAGCTAAGATTTATCTATACCCTTCACAATAAGTGATTGATGATCATTATATATAAGATCAAGCTGAAACATCTTGCCTATATTCAAAGCTCATGTAATAGTTCTAGAACCTTGAGATTTTTTCTTGATAAGGTAAACTTCTCACCATGGTTATGAGAAAACTCAACTTTGAGACTATGATCAAGAATTTAATTTATAGACAATAAGTTATTAGTGAGTCTTGGAACATACAAGACATTTGTGATCTTGGTACTGTGGTTACCAAGCTATAAAGAAACATCACCTCTACCCTGAAAAGTATATGATGAGTCATCACCAAGAGAAACATTACCATGAGATCTTAATTGGTGTAAAGTGGAAAACCATTATTTTTATACTATCATGTGCCTTGTGGCACAAGAATCAACGTACCAAATAGATTTCAAAGAACAAGGTTCCTCATGTGTCTATGTAGTAAAGATGTGATCATCCTCTAAATAATGATCATCTTTAGAAATAGTGCTATTGTTTATTTTTCCAATGCTTTTATAATGGGGTTTAGGCTTCAATGATCAAGGTGGATTCTATAAAGTGGCATTATTAATGGATGAGTCATGTGTGAATCCATTATACCAATAATATTTGAGGTCATGTCCTATATTTCCACAAATAAGACAAACCTTTTATGAATAGGATTTGTTCCCCTACTAGTGTTGTTGATTATTCTGTGCAGGGTTCTATTTAGAAGTCTTAATGGGATTCTTCCCTTTAAGAGAGGAGGCAAGTGCATGATCTTCATCAGGTTCCTTTACATTTTTCATGGCTTAATCATTTTGAAACATGTAAAAAAATGAGGTAAAGGTTGATTTCTGACCCGTGACATTATACATGGTAAAACAAAATTTTATATGAAAGGGGTAGAGGTCTTAGGATAATAGGATCCAAAGAGTCATATTTTATTGGTTCAAACTATGGATTTGGATTTAAAGATGAAGAATCTAGTTTTGATTATTGAAGCTTATCCCAAGCATTGTGAGCTATAGTGGCATTATGGATATGAGGTTATACCTCATCTGAGACTTTGAACGTGATTATGAGCTTAGCTTTTTGATTGATTTTGTCATATTTTTGATGTTGATCAACATCAGTAGCATGTTAGGTCCATGTGACATAAAAAAATATCCATATGTCCTCAAATTCTAAATGGATTTTAACCTTAGTTTTCCACCCTACATAGTTGTCACCTCAAAAAAGCTAAGTATCTGGCAAACTAAAATGTGGTCCATTTATGGCCATGTGTGAAAATCTAATCAAACTTTAGAAAGGTTATAGATTGGTGGCTTATAACTCAAAAATGTTCCCCTTTATATATAATATCAAACTAATACACCATACCTCTCTTATGCGCACCTTCCTATATACCCATCAATACTAGAAGAGCTCATCCTTTTGATATACCCATTAGTACGTGAAAGAGACTAATGCACGTGAGAGAAGAATGGTATTGACTACATAGAAAATACATGAAAGAGATTCATTCTATCATTAACAACTACTTATAAGTAGTTTTGCATATGTGGGCTAAACTTCCTTATATACTTGGAAATTCTAACTGTCAAGATTTATGTCTATCGACAATAATGAATGGGTAATAGAGAGATGGTTTATGAATATTTTTAAACCTTATAACTCATAATAATTTAAAGGGTCAATTCTCAGATGATTTTTTTCATCTATGTTATGCTATAAATTTATAAGTTCAAAGATTGACATTACTATAAACATGAACTAGAGGCATCGTTGATATCAAACACTACGAAGGAGATTTTTACAATCTCATTATTTTTATGCTGATTTGATTTGTTGAAAATAAAAAAATATTAAAAATGATTTCAAATTATAATTTGTAGGTACATAAAATGGAAAATATGATTCTATAAATAAAAATGATTAAAATAATCCCTCTAATTCTCTCATTTTCTTGTTTTGTCTTTTTCTAGTTTTATCTTTTACACTTGATTGTGATTTGAACTCTAGACCTCTTATGGCTAGATTTTAGCAAAACATAAATCTACCAACTCCTCTATGCATTGATTAATATATTTTAAAGGATATGTTTGTATTTAAATTCAAGTAAAATGGGCATTTCAAATGTAAATCATACCTCCATGAGCTGAAATCCACGTCAGATTGTTTAGCTGGTAGGAATAAATCAAATTTAGATGTCCAGATAATAGGTTGTTAAACCACACCAAATTGTAGTCTTTAAAACACCTGTACATCTATGTTTCCATGTGTATGATAAATTTTTGGAAGAAAAGTGCAGAAAGTAAAGAATGAATTTCAAGAATTGGTTATATAAATACTCATTTGTATGGTCTACAGTGAATGAAAATTGATCTGCTAGTCAAAATTCTGATTCAAAAGACTGCATCACCTTGAGGCTTCTTAAATAGAGGCAAGACAACATGAAAATGTGTACATATCAATTCAAGATATTCCAACATGTAACATAGAATACCATTCAAAAGACAAAATTGAAAAATATGATTCATACATCTCACAATTGAGAAAAATCTATTTGCAACTCAATTTTATATTTAAAGTGTCTGCTACAAGTTGAAGGCTCCCAAACTACTATATATATTGATGCACAGGTGTATGAAAAAGTTTGGTATGATGATATTATAAACAAAGAAAAATATCCAAAAATTAGATCTGCCAAATTAGTTCTGTAGGCCCATAATAACAAAAAATTGATTTGCAGTAGTAAATTAACCAAGAACTAATTGTAGGCATCCAAATAGTTGTAGGACCTGCTACAAAATTGTATGTATTTTTGGAAAAGGGTGCATGTTGGAATATAAGTGTCTATAGAAAATTTTAGCCTCTAAATATGCTTGTATGATCCAATATGGACAAAGATAAATTTGTTACAGGTTTTTAGAATAAAACATGACTGAATGGCTTCCAAGATCCAAAAAGACTGTACGACTAGGTCCTAAACTATGCAAATAAATTTAAAATGGTCCAAAACATACCAAATAATATGTTTTAACTCTAATTCCTTACCTTTGGAGTTTTTATGGATTGGTGTGAAGGAAAACCTATATGATTGATTGAATTTATTGGCTTTAAATCTACCAAAAACACACCACAATCTTTATAAGTGTAATCTAACTTACACAATATAATTTTTGATAGAGTCTTTCTCTACAAATGCTCCACTTTGATACAAAATCTAAGGATAAATTCAATATGATTTATTTATCTTACAAAACATCAATTATAGAGAGGTATATAAATATCTACATATGCTCATAATAGTCCTACAAAATGGAATGAGCAAATAACCTATCAATAATCCGTAATCTACTAAATTAAAAAATAGGTCCATAATAGAATTTATTAGACTAACAAAGTTTAACAACTAACAAACTAATATAAAAACTACATGAGTTTTTATATATATAAATACTTCATTTTTATATAATAATCTTACTATGATAAAATTATTCTAACTAAAATATGATTAAGTTCAAACTCCTCAAGCCTACGTGCCTATTTACGATCAACTTCTCAATGTCATAAGGGCTAGTATTTTTCAAGACTCAGAGAATTATAATTAGGCTATTCTTTTTGGATTAGAGGGGACTATGCCTAGATGGATCCTTTTAGCTTAGATTTATAGTAGTGCACCAGTCATTTTTATTTATTTCATGATTTTCCCTACTTTCTAGAATAGTTTTTTGAGTCGAGGCTATTTGGAAGTTGAGTCTATAGCTCGTAGAGCATTTAATGAATCACAAATGATCTTTAATAGAAACATACTTAATATAAAGGCTTTATCATGTAATAAACATGGTCTACACATGCATATGGTGACCCTATTTTCCTCTTTAGCTCTACTACTTCATTCCATAGAATCTTGTACCTTATTTAGTTGAAGTTATGCTAAGTCTAGCTTACATAAGGACTAAGATATGCAAAGATTCATCTTCTCAACATAACCAAGCTAGATGACATTAGATAGCAGGCTCCTTTTTCTCTTTCTCCTTGCCCTTCTCTATTTTTATCTTTTTTTAACTAGCTTGTTAGTTTAAATTAGTTTAGTTTTTGAGTTGCAGTCTAAGTTTAATGTTCATCTTGATTGCATGTTCTTATCTATTTCTCATTTATGCATTACTAAAATTATAGGCAATAGACATTTTCATTTTGAATAAACTATCTATTCATAGATAGATCATCCTAATGGTTCACTAGGCATAAGCTCTTTAGATTTAACACATATTGATCTAGTTAAAAAACACATTGAAGAGGCTTGATATGGTATGGTCATAATGAGTCAACTAGACTACCCTACATACCAAGACTTGGTAACAAAGACTTTGGAGATATTTATTAATTCATGTCCCCTTTTAGGAAAGGAAGGGATTAACAACCCCTACCTAAGTTGGCATGTCAAAAGACCTCACAACAGATTGGCACTAGAAGGAGGGTTGACCCGATGTATTTTAGACTTATCATTTATTTTAAACTTAACACCCTCTCCTTCATACTTCTCCCAACTTTTTGTGTGATTAAAACACATCATAATATATTGGCACTAGAAGGAGGCCTTAAATAGTGTATTTCAAACTTTTCTTTTATCTATAATAGCTTAAGCTAGTTGTTTTTTAGGTTCTCAAATTAGAATACTTTTTATCTAACTATTTCAATGGGTTTAGTTTGGATAGGAATATGTAGTTTTCTTATGGACATTATAGGTCCTTCCTATGATTTGCCCAAGAACCCCCACAAATTTCATGCAAATTATATCCATGGTGGGACTTCAACTGATGGAGATCACATTTAGGCTTTTAAAGGAATTCCTTATCAGAAAGGAGATTCAACATGAGTATTGGCCTATCACCTATTTCCATTTTTTTGGGATCAAACTATTTATTCTTTGTACCTTGGTCTACCAGAAAGGTGCATCACAACATGGGCCATATTTGAGAGCCTATTCCTAGACCATTTTATTGTGTCTATTGACCCTTCTATCTTGTTCTACCAATTTGATATAGTCTGTAAAGGGCCTAATGAACTAACTAGTGTATTCAACCATAGATTACATCAAATATACACTAAATAGAGGGACCCTTTCTTGAAAATAGAGGGAATAATAATTGGGTTATATCTCAAAGCCTTGGATCCTCTAAGTGCCATGTTCATTAATATTAACCCCTCTGATCTCACCTCATTAACCTCAGTCTACTAAGAGGATGTTGATTTAGAGAAATAAATAATGATTAAAGGTATTTCTACCCAAAATATTTTAAGTATCATGCCCAATAGTCAACCCATAGACCGATATGCACCTTATAATGAAGAATTACCCCAAGCCTTTATCTAGCCAAACCTTCTAGTGACAAATGAGATCACTGCTTGTTTATTTAATGCATATGACTTAATTAATTCTATATATAATCAATAGACTATTTATTATAATTTTAATGATTTTATATTTTTAGGTGTTATTACTAATAAAGTACCATTTTTTATAGGAGATAATCAAGAGGTGATTCTCAATCCAAGCTACAAAGCTACATATCCCAATGCAACGTCTCGATTATATGAATCTAGCTGCACTACTAATGCAGATATGATCATGCATGCTAAGGACATCCCATCTTGAAAGCATGATCCATTATTTGAATGCTAAAATAGTAGTGATGATGTTTTTGAAGAAAAATTAAGTACTAGTTTTAAAAGGCAGCCTAATGGCTAGAAGGCAAATTGATAAAGAGATGCTCACCCAAAATCAATAATCTGACATCTCTTACAATTAGTTATAAGAATAATTAGAGGAATTGGAGTTATTTGATGAGGAGGATGAATCATATGCACATGAAACATTCTTATCCTATGCTTCCATCTTTCTATTTGAATATTTGATTCAATATGGTCAAAAACTTAGTGACATTAGATTGTCTTCCCCTTCATCATTTAAAAAAGATGAAACAAAAGAAGAAAACAATGTTAAGCTAAGAGGTTTATGCCAAATAGAAAACCAAGAATAAAGGGGTTATCCCTTTGAGTAGAATGAGATGGAAGAGTTTGAAATTAATGATCTATATAATTAGTTCAACCCTACAATCAAAGTAATTGATTACACCCAAAAATTCCCTTTAGCATCTGAGGTAATCAAAATGAGAAGTCATGAACATCGTGGCCTAAATGAAGAAGTCATGCCAATAGAGGTTCAAGCTGAGAATGACCTAATTTAGTCTAGCTTTCCACATAATTTGGAAACTGATGACAATTTCGTAAGGTATCTAATATGGGAATAATATAAACCACTCCTATGCCTTCTAAATGCTGAGGGTAATGAGGAAGATGCTACACAGACATCCATTTATACTAAAGAGTGGTTCATAAGTGACTCATTTATTGGCTGCCATAAAAAACATGCCACTTTTAGGTTGGATCTTCTAATAAGTTTGGTATGTATGAGTACCCATACTTATTCCTCATTATAATACAATGTATGGGATGATGTATTTTATAAACCCTATCCCTCATGTTTTCTACAATCTAGGTGCAAAAATGATGCAAAATTATATAGTCCTAGTTTGTTTAAATGGAAAGAACTAAAAATTGATAAATATTTATGGGATAGTATTTTCCATTATAGAGGACAATATAGACACAAGCAGATGTCTCCTTTACCCTTATAAAAATCGTAAAGAATCATGTGTCTAATTGATTAAAGCATGCATTTGCTTGAGAACCTTTGTAAATAATTTATTTTTTCTATTTTTGTATTTTTTCTTTTCATTCAAGTCCATTGTTGTTAATTAGGTTTACATTTATTATTTTGTTTTGTTTGGTTATTTTTTCCCCAAAAGTTCCCATTGTTAATTAAATAAATGAAATTAAAGGCTATTGTAAAGATAACATGGATGGCACTCAAAGAGCCTAATCATAATTTTACTCAAATTTATTGGGTGAACTATTGTTGTTTCTTGGTTTATTCCATGAATTTCAAAGGACAATGATTCATAACAAAATTTGTAGATTGATAACAAATATTTTATTACTTAAATCCATCTAATGCACTCAAAGAAATATCTAAAGAGAATGTGATGTTGCTTCAATTATGATTTATCTTAAGTTGTCAGGAACTTGATAATTTACTTTTACTTGTGGTTTAGGCCCCAACCCTCCAAGGATGAATTGCAAAATCTCATTTGAAAATAATTGAGTTAAAATGTAAAATATAAAATTCTCCTTGAAAGGGTGATCTTGGTAACTTTCACCATAAAATTTATATCCTAGTTGGTAGTGGAGCAAGGCCTTTGGAAGGGACCATAGGTATCTCCATCAAAGCTATAAACACTTAGATGATAGTAGATCAATGCCCAAAAAACTTCCTTCCTAAGATAAATTGTAAAATAATTTTTCCTCCAGTAGTTATGGCCTCATGCAAGTTTGAATTACTGTGTTTGAATGCAAATGAAAGAATAAATCATTGAATCACACACATATGGTTTTGGTAGGATTATAGCTTCATACTTGTTCCTATTGATATTAGTGCATTTGAATTATGAAATGTTCCAAGTAATTGATTACATTTAATGCTTTTTCTTATGAAGTCATAAATTTTAGATTCTTGAAATACTCAAGAGTATTTCCCAACATGAGTCACCATTTATTATTGTTTTCACATCACTCCCCATTTTTAGTCTAAAAATAGGGACCCTGTTTTGCTTTGGAGTATGATCTTATACTTTAAGGAGTTCATGGTGGTTGCTTGTCTAATTCAAATCTAGGATAAATTAATTTAAATATCTAAATTTACATCATTTTATGAAGTCTTGGTCTACTTGTTTTCTTGTGGTTTGAGACACATTTGATAGCTTATTTAAGACTATTTTGCCTTAAGATTGTGCAAACTATCTAACCATTTCAGAATTTTATGGTTTATTTTCCTAAGTAATGTGGTCCATTTCAATTCTGATTTCAATGTAAATGACTAAGAATTGACATAATTTCATTATTTTACTTATCTGCTTTCATAAAAATGTATGAAACTGGCTTTTTAATCGAGCAGAATGGTTAAGTCTGTTCAAAGGTTCATTTTATACTTAGTCATTTTTTGGCTTTTGCCTTGGTCATTTTTATTTATTTTTCTTAGCCATTGTTTTTTTAAAATTTGGATTATTGATTGGTATTATTTTTATTTACTCATAGGTGTCTAAATGTATCCTAGTTCCACCTAACACCTTTCCATATTTCTTGACAGTTCCAACTCATGCAATAAAGACTCTCAAAACTTAGATGATTTCATAAAAGTTACCAACAACCATGTGGCACCTTTTCAAGGCTCTTGCTAGCCAAAATCTATCCAAGAAGTATTTTAGGACTTGTTCAATTTCATGCTTTCCCTAGAGCCACATGTCACATTTTGGTTCAGTGGGACTTAGCCGATTTCACAAAGTTGCCCAATGACACATGACACTTTTCTTTACCTCTAAAGACTTAGAATATTTGACAAAGTAAGTCCTAGTGCCATGTGTTGATCACCTAATAGTTCTATGCCAATTCCAAAATACCTTTAAAAAATTAGTCAATTCTTTACTTCAAGAAATGCCTGGTGGGGAAATGATGTCAATGATACTCTAGGCTGGTGGGTTAGGGAGATGATGCCATATGGCATAATCCTAATGCTTTATTATCCTAAGGAGTTTTGTTCTAGTGCAATGCTTTTTAGATAGTGAGTCAATGAGATGATTCCATATAGTATCATCCCATTGCTCTTTTATCTTGGAGGTGTTTGTATAGAGCATGGAGATGGTAGATGAGTAGGTGAGTGTGATGATGCCATGTGGCATAATCCCACTGCCCTGATCTCTTAGATATTTTTGTGTAGGTAAAAAATGATGTTATATCCTCAAAAAAGTGGATGGGTGAGATGTCACCATGTTATTAAATCTCACTTCACCATGATGTAATTAATTAACAGTACATGTCAGTCTCCTAGGGTGGTAGAACCTTTAGAATGCCATGTGGTAGATCATCATGCTTTGGCAGGTGGGGACTAAAATGACCTAAGGAAATTAGTAGAGAAGTGAGGGAAATCCATGTTTTAATATCTTGTTAAATAAAATGACATGCTATATATATATCTGACAAAACACGAGTTTAATTTTGATGACTTGTCTACCCATCAAAACTATTAGAGGCCAAGAATCGATTGAATGTTTGATTTGATTTGTAAAATCAAATTGAGGTTAGACATATGATTGAAAAAGGTAGGATTCAAGGCATGAATAATTAGGTTTCAATCCAAGCATTTCATGTGAATTGGGATCAAAACACAATGCACATAAGATAAAGACTATGTTAAAGAGGCATGATTTCAATTGCATAGAGACGTGGGTAGCTAATGATCATGATGTAGTCCTAATGACATTAATTTTCCAAATTTAAATTAAGGCATGGTTTAATTTCCCCAAATTTTAGGCACACTTTTAATTTATTAGTTATTTTGAGATGTCCCCTCAACCACAATATTCTAATCATGGTGATGATTATTTATAACCACCCCATTAGCAAGAAAATTTGATTGAGTTTGAAATCTTCAGGCCTACATGCCTATATAAAATTGAATTCATTTTCAAGACTAAGATTATTATGCTTAGAATACTCTTTTTGGATTAGAGGAGACTATTCTAGGATCCTTTTAGCTTAGAATTAGAGTAGTGGACCAGTCATTTTTATTTATTTCATGGTTTTCCTTGCTTTATAGAATAATTTTTGAGTTGAGGTAGTTTAAAAGTCAAGTCTGCATCTCATTGAAAATTTGATGAATCCCAAATGATCCTTAATATAAACATCCATATTATGAAAGATTTTTTCATGTGATAAAATAGGTCTACATATGCATATGGTGACCCTATTTTTCTCTTTGGCTCTGCTACTTTATTTCACAGACTCTTAAACTGTACTTAGTTGGATTTGTTCTAAGTCTGGCTCAACTAAGGATTGGTCTATGCAAATATTCATTTGCTCAATAGAAATAGGTTGGTTGACATTAGATAGTGGCCTCCTTTTTCTCTTTATCCCTACCCTTCTCTCTCTTTTTCTTTTTTAATCATTATGTTAACTTAAATTAGTTTAGTTTTTGAATTGTAATATAAGTTTGATGTTTATCTTGATTTCATGCTCTTATCTATTGTTCATTTATAAATTTTTGAAATTATAACCAATAGATGTTTTCATTTTGAATCAACAATTTTTTCATAGATAGATCATGTGGTTGGTTCACTAGGTATAAGCTATTTAGCTTTAATGCATAGTGATCTAGCTAAAATACACTTTAAAGAGCCTTGATATGGTATGGTCATAACGAACCGATTGGGTTACCCTATGTTTTAACCATACAATACTTAGTGCATGAAAATAATATGTTATTAAAGGGATGAGTATGTGCCTTTACCAAGATAGCAAAGATGTAAATAAAATGTACTTATCTAGGGCAAAATAGGTGTTTCTATGACTTAGAAGTCTAAAATAGGCTTGATAATCAATTATACATCTTTTGTTACATGATTGTAGTTGAAATCAAGATTCAGAAAGTATATCCGTTATGAGGACAATAACTCCATGTGGTGCTAGTGTCCAATATTGGTGTTAGTGTCCTTCTTAGAGATGCTTTCTAAAATTTTTAGGGAAGTTGTAGGAGAGTTTGGGGGACCTGTAGGTGATTCTATGTCTTCTAGAAACTCAACTATGTCACTATTTTACTTGAATATATTTTGAAACCCTAATGAATACCTGAACACATGAAACAACAACTGAATTAAATTCAAAAGATAAGGAAAAACTAGGTTGTGGGATATTATGATCACGTAGAGTAAAACTCCTATTATCTTAACAAAATAGGGAAAAACTAGGTTGTGGGATATTACGATCACATAGATTAAAACTCCTATTATCTTAACCACTACCCACATTAACCCCAATGCACATGGTATGATAGAATGCATTTTACTTAGGCCCTTCTTTGATCAAACATGCAAGTCTAAATATGATAGGTGAGTAATATACAGAGTATTGAACTACACTATTAACTGATTTTATGTAATTATGTGACAAAATAAAAAGTGTTAGATGTAAAATGTCTTGTGAGGATGTTTATATAGAAGGAAATTTGAATCAAATGTAAGACCTTGTTTTTTGGTTGACAAGTTGCAAAAAGAGGGATAAAAACATAAGAGAAGGCTCAAGGGAGGGTTAGGAATCATAACATGAGATAAAATGACCATTGGACACTAGATCCATAATTGGACAGTAGCACCACATGAAAATACTCTCTAGATAACGATGATAGTGTCTTAAGGCCTAAAAACAAAGTTAAGACTAGGAAAGACAAACTAGGGGCCCCTGTGATTGGGAGGAATTGACTCAAGACCACTAGGGATGCAACGAATAGGGAAAAGAAGACATAATAAAGATCAAAAGACCCAAAATGACCATGGAATAAGGGCTACATTCATCACTAAGAACTTAATGTGAAAGATCAATAAAATACATAATACTTGTGGTTGATTGACCAAATTAGGGTGTATACATTTACTCCCCTTTTATTCTATTAGTGCAATGAAATGAAAGTACTAGAGTAAAATAAAAAGAGAAATGTGTACCTGTGCTTACCTATGTAAATGTGTTATGGACCTAGATCACTTCTTGGACAAAGAAGTGGATAGGAGTTAGAGTGGAGTATGTGAAGAAGAAATCAATAATGTGGGTGTGTTCTATACTGAATTTGAATATGAATTGAATCATGATGAACAAACCTTATTTTTCCCCACCTTGATATCTGAATTGAATCTAAGTATGTAAACTAAATATGTATAGATATAAGGCCTAATTTCCCCCACTTTAAATGCACTAAATCTGATCATGTAAACTAAATATGTGGAGAAACAAGGCCTACTGACCCCCTCTTTGATATGTGTACTAAATTTGAGTATGTAAACTAAATTTGGGGGTCAAAATTGTCACTTGACCAACATAATATGGGTCTAGTGGAAGCCTATAGGTTAACTATTGTAGATAATCATGTGACCCAAATTGGTTAAATCCTATTGGTATCTTGGTGACATCCTGGTAATGATCTAAGTGTAACTTAGCAATTTGAAAATAGATATCAAGGGCATTTTCTCTACATCATGACCCCAATCTTGATATATGAATAATGTAATTGTGTATTTGAACATCTATATATCTGAGTCAAATTATATATCTGAATCAATTTTTTTTTTGAGTCAAACTATATATCTAAGTCAAACTATATATCTAATCCAAAATGTAATCTAAGTCAATATATATATATATATATATATATATGAGTTAAACTATATATCTAAGTTAAACTATAAATTTGAGTCAAACTATATATTTGAGTCAAATTGTATATCTGAGTCAAACTATATGCCTAAGTCAAATTATATATCTAAGTTAAACTATATATCTAAGACAAACTATATATATAAGTCAAACTATATATCTTATTTAAACTATGTGTGAGTGAAAATGTATACCTAAGATAAACTATATATTTGATTCAAACTATATATCTGAGTCAAATTGTATATTTGAGTTAAATTGTATACATGAGTTAAACTATATATTTGAGTAAACTTGTGTCTGTATATTTGTATTTGAGTAAACCTATGTTTGAATATCTATATCTTAGTAGACCTCTCTATCTAAATATGTAGATCTAAGTAGACTTATATATCTGAACCAATCTATTTGTATTTACCCCATTTTAGTGAGAGATCTGATATCGAGGTAAGGGTGTCTAAGAAAAATTGGTAATGACCAATATGATGGTGATAATTAGCTGGGGTGATGTTATTTTAGTTTTGAATAATTTATTGATTGTGATGGAGTTGGTTGATGAAATTGGTAAATGGGATAAACCATATGAGTCAACGTATATTTTTAAGCCAAAATGTATATCTAGGTTAAACTATATACCTAATTCAAACTATATATTTGAGTAAACATGTGTCTAAATAAATAAATAAATAAATAAATATATATATATATATATATATATATATATATATATATATATATATATATATATATATATATGAGTAGACCTATGTGTTTGAATATGTATGTCTAAACCAATATGTGCGTATTTACCCCCTTTTGGTGAGAGAGCTGAGATTGAGGTAAGGGCGTCTAACCAAAAGTGGTAACAATTGATATGATGGTGATAATTAGCTCAGGTGATGTTTTTCTGGGTTTTAATAATTTTTTTATTGTGATAGAGTTAGTTGTTGAAATTGTTAAATGGGATAGACCTTTGGTCTATATTGAGTTTGTTAAGGGAATATAGGTTTTGTCATTTTTAGAGTTGAATGTGATTAGGATATTAATGGAATCAATATAAGGTGAGGTACATTTAGGTCAAGTAGCATGGACAAGAAATATATCACAAATTGGAGTCATGGTTCTCTAGATATCATATTTGAAAGAAGTTATCATTAGTTGGTGAAATTAGCATGCAGGGTCAATCTTAGTAAGGTAGAATTTTTAGAAATGTGACTTAAATAGGTTAGTTGATTAGTTTGACAATTAATTTGAATCATTTGACTTGATATTGATTATTTTCTATAATCTAGAAATCATGCCAAGGAGACGAGGAATGACGTTAACATGGTATGAGGAGGTGGAGGCACTGATTCAAGCTAGGGAGGAGGTTACCCTAGTAAGGAGCTTGTTATTTTTCCCATTTTTGTCACATGTAGTACATTTTTTACTATTTTTTGGAAATCTAGTAGTTCAGGGCCATTTTTAGAAATGTGATGCTATTATCCTAATAATGGCACTAGTGTCTAGGACATGGCACTAGTATCCTAGGTATGGTGCTACTATCCATTATTACTATCCCATATGTAGTGTTAGTGTCCACTAGGCTTAGTTTTTGATGTTTTTAATTACTGAATGGTGTTTGATAGCTATTTTTATCTATTTATCTATTACTTTATGATATTAATGTCAAATTTGGTTGTATTTTATAGGTAGATGTGTACATGAGAGAGTTATAGAGTGGCCAAATGATGGATACATTATGTGGATTGACCTTGATAGATGTAGATATGGTCATGGTAGAGAGATCCAATTTGAGTCGCATGGCATCCTTAGATCTAATACCCTAAGATAAACACATGATGACTACACTGTGTGAGAGGTGGGTTGTAAATACCTACATGTTTTGGCTACCTACTGGGGAGATGACTATCACCCTTGAGGATGTGTATAGTATTATGAGGCTACTAATTACTAGGCAGAGAGAAGCATTACAATAGGATACTAGTGATCAAAATCTATAGAGTGGGATACTAGGTATTTTTTCATGATGTTTGTGGGCCCCTCATCATTTAAGGAACCCTAATGATATATTATTATTATGGATTGTCACAATAAATGTCTCATAGTTTTGGAAGTTCTTAGCAAAAATTTTGGCTTCATTTATGGCTATGGATGGGAGTGGGATATCAATATAATATAAGATGTATGAGATAGTACAAGACATAGAGGAACACAACACCATGTATTCATGGGTCACACTAAACTGTCCCACTTGTATTAGGATTTATACTACTTTACATAGGAGATGTGTGTAGGAGGGATTGGATCTTACACACTATTATATTGTTAGGCATATGAGAATATAACAATGAATAGACTAGTGTTGCCTTGAATAAGTGATTGGGATCACCCTCAAACATTTTTAGAGAAGTGGACTAGTATGACCCGTATGCCTAGGAGGATCATGATGTAGTGTCAGTACATGATTAATAGGTTGATAACTAGAAACATTATTTAGAGGCCCTATAGGTGATATGAGGGATGACCTAAGGATGATATTCATTTGAGATAGGTGTGAGTTTTTAGCTACATGAGTGTTGTGTCAATGTATTCAAGAGTTTCTAGTTTGAGCTGATGACATGGTAGTTTGGTGTTACTCAGGATGTGCCACTGGCACCATTATTGTGGTTGAGGAGTTTTCGGGCTCTAGTGAGGCTAGGTAGTAGGCTTAAACCATCAACTATGGAGTTAGCTCCTATTTTTTTGATAGAGTAGAATTTAGTGATTGATATACTAAATGTGGATGATGTAGGAACTACTAATGCCTATGTATCTTGATGGAGAGATCATAGATGGCCACCTCTATTCTTAAGAGGTGGGATCATCATGGAGGATGTGTTGAATGTGGATCCCCTTAGGTATATTGATGGTAGGTTTCCATTGTATGTTTTTATATTTTATTTACTTAGTTACGTAGTTACTTAGGTAGGTATTTAAAGCATTATGTTGATATATGCATGTTTTGGTGATGATGAGTATTGGGAGACTACCATTGAGTCTGTGTTCTAAGTAATGAATTGACATATTAATGATGATGATGTGGATAGTGGATTAGTTGATAGGGACACAAATTTTGTTATTGTTTATGCTCATTTGTTTGATCGATCAGTGATCGTTACTATAACATCTAGGTAAGAAACTGTTGACATGGATGAGGCACATGTAGAGTTACAGAGATGGACCATTCCCACACTTGATTTTCTAAGTGGAGAAGGTAATTTCATAGTAGATGATTATATACATCTACAATGAGAGTATGCTAAGTGTATGGTCTAGTTGGGTGTGTTATAGGAGAGAAAGTAGATGCAGGCCTCGATCAAGGTCACAGAGGGATAGTGGGACCTTCAGTTCTAGTATGGATGTATTTGAGAGTGAGAGTGAGGGGGTTGGTCCTAGTATCCATGTCCAAATTATTTAGTGATTTAAAAAATTTGTATTAAAATTATGTTTTGAGTTATATATATCAATTTTTGTTGTTATATGGACATTGTGTATATTGGTATCTTGATTTGGTTACATTGCACATTTTTACATGTGTTTGATTATTTTCATTGTGGTAAATTGTGATATTGGATTATGGTATGTGTATAAGTAATGGTAACGAATTTCTAATCTATTTATAAATGTTTAAGTAGACATGTATAGTGGACTAAGAATGTTATTTGTTAGTATATGTGTTACACTAATCTCATAGGATATCTCTGTGTGGATCATGTAACTATAGTATGTACTATCTAAACTTAGATGACATGGTAAACAAATGACCATACTGATCATGATGTGTCAATGTAGAAGCAGACTCTAAAACTGAAACTACATGTGATAAACTACTAGTAACTATGTGTGTAGGCTTTATAGCAAAGAGTTTGATTGGCTATCATTCTGAAAGTGTGCTTGAAGATCTATGATCTCTAGTAAATATTTTCATTGGTTGTTAGACTATGTTCTAATTTTTGTGATCTCTTACAAATATCTTGATCAGTGGTTGAATTGAGATTGTGCTCTAATTTCTATGATTATTGTCAAATATCTTAATTGGTAGGTGAACTAAGACTATTCTATGATCTATATGCTTATTTACTAATATCTTAATCAATGTGTGAATGGAGATTGTGTTCTGATCTCTATGAATTAGGTGCCATCTCTGTTGAATCTATGGTGCATGAGATCTCTCATAAATAGGTGTCTTAAAAACCAAATGGCTTGTATGATGAGTAACAAATGGATCCTTAAAGGGAATGTCTTCGGATAACTCGATTGTAAAGGATTGTGATTTATGAGACTATGGAGATTGAGATATTAGTTCACCTTATGTGAATTTTATAATGCCTCTATTGACATAATGGTCAATATGATCTTATATTGCATAATAGTTGTTGTCTAAATGTCCATTTATTTTATGAAAATTATAATATGGATTATTTTGTATCCTATGTAGATGGTGTGTTGAATGGTGATGAGTAAGGGGAAGTGTGGTCACCTATTTATCTAGTAATTTAAGTAAGATATCATGAGGCCTGTCTCTATTTAAAAATTGTATAACCCCTTTGTGTGTGTTTTATATTCTACTCATTGTAGGAGGTACTCTGTGAAGTGGTTCTTTGCCCTTGCTGAGTATATTTATTGGTTGTTAATGTTTTACTTGTTTCTTAATGATAAGTGGAGTAGGTTATTGTACCATGTTAGATGACTGTAGCTCTAGGAAATATACAATGAAATCTACCTCTGAATGTGTATCAACTAGTCCCAATTCTGTCTCTAATGCTATATCTATGTTACATAAATGCCAAAAGGTTTTGGATGTCTGATATAATAATTTATACTTAAGAGGAAAAATGAGGCCTCTAAAAAATATGTATTATAACTCTAAATCTATTAGTTGGTAAATCAACTAATGCATATGAGAGGATCTTTCCTGAACAAGTTAGTAGATAATTGCAAATACATGAAATAAATTATGAAATTAGCAATATATTAACTCAAATAAGCTAAACTAAATTACAATGGCTAAATTGTAGAATCATTGGCCTATTCAAGGGGGTAACCTCCTTTGAGAAATATCAATATAATAAATTCATGGATGCTTTGATTAGCCTCAATACTTATATACTAAGTCTAATCTAAGCAACTACTACTTCCCATGAATGTGGGATAAAACAAAATGCTCACAGGATGACTTACAAAGTATATGCATCCATAACAAATATTGCACTAACAAAATAAAGAGAAGGGGTAGTACATGTTCCTAACATCCCCTCCCTTTTTACAAAATCTTTATCCTTAAAGCTTCAGATGTGGGAATTGGTGCTGAATCTAAAATAGTGGTTCCTATGATGCATTCTTTGGTTGTATTTCATGCCATTGAATTAAAACCTCTATGATAGAATGAGAGACAAGTTAGTGTGTGTGCTTGTCTAGGATTGACTTCAATTTGAGAATGATGGATCCTCTTATTATCAAGTTTTGGTAAAATAGTTTACACTCTGATGTTTGTTCCAAGAACTTTCTTTAGATAAGAGACATGAAATACTAGGTGAACTCAAGAAGAAGGTGGGAGCTCCAACTTATAAGTAAGTAACCCAATCTGTTGGAGAACATTATAGGGCCCATAGAACTTGGGAGCTAGCTTATGACACCTTTTGAGTTTTAGGGATAATTATTTATAGCTATAGGTGCTGATCAGCTTGTTATTTCATTCAATTTTGTGCCATATGAATATTATCTTGTAGGGTGCTGAGGATTAGATCCTAGGTTTAAAGAATCATGTCAACTGATTAAACTAATGAACTATTGGGGGTATACAGAAGGAGCACTAGTGGTGCTTGACCATAGAATACTTCATATGGAGTCATTTCATTGAAGTGTGATAGGAGGTATTGTACCACCATTCAGTGAGAGGGAGCCACTTTTCCCATTGATGTTCTTGTTTTGAGGTGAAATAATGAAGGAAAGTTTCCAAGCATTTATTTATAATTTTAGTTTTCCCATCCATTTAAGGATGATATCCAAAACTCATCTTCAGTTGGGTGCTAGTGTGGTGAAATAGTTCTATCCAAAAATGGATGGTGAAGGTTGCATCATGATCTGAGACAATAGATGAAGGAATGCCATGAAGATGGAAAATCTGGTCCAAGAAAATTTGTGCAGTTGTGGAGGTAGTATAGGGATGGATGAGGGCACAAAAATGACTATATTTAGAGAGGAGATCAACCACATACAAGATCACTATTTTCCCTCTAGATTTTGGGAGATCTTAAATGAAATCCATAAAAATATCAGTCTAAATCCTAGTAGGGATGGACAAGGGTTCAATCAACCTAGGGATGAGTGTTGTTTCACCCTTGTTGCATTGGTAGGTATCATATTTATCTACCATATGTTAAAATGAATTTTACATTCCCTTCCCAAATAAGTTGTGTCATGCTCACTCATAAGTTTTGAGAAACCTTGAGTGACTTGTAGATGGAGAATAATGGAGTTCATAGGATACAACCTGCTAAAGATCTGTGCTCTAAGGAAGCACCAGATGACCCTTATATAATAGAGAATCACCATCCCAAGAATAATGTGATCTAGTAGAGGGTTTAGTGGCCAACTATTAAATGATTTGAGATAATGAAGATTCATTGACATGCCCCTGCTATACAATGTCCAAAAAATTTGGAATAAGCATGGAAAGAGATGAAAGGGAAGCTTGGTCCATAAATATACGAGACAGAGCATCAACCATAATATTGTCCTTACCCTTCTTGTAAGTGATATCATAGCTATAACCCATGATTTTTCTGACCCATTTATATTGTGATGGGGTGGAGATCCATTGTTCCAGGACATAATTAGACTATGGGGATTAGTTTTGATGCAAAAATGATTCCCTAGTAAGTATGGCTTCCACTTATGTACTACATGCAAAATGGACATCATTTCATTCTCATAAGTATAGAGTACTAAATTATTGACAAAAAGGGCTTTGCTAGTGAACACAATGGGACATCCTTCTTGGAAGAGAATAGCACCAAGTCCATTATCAAAAAGCATTACTCTTGATAGTGAAGGTCTTGGAAAAATATGGCATAGCTAGAATAGGTGTAGTACACATAGCTTATTTTAATTCTTTAAATGCACACTCAATAACTTGTGTCCATATAAAATAATCCTTTTCAACATAGTTGTTAGTGGAGCTGTAATCTTCCCATAATCCTTGACAAACTTGTGATAGTATCTAGTCAACCCCAAAAAACCATGGAGGATCTTTAGTGTCTAAGGATGAGACCGATTTGTCATGGCAACTATTTTTTCAAGATCCAAATGAACCACTTGGGTTGAAATAATATACCTAAGATACTCAAATTTATCCTAGCCAAAAGCATATTTAGACTATTTTTCACAAAGATGATGGTTAGAGAGAAGTTGGAGTGTGAAGTACAAATGTTAGAGATGCTCAAACCATGTTTTACTATAGATGAAGATATCATTAAAGAAGACCATGTTTTTTAGGTAGAGATGGAATATTTTATTCATCAATGCTTGGAATGTTGACAGAGAATTAGTGAGTCCAAAGGGCATGACTAGAAAATCATAATGGCCATTATGCATGTAAAAACCTATCTTAAGGATATCATCCTCATGAAGCTAGATCTGGTGATATCTAGAGCGAATATCTAGCTTGGAAAAAAAATGAGCACCATGAAGCTCATCAAGATCATCAATAATAGGGATTGGGAACTTATCCTTGATTATGATGTGATTAAGTGCATTAAAGTCAATGAAGAGAGGCATCATGACCCATCTTTTTTTTGAACAAGGAGAATTGGGGAAGAGTATGGGCTGGTACTAGGGTGAATAATACCTTGCTTTAGTAAGTCTTGAATGAGCATCTTGATCTCAGTATTTTGCTAAAATGGGTAGTGGTAGGGCCTGATATTAGGAGGAATGATTATAGGAAGGAGATGAATATGGTGGTCCTCTAGATGTGAAGGTGGCAATCCCACTGGTTCAACAAAGACACATGCATAACTATATAGAATGGTTTGTAGATAAAAAGTAATGGAGATCATTGACGGTTGCATTTGAATGAAATAGAATTGATAATGACATCATGTAAATTCTTATTAAGAAGCTTTTCTATATGATGTGAACTTATGATGCTGAGATACCCTAGTTGTAAACATTTTAATGTGTGTTTTTGCCCATTATTTAAAAATTTCATCCAAAGTTTAGCAAAAGCCTATAAGATGGGTCCAAGTGTATGTAACCATTAGGCTCCCAAAACAACATCACATCTACCTAAGGGTAAGGCAAACATGTTGGAACACAATTTATAATCTACAATAAAGAGATGCACATTGAGCCACTTTCATTTTCAAGGTAATGTGCCCCCATTAAAAATCATGACTTCAAACTTGGAGAAAGGATAGATAGAACAATCAGTTTGTTTGGAAATCTAAGGGTTAATGAAGTTATGAGTGCTACTAGAATCAATGATTATTATGAGAGGGAAATTCTTAAATTAACCCCTAACCTTCATGGTTTGTGGGGTGGTGACTCCTACTAAGGCATGGGGAGAGATCTCTAGTTGGTATTCTTGAGAAGCAGGTTCCATAATCAGTTGAGCTTTTTTTAGATCATCTATTTTATCTTGAACATATTCCTAATATTCAATTTTAGGTGGAGAGTCCACATCTAATTGGTAGAGATTTTTCTTGACACATTGATGTCCCTGAGTGAATTTGTCATCACAATTATAACATAGTCCTTTTTATCTATGGGCTCACATCTCTTATTTAGTTAAATGCTTGATAGGAGTGATTTTGGGGGTTGACATTGTTTGAGATCATTATGGAATTGTGTTTTTGAATGGAGAAAAATTGGATTTGAATCACTGCTAAGTTGTGACCTTGTCCTCTGCCAACTTAGCCAACCCTAAGGCATCTATCATCATATTGGGCTGGAACATTTTGAACTTATATTGAATTACATCTTTTAGTCCATTAACAAAGCAAATATTAAATAATTCATTAGATAATACTTCTGTGTGATTGCTAGGTTTTCAAATTCTATTTGATATTCTCTCATAGTTCTTATTTGGCAAAGTTTAGTGAGTGATCTAGTGAAGTCATCAAAAGCACTAGGGCCAAATCATTATAAAATAAGGGTGCAAAAATTAGTCCATATGGGCTTGTCATGAGGCTTGGTATACCAATAACACCATTTAAGGGATTCATGTTCCAAGTGAAAGGATACAAGTGGGACCTTATTGGTATCAAAATTATTATGCAGACTAAAATATTATTTTTCCTTATAGATCCATCTAGTCAGATTTACACCATTGAATCAAGGAAAATTAAGCTTTAGCCCATGAAAATTACTAGAAGAAGAAAACCTAGTGTCTGAAGAAGAGTCTAGATGACATCTATTATTCATGGTGGTATGTTGAAGACTGAGACCAATAATTTTTTCATCAAGATGTTTGATGTGGGTCTTGAGGGCAGCAATTTCATCCTCCATGTTTTTTGCTCTTGTTCGAGTTACTATCATGACCAAAATAAGATTTTTTTTTTAATGGGTAGGAAAATGAGAGTTAAGATAGTTTAGTAAGGGTTTTTTTTTTAAAAAAATTTGGGACAAATTAAAAGGGGTAAAGGTACTTTTACTAATTTATTTTTAGAGTGTGAGTATGATTGATGAATGTGAAGGCAATTTCAAGAGTGAAAATGGAAAAACTAGAAAATTTATCAAAGAGAGACAAAGGAATAGAAAAGAGAGATGGAAATTATGGAATTTTTTTGAGGTAAATGGACAAAAATAGAAGGTATGGAAAAACCCAAAAAAAAAATAAAATTGAGATTTGTGAGAATTAGGAGTGGAATCAGGATATGAGACCTCAATGAAAAAAATGTAGAGAATGGAATTTTAGGTGTCTAGATAAAGTTTGAGGATCAACAGGGTTATAGATGGAGAGATATAATAAAAAAACTAAAAAAAAATTACTCCATTTTTTTTTGTTTTCTATCCAATATTTGCTTGCAGGTCCTCTGAGAGTCTACTGATAGTTTTTTAAGATTGATAGGATGAAGATTTTATGGTTAATGTTTTTAATCAACTTTTTGAATGTAAGTCCTCTGAGAGTCTTCTGATACTCTACTAATTGATGTTTTGAGAGTCTACTAGGAATATTATAAAACTGATAGAATGGGCCCCAAGGTCCAATGGATGCCTAAGGTTGTATAGATATCTCTCTGGCCACTAATGCCATCTGAGTGATTACCGCTCTCCAAATTTTTTTGGCCTTGGGTTTACCTCTAAGTGATAGCTTTTAGTTTTCCTCATGGGTGGGAACTACTCAATCAGGAAAGGGCCATTACCCATTTTGTTGGTAGGTCCTCTCAATGGGCCAACTATTTTGGGGTTCCTATGGTACTTCTCATAATGAGTTTGAGGGCTTTCACCGAAGCATTTCCCATAGTTATGCAATTTTTTTTATCTTGATCCAAAATAGATTATTGTGATGAAGAATAATTATGTAGTAGAACATAGTTAAGACTTTATGAGAAAAATACTTAAAGGAATTATGCAGTAGAACAAAGTTTAGACTTGCTAAAAAACAATTGGCCCTAGAAAGTGATCTGATATCAGATGAGAGAATCCTTCCTAAGTAAGTTAGTAGATAATTGTAAATACACAAAATAAACTATGAAATTAGCAATATATTAACTCAAACAAGCTGAACTAAATTGCAATGGTTGAATTACAGAATCACTGGCCTCTTCAAGGAGGTAACCTCCTTTAAGCAAGCTCAATATAATAAATTCATGAATGCATTCATTAGCCTCAACACATACTTATATTTTAAGTATAATCTAAACAACTACTACTTTCCATGAATGTGGGATTAAACAAAATGCTCATGGGATGACTTACAAAGCATATGTTTCTATAAAAATTATTACACTAAAAAAATAAAGAGAAGGGGTAGCATGGGTTCCTAACAACATACACGACTTGAATATTATAATGTACTCAATTATTGGTTCTATCTCATCCTAGTGTAGTGAAGGTAACCTCTCATATGTGACTCAAGGTCCCTTATTCTATATGTAGTGCTTGATAAATGTTGCTTCTAACTCATCATATGTATGTAGTGACCCACTAGGGAGTACATGATGAAACCAATTTAGTGCCTCCCCTTCTAGGGACTTTAAAAATAACTGTAGTAAACTCAACTTCTTGGTGACATGTGCCATGGATTTCAAATAAGCCTGATGGTGAAAGTATGGGTCTCCATGACCATAAAATTTAGGTACAAACTATAACTAAAAGTTGGGTTGAATCTTTGTAGTGAAGATTTTATATGGAATAGGATTACCATGGATGGCATTGGAATCCGCCTAAAAGTGGTATGATTTACGGTCTAATGTGAGATGGTGTACTTATTGTTGCAAATCTCCCACAACATGCACCAATGATATTACCTCTTATGAAGGTATATTATCATCATCAAAGAGTTTATTTAACTCTTGAATTTTGTTATTTATATTAGCCATTTATATATTGTATCAAGGATATTTTTTAGGTTGTATTGGTTTGATCTATGTAACCTTTGGAGGGGTGATGCCTTGGACTTGGTTATAGGGAAATGAGCTATCACCCTCATGTAGGTTAGTTTGATAAAAAAATTCTTCTGTAGTGAGGGGGGTTGAGGGAGATTAATTAGTATCTCTTATTTTGTTAATTTGTAAAGAAGTATCACATGCTAATGGACTAGAAGGTACTTTATTATCATGAAAATTTAAGTTATGTAAACTATGAACATAAGAATAAGTGTGTGTGTGTGTGTGTTTTATAATTTGAATTAATTATTTTGAACATGATAAATAGGTGAATTAGGGGGAGAAATAAAAGGTGTAGACTCAATATATTCTTCACCATAATCATAGTAATCATCATTTTTCTAAGGTTCATAAAAATCCAATTTTAATTCACTTGTATAAGTAAGAGTATAAGAAGTATCATTCACATGATCAATAAGAGAGATAGTGAGATAATATTTTAACTTTTTACTACTATGCAATATATCATCATATGTGGGTGTAATACAATGCATTTCTTCACTAGCTGTGTGTGGACTGCATGAATGGTTATTGATTTCAATATTAGAGTCAAGGGTAGAAGTAGTAATAATGTTTTCATTTAACATATTATGACATGTAGGAGAAGAGTTAGAGACATTTTAATTATCAATATTTTTCAAAGAATCATTTCAATGAGCTTGGAATGTAAAAGAAGGTGATAAAATAATTTTGTCTACTCTAGTTTGTGCATTGGTAAAAGCTATAATATCATTGGTACATGTTTCTTCAAATTTAACTGAGAAGGGTAAAAAAGATGCATTGCTCTTTTATATGTTAATTAAATCATGCATAATTTGATTTCATGTATTACACTTATATTGATTTAATTTTAAAAGGGAGGTAGAGAAAGTAGTTAAAAATATAGGATCAGATTGGAACAAAACACTACCAATAAGAGGATATTTTAGAATTATATTTTTAGTGTGATTTTGAGGCATAAGAGAAGAGGGAGAGGAAAAAGAATAAGATGCATCTAGTATATCCTCATCAACACTTTCATTGTCATGCCCATAGTAATCCTCATATCCATTATTACAATAATAGTCATCATCATCATTATAAGTGAAATCATTATCATGTGATAATGTGCAATCTTGAAAATTTATCCATTCATTATTATAATTATGACAAAAATTTAGAAATTTATCAATTGGGTGATGGGTAAGAGGTGTATTAAATGTCATTTTAAACTTGCCAAAAAAGATAAAGTAAATAATGAATAATAACCAACAAATAGGTAGAATGTAATCTGACATAGATATATGTGAGACTATAGGAAATATATAACCCAATGTGTAGAATAAATTAGGATTGTATTTGAAACCCTAATTGCTAGTATTTGGATGTATAGGGACCTAGTATGTGGATCCAGGGTTTGATGAGGGTTGTTTTATAAAGAAATAAATTATATTAAATTAATGAAAACCTAATATAAGATTAATTTTAATGAGTTAGGTTGTGCTAAAAATTAATAAAAAATAGAAGTTTGTAACCCTAATTCAGTGCACAATAATTTAAGAAGGTAAACTTGAAGCAAAACTAGGGTTTTAAGCAATATTAGAAATAAGTCAGGTTCACCAAATGTTTTAACTACTTAGGACTTAGTACATGAAATCATATGTTGTTAAAGGGATGAGTATAAAATTAAATTGGAATGAAAACAAAAAATAATTGATTTGACAAGCCTTTCTTAAAATAGCAAAGATGTAAAGAAAATGTACTTATATGGAGAAAAATAGGTATTTTTGTGACTTAGGAGGCTGAAACAAGCTTGAGAATAAGTCATACATCTTTTGTTTCATGACTTTAGCTAAAATTAGGATTTAGAAAGTAATACCCTTATGAAGATAATAGTGTTGTGTGGCACTAGTGTCCAATTATGGTGTTAGTGTCCTTCTTGGAGGAGCTATCTAAAAATTTTAGGGAAGATGCAAGAGAGTTTAGGGGACCTGTAGGTGATTCTATGTCTTTTGGAAGCTTACACATGTCTCTATTTTGCCTAAATATCTTTTAAAACCCTAATGAATACCTAAATAAATGAAACAATAATCTAATTAAATGCAAAAGAAAGGAAAAAATTAGGTTGTGGGATATTATGATCACACGAAGAAGAACCCTTATTATCCTAGCCTTTACCTACATTAACTTCTATGTTAGAGGTCTCATATCACAAGTGGTTATCCCTTAGGGAACATGCATAATCAAAATGCATGGTATGCTAGAATCAATTTCACTTAGGACCTTATTTGATTAAGCATGCAAGTCTATATGTGATAGCTGAGAAATGTGTAGAGTATTAAGATATACTATTGAGTGATTTTATGTAATTATGTGCCAAAATAGTAAGTGCTATATGTAAAATTCCTTGTGAGGATCTTTATATAGAAAGAGATTTGATTTGAATGTAATATCTTGTTTGGTAGCTAAAAAGTCACAAAAAGAGGGATAAAAACATAAGAGAAGGCTTAAGGGAGGGTTAAGACCTAATACATAAAAAAATGATCATTGGACACTAAATCCATAATTGAACACGAGTGCCACATGGTGTTATTATCCAAATAAGGTTTTTAGTGTCCTGAGGCCTAAAAATAGATTTAAGACCAGGCATGATAGGCTAGGGTCTTGTATGACTGGGAGAAATTACTCCAGACCACTAAGGGTGCATCAAATAGGAAAAATAAGACATAAGAAAGATCAAAAGACCTAAAATGACCATGTGAACAAGGGATATATTCATCACTAAGGCATTCATTTGAAATATCAAAAAAAGACATAATACTTGTGGTTGTTTGACCAAATTAGGATGTATACATCATATGTACAAAAACTTTAGAGATATTTATTCATGTAAGACTCCTTTTAGGAGGGGAAGGGATGAAAAACACTAACTAAGTTTGCATGTCAAAATATCTCAGAACACCTAGCTTCCAAGATTTTAGTGGGCCACACTAATTTGACAAAACCTCCATCAAGGATGGGAAATATAGCACCAAATCTATTCAATTTTTTTTTTATAAACATAAACAAACTTAGTGAACTATTATGTTTCCCAAGTCCACTCATGTTGGGGATTTACCTAGTCTTTACATTTTTTCAACAAAAGTTCTACCGAGGTCCCAAGTTTATCAACAACTTCTCCTTCATGGGGAAATACATCAACAAGAGATAGATCCTATTGAAAAATTATCTTGGAAATTGTTAGAGTCTTCATTCTAAATGTTGTTACTACTTCTAACAAGCACTTGAGCTCTTATAATTCCTCTTTAAGCTTATTCATTTTGCACACTTATGATAGAAAAGAACAATGACCTCTTGATGATTCCACTTAAGTAGATTCACATCAAAATATTGTAAGGCATTCTACTTTGTCACCTTGAGATCAAACTTAATAAGTGTCATATTTGCCTAAGCTAACATACACTACCAAGGATCTACCCAGAATATATCAATAAACTCTATCTCTATTGGTGAAAAAATAATACCATCTAAATGAAATTCAAAGTGACACTCTTCATTAAATATATCCATATAGAAATAAAGCTCTTACCAAGTCTTATTGATCAACTCTTCCTTGGGTAAATACTACCAAATTTATAGGTCCTTCTCTTGGATGTTATGTTGGAATTAGGCATGAATGGAAGGGGTTGTATTAGTAGTTGGTATATGCTACTACTTAGATTCATCAATAGGCTCTTTCACTCTATTAGGATTCCATTCAAGTATTTCAATATCATGCTCATATTGTTGGTGACCATGATAGCATCTATGTCACCAGTGCCCAAAGTTGTGACTATGCCATCCCCCTCTTCACCAATGGGACTCCCAACATCCACTTGTGTGTTATCAAGGGAAGATCCTTCTTGACACACTGGAGAGGGTTCCTTTTCTAGTTTTGGTGTGGATTTATTCTGATCTTTAAGGGAAGGTCCCCTCTTAGGTTGTGCTTTAGGAGTCACTATTTTCTATTAAAATTCCCCAACTTTTGGTGTAGATAGGTATGGTCCCAAATGAGTAGATATTTGTGTGGTGAAATTAGGGACATTATTATTGATCTACAGGTACCCATTGATCTCATTGTGGTGATGGGGTAGTCCTTTACCACTTTGGTAATTTTTATTGAGCCCTTGAATTGGAATCATGCCCCAACCTCTTCTTCTTCTAATGTCTTCCAAGTTTCAGTGGGGGGGGGGGAATGGTTTTTTTAAGACTTCACTACTCCTCAACATCTTCTTTTTGTGCTTTAACATATAGTACACCATGTGAATTTTATCCCAAACCAAGATATGATGTGATTTAATATCAATGTTATCTGATTCTTGCTTATCTCAATAAGTTTTATTTACCAAATATACATATAATTGGTGAACAGTGTGAGACTCAATATCAATCTTATCATTTTTAATTTTCACTGAGCACACATCATCTATCTGATTCATATAATTCATGAAATACCTAGTTGTGAAAGCATAGGGTAGCTTGAGCCACCTAAATAAGTCATCTATAGGGTCCATCTAGATGCCCACTAACAAATAATGATGATTCATCATAAACTAAGCTTGATCCCCCATTTGTGCAGATAATTCCTTAGGGATGCATAATTAATTAGGATTACTTCATCCCATTAAAGCAAACCTTAATTATTAACTTATGGGAGGGGGTAATGGTGCCAATATAGGTGAAAAGTTTGAATCACTTTGTTGGGGACTTGTTCTTGTGAAATAATAATTTGACTTAAGAGAGGTGATTAGTATTTTGTTAGGCCCAAAATCAAAATAAATTGATAAAAAATACACTAAATAGAATACATTTATAGGCCTAGTTACTAGGGTGAGCTTAATAATAAAAACAAATGAAAAACATAACTAAAAAGTAAAGAAAAACAAGAATCTTTCACCTTCCTTGGATGATTCAAATGCTTGTTATAGTGGCTTGCTCGGCTTGTGCTCATAAAGTCTTCATCAAAGGAGGCTTGGCTATCTCGTCTTCTCATTGGTACCTTGTGGCTTTGGCTTAGCTCAATATTTTGGCATCATAACTTTAGCATGTGAGAGATCTTAGAATCAATTTGACATGGTAACTTTTCACAAATTAAGCTTTTTTGAAGATATTTGAGTATAATAACTTTACACCAAAATAGTGTAGAAATGATGTTCATGGCCTCTTTATTTATAGATTTTTGTAAATGGATAGAATCAACCTGAACCATCCATCTTAGTATTGAGATGTGTGGCTAAGGATTAATCAAATTTTATAATTAAAATTGATAAATAGGCTCATCAATATTTGGGATAGAGGATCAATTAAGAGGTATGGAGGTATTTAATGAAGCATGGGAGGCATGAATCCTGATATTTGTGGCATTTATGGCTTAGGGATGTCTTCCCAAGAAATGAGGTCACCTGATGATGATGTAGATATTCAATATTTATTTCTAAAAATAAGTATTCAACAATTTTCCATGGAATTATTAATTAGGCTCTAATTTGGTTTAATTAGCTCTTAAACATGATTAAACACTTTGTGCATAAATTACTCAAATTGATTAAAATTCCTTGTTATTGGTCCAAAATTTGATTGGATTAGAATTGAAAGTCAATGTTAGATGCATTGGATATGTTATCCCATTTAGAATCCTATCATCACAAAATAACAAAGGCATGTGTCTTATGCAAGAGATTTGATAGGAAAGAGCAATCTAGAGCACCTAGGTGCAAAATTGGCATTGTGACTTGAAATGACCTGATCAAAGTTAGCTATCCCATAAATTTAATTATCCTATTTAAGGATACCTTGGCCAAAATCATCATTTGAATATGTTAGTTTCACATCATTTAGCGTGTTTTAGTGTTTTTAGGCTATATTGTGCATTTTTATGGAAATTTGTCAAAAGCCTGATTGGAGGTTATCAGTGGCTAGTTTTAGGTGTCTATAGTTTGCCCCTATTTGGTAAGATGTTGAAAAACATATGCAAAGCAATATATTATCAAATAATGAGAAATGGCCTATATGCCAAAAAGAAGATGATGATTGAAGAACAAAGTTCCAAATAGTGTTTAGGAAGCCTAGGATGATGCCCCCTCGAGGGAGTGGTAGTTACATTTGTTGATGGATGGTCCCTTGAAAGGAAGCAAGAAGAAAGGTAAAATTAACCAATGGTTGAGATTAATCCAAATGGTAAATGCTTGCATGAATTTATGTAACAAGGATACTGATTTACCCAAAGGTAGTTATAATCAAGATTAAAAGTCAAAATAATGATTTGCCCATAGGTGGTTATAATCATTAAGAGGACCTAGATTGGATAAAGATGATTGTGCCCTAGTTAGGGTTGATTAGCAAACATAACTCAAAGATATAATATATAATATAGATTAAATATGAGTGGGTACAAAGTGATGAAATAGATGAATAAGATTGATCAATGTGAATGATTTAGTTATACCTACCAATGAGGAGATGCTCATCCTAATTAGCAATGATACAATTAGAATGGTTAATGGTTGATTTGATCAAGGGTGGGATGGGAGGATTTGTTAAGGTGCCAAGGAGAAACTTCTATGGCTCCATTGATTGTAGACCTTCTTGAAGCTAATTTTTTCTATAGCATGTGATGGTAGGCTTCATGATAGAACACCATGAAGACTATCCCAAAATATGCATAAGGACTAACTCCTAATCCAATAAACACTCAAAAATAATACACTAATGATAAAAACCATGATGATAATATTGATGAATTAATATGGATAGACTCAAGAATAATGTGCTCGAGGAATCACCCATAAATGCATATAGACTAAGTCGAGGCAATAGTGCTGAAATCAAACAAATAGGCAAATGAATAAACAAAAAAAAAAATAGAAAAAACAATCAAAAAAACAAATATAAAGCCTAAAAACAAAAGCAAAAGAAAGTATCCTAATAATGCCAATGCCATAATAAGGCAGATCAAGGATAACTGAATAGACTTAGACAAGGCAAATATTTTTAGATTTTGAAATATTATGAATGTTTTTGGCATTTTGAGGTATCATAACTTGTTAGAGAATGATAAGATACCTAATCATAAAATGATGAGATCATTTGGCTTAGGTTTCTCACAAAATGGTGAGAGCACATGGAAAGGGTTACTTAGGTGACCACAACATGAATTGAGCATGGCCCATATAGTACTAAAATGACTTCAAGTCATGGTAATTCCATCCACATAAAAGGTAGGGAAAAACCAACTAGGTCCTAACAAGTTCTCAAATCCAGCAAATGGCTAGTCAAATGAAAAAAGTAATGACAAGGTGATGTGGCAATTCATGATAAACAAGTGTTGCTCCTAGTTTTCCCATAGGTAGTTATAACTAAGATATAATAGCACAGGTCAATGATACTAATTTGCCCATAAATGATTATAATTAATAACAATACTGGTGAAACACTGATTTGCCCATAGGTGGTTATAATCAGGGTCACATAAACAAGCTTGATATAGGATGGAAAATGAAAGATATCTTGATAGATCAACTGTCACACTACTTTCATAGACTATCATTGAAACACATATTGGATTGATTATTAAAACTTGATCAGAATCCTCTCACAAAAGCTATGAGAAGAACCAAATGAACCAAGATCAAAAGAGGATTGGGTAGGATGACTAAAAATAGGCTTTGGTCTAGATAGGAATGGAATGATAGGATGGTATGGTGTTGCTTAGGATAATGATGGTTTGATAATTTGATTAAAATGGTAGGAGGGGTACCCCCAAGTGATAGGGTAAATGGTAGGAATATGCAATAATGAAGAAAGGATATGTAACAATGGTAATGACATATGAAATGGTATGGTACATGTTTTTGGCTTAGGTACAATGAATGGCATTTGATTCTATTGTTCTTGATGAGATGGAGATGCACATCTTGATCAAGAAATAATACAAATATAATAATCAATCATGTTAATTGCTAGCCCACACCTCATCTAAATAGTTTGTCTATGAAGAACTGTCTACAAAATGTGATTTCAAGAATGTTGTTATGATCTTCATTGGTCATTTATTTTTATTCCTTCAAACTTTGAGACAAGGTATATTTGTAGCCTCTACAATGGAAAGTGCAACCATAGATGGTAAATAAGGAAAAAAAATGAATGGTAGGTTTGTTTGTGAAATAGAATGGTAGATGATAATGGAATGTAGAATGGTTGGGAAATAAATGAAGATCAAGACTTTTAGTCACACATAATGTTGTTGATGCCAAATTTGACATAACATTGGTTGTGGTGGGGTTGAAGACCTATTCTCTTGATAGGACCACCATGTTTTTTTGTTTTTTGATCTTGAGAGTAGCTACCATCTAATTAGGCTATAGATAGGAAGCTACTTTGATTTTGTCTTCATCCAATAGTGAAGAACTTTTATGCTCAGCTATTAGTGCCTTAAAGAGGTTTTCACCAATGAAGTTGTCTTGATTGTCCTGTGGTACCTTTGAGAAGGTTTCACTAAGGAATGTTGAATTTTGACTTTGATTGTCTTCTAACACTTCCAAAAAAGTTTCATTAGAAGATGTTGAGTTTTGACTTTGATTGTCCCCTAGCACCTCTAAAAAGGTTTCACTAATAGAGTGTTCTTCTGATATATGAATGTGGTCTTGACTTCCTTACTCTTCTTCAACTACTATGTCACCATAGATACAATTAAATAAAGTGTGATTCTATCGATCCCAATTGACAGTTATAGGAGATAGAATGTCAATAATATGGCTATCTTGGTTGATGGTAATGGCCTATGGAATGGTAATGGAATAGGGAAAGGCTACACAATCCTTGTATAAGATACTAGGATAAATTGTGTCAAAGCTGAAGTACTCATCCTCAAAAACTGTAGAAGGATCACAAATGTATTCAAATTGATCTGTAAGGCATGTGTAACCAATGTTGTAATATCCATGAACATATTCTTCTTCTGAATCTAATTCTAACTTAAGGGAATTTGAATTTAATGTTGAGACTGATGTTGATTTAGATTTTTATGATAAATCTAATGTTGGTTCAAGAATAAAATTTGAATCTAACTCTGATTCTTCATTTGATGGGTACTCTATTACAATGATGTCTTGTTAGATATTTGGTTTTAGACAAGTAATGACCTGTGATGGCATAATGGGCTCTAAAAAAATTAGTTTGTCAGAGTGGGACTCCTCTAGGATGGGAAAAAGGTCAAGAGACAACTCCTTAGAGATTGGCTTGTCAATAGGAGGCTCTTGAAAAATATTCACATGATCAAGGTAATACATTTCCCAAAGGTAGTTATAATCATTAAAAAGTGACTTGAAAAAGATTGTCTCATCAATGTGAGAATCCTCGACAACTAGTATAGGATCAATAGGTGATTCATCATAGGTTGTCTTATCACAAATGGTTGATTCAATAGAAACATCTTGGATTGGTTGGTTCTCTTGGCCTTGGTTTTTAATGAGTTGGAAAATACCAATTTTGAACACAGCTTAGTCTTTGAAGGATTGGCTCGATTGAGGTTTAGATGGGATTGGTTCTGGATGAGGAATAGATTGTGGTTAGATAATGGTAGGGAATTAGGGAGCATGATTTCTTGTATGAGCCAAAGGATGAAGTCCTAAAGTGGTAATGCTAGTGAGCTATGGGGATTGATTGCTCGCACAAGCCAAAGGATGAGGTCTTGGTATAAAAATGGTTTGGCATTATGTAGCTTGATTTCTCACACAAACAAAATGATGATGTCTTGGTATGGGAATGGTATGACATTATGGTCCTAGAATAGAAATGGTATGATGTGATGGAGCTTGATTACTCACATAAGCCAAAGCATCCAAGTCTTCCTCATAAACCATATCATCCCAGTTGTGAGTTGGCTCATACGCTGGTTCTTGACTATGTTCCATATATTAAATATTGTAAAGAGGGTATAGATCCATATCCCAAACAAAATTATTTATAGTTGGGTCTTCAAAGTCTCTTCACAAGCCTCTTCATGCCAATCAAGGTCTTGATTTAGATTTTATATATTTTGACTATGTTCTCCATATGGAGTATTATAGGGAGAATAATAAAACTCTTAGAAAATATTTCTATATAGGAGTTCCTAGTGGGATTTTTTGCAACCATTCTATCATAAGTTGGATTGTATGTGACTCCACCATAAGTGTAGCTAGACATATCCACATAAATGATGAAAGCTTTGAAACAAAAAGGATTAGAGTTATACAAACTTTGAAAAAATGTCCAAAGGACAAATGGTTCAAACTTAGTCTAACTTGGCTGAAGGGGTGGAGATGTATCTCTAACATGGTCTGAAAGTAGAGATGTATCTCCAAAATGATTTGTGCTAAGACTTGACATAAAAAAGTCTAACATAAAATGTCTAATTTAAAATGTCATACACACAAAAGGTCAAGCATCTGACTAAAAATTGACATGTTAAATGTCTAGGTCAAAGTGTTCCAAACAAGGTCTAAACTAGGAAAGGGAAAAGTTGAGTTACTAGGTATTTTGTCCAAACACGGAGTTAAAATATAGGCTCAAACAAATAGGCATATGTTAGGACTTTTGGCCAAATTTTATAAAAATTTGTACTTGAAACAAATGATGATGTGATTTGATTTAATCTAACAAGTTTGGAAACAACTTTGACATAGACCCGACACATAGAACCAAACATAAATGTGATTAGTTGGCATAAGGCATAAGACAAAAGGTTCTTTGAAGAAAGACTGTGTTCTCCAAAATAAAGGCACAAATAATGATAAAGATAGGTTTTGAACAAACAAACCATCAATAGTTTTCAAATTTGGGTAATCGATTAACCAAAGTTATGCAACCCAAAAGAGAAAGATCTGTGTATCAACCCCATGAATTGAGGCCTAAACAAAAATAAATCAAATTTTGAATCCAAACTTTACAAGGGTAATTAAAAACTCAATGGTGATAAATAGGATTTGACCAAACAAGCTAGACAAGATTGGATAGCATAACAACATAAGACAAAGGTCTAAATGGTATATATAAAATGGTTTGAAACAATGGTTTTTGATATAAGGTAAACTAGTCTTGAAACAAATTGAGCAGTCTAACAGTGTAAGCATGCTCGAATGATGTGATCTATGTTATGTTTCAATGACTCAAAAGGCTCAATTTTTTTTGACATGATTTGGGTAGCATAACACTACCCTCCTAAACTCAAATAAATTGTTTTGACATGGATTATGAACAAACAAACAAGTTTTAGTATCAAAACATACCAAGCAAAAATGATAAAAACACACTAAGTATAATCATCCAAATCCTAGCAAGGGTATGTCAATGTGGGGTTGAATAAACTATAAAGCTTTCAAACATTTCTATGGGAATCAATTGCATAATGAATTTCATGTCAAATGATGTAAAATACAAGAATGGAAATTGGGTGACCATGGTATTGGATAGTTGTAAAAAGGTCTAGTCCTTTTTACAACCACTACATCCTAATATTCACTTAGTGTAGAGTGATGTCCAAATGTAGATACATCCTGTGTGTAACTTAGAAGTAAGTGAAGTCAATGCCAAGAGATGAAACCATGGGTCAAATATTCCTTAAAGAAATCATGGGAGGTAATGACATCCCCCTTATAAGCCAAGTTTACATGAAATAAAAGACTAAAATAGAAAGACTTTAGGGTCATTGTCAAGGTCACCCACTACTTTTGTGATTTTTTGGGGAGTTCTTTAGATGACATTATTTCTATGCCTTGGACTAGGAAATTTTCAATAGGAATGGTGCTTTTGATTCCAAGGGTTCCCTAAAGGGGACAAATGGAAGAGCATACACGCAACACCCCTCTCTTTGCTAAATGAAATTAGATCAAGCAACTATTGAAGATAAAAATGACAAGTGTGTTCAATTTTAAGTCTAAATGAAAGATTTGGTGGTGTTCATTTGACCCCTTGGTCTTAATTTGTAAATTTGAAAGCTAACTACAAGATTTAAGCAATAGCACCCTAAATGAATTTCTTTTAAGCACCAAAATGAAAAGTTTGATTCATTTTAAAACACCATAAAATAAGTTTAAAAGGATCTATTTAAGCATGCTTTAGTGTTTTTTCAAGTAAAACTTGCAAAAAAAATGTTAGAAAGATGTTTACCTTAGAATAACTTTTGAAGATGAAACAACCAACTTAGAAAAATTAGCTCTCAGGTTTGTGTTAAAAAAAAACACAGTGACTGTCATCAGTTATACTAATCAGTGACGGTGATTTTTATGCAGAATGATGATGATTTTACTAAAAGGTGATAGTTATGTAGAATGACAATGGTTTTACTAAATTAATTGATTATGGTTATACTTAACCAAAAATAGTTCATCAATGGTTTACTCAATCGATGATGGTTATTGTGTAAACCTGTGACAGAAAAAAAATGGCAAAACAAAGTTAGAAAATCAAATTGTAAAAGTTTTAATGATCTAAATGAAGATTTTAAATTTGCATAATGATCTTCTTCATGTGTGGGATGTGTTTGATCCAACTGGGTATGCCATTATATGAAATATCAATTTGACTCAAGAGCGGTGATTAGTATTATGTTAGTCCCAAAATGAAAACAAATTGATAAAAACACACTAACTAGCATACATCTTGAGGCCTGGTTACTAGGGTGAGCTTAATAATAAAAACAAATGAAAAACACAACTAAAAAGTAAATAAAAACAATAATATTTCACCTTCCTTGGATGCTTCAAATGCTTGTTGTAGTGGCTTGCTCAGCTTGTGCTCATGAAGTCTTCATCAAAGGAGGCTTGGCTATCTCCTCTTCTCCTTGGCACCTTGTGGCTTTGGCTTGGCTCAATATTTTGGCATCATAAATTTAGAATGTGAGATATCTTCGAATCAATTTGAAATGGTAACTTTGCACAAATTAATATTTTTTGAAGATATTTGAGCATACTAAATTTTCACCAAAATAGCTTAGAAATGATGTTCATGGCCTCTCTTTTTATAGATTTTTACAAATGGGTAGAATCAACTTGAACCGTTCATCTCAGGATTGAGATGTGTGGCTAAAGATTAATACAATTTTATAATTAAAATTTATAAATAGGATCATAAATATTTGGGATAGAGGAGTAATTAAGAGGAATGGAGTGCTTTGATGAGGCATGGGAGGCATGAATCCTGATATTTGTGGCATTTATGGCCTAGGGATATCTTCCTAAGAAATGAGGTCACTTGATGATGCAAATATTCAATATTCATTTATAAAAACAAGTATTCAACAATTTTCCATGGAATTATTAATTAGGCTCTAATTTGGTTTAATTAGCTCTTAAGCATGATTAAGCACTTTGTGCACAAATTACTCAAATTGATCAGAATGCCTTGTTATTGGTCCAAAATTTGACTAGATTAGAATTGGAAGTCAATGTCAGATACATTAGATATGTTATCCCATTTAGGATGCTGTCAACACAAAATAAAAAAGGCATGTGTCTCATGCAAAATATTTGATAAGAAAGAGCAATCCAGAGCACCTAGGTGCAAAATTGGCATTTTGACTCAAAATAACCTAATCAAAGTTAGCTGGCCCATTAATTACATTATCCCATTTAGGGATACCCTAGCTAAAGTCATCACTTGAATATGTTATATTCACATAATTTAACATGTTTTAGTGTTTTTAGGCCAACTTATACATTTTTGTGGAAATTGGTCAAAACCCTGATTAGAGGTTATCAGGGGCCATTTTTAGGTGTCTACAATTCTCATGTGGTAGTCCCACTTCAATTAATTATTGATTTATTTAGGTACACAAATCTCATCAAATACAAAAAAAATAAGTATTAAACCCCAATCAAACTTTTTATTCTATAGGTGATGGGATTTTTATGCATCTAAAATGCTTCACTTAAAAAAATATTAAGAAGAATTATACTTAATCTGATGGTCCATCTAGTTTTTTATATAAAGATGTGATATATCAACTTCTTTCCATATATCAACTCCTCCAATCTTGGTCATGGCCATGCATGTAGTTACTTGAAGGGTGAGATCCTAGAGACTAGATATGTACATGTCATGACCCTGCTTCTTATACTCTAGTTCCATCAATATTTTCTCAATTTAATCTTGGTCATCTAGGTCCCCATTAAGGTTAGTGCTCAAGTATTATAAACCTACGACCTTATTTATTCTTTGGATAGTAATCACATTATGTGCTCTACAAAGTAAAATTAGGCTTCGTGCATGCACAAGATAAGAAATCTCATGACCTCCATGGGCTTTCTAAAATAAGGTAAGTTGAAGAGTTGGAAAAATTTAACATCATTGATAATATTAAAAACTATGAGATCATAAATGATGTCATTCCTAGTGTTTTGGTGCTCAAACCTATAAACACACTATAATTATGTCTTATTCCTAGGTTGTCGGTGATTATAATAAAACACTTGATAGGTTGACATCATAAATTCCTAGTTCTCAGTGTGCAACACTAACTTAAAGTATTGCATTTATTTGATTAACATAGGGGGTGGAGGAGGTGTTTCAATTTTATTATTTTCTTTGCATGTCATCTTAGATTCCTTATTAATGTATATTCCCTCTATGTGTTATGCCAAGTTTTCCACTTATGCACTGAATTCACTAGGAACTTCTTCTCTGATCAAAACTAGTCATCATTCCACATGATAAAAATATTCCTCTTCATGGATCATAAGTAAAGGCTCACTTCTCTAGGCATTCTTCTTTTATCACATCATCCTTTAAGGACCTTGAAGGTTGAGGTGTGACCATCCAATCCTCCTAAAAGAATACATGTTTATTATTATAAACTACCTCAAATTTGTTACTTCAACATCCTCTAATGGTGGATTATAACACCTATAACCTTTAACTCTTTTAACCACATTCCTATAATCATAATTTCACTAGTCTCCCCATTCATGATAATCACCTTTCTTCACAATCACAAATTTGTCACTAAAATTTGATGAATGCTCCTTTTGATAGCTTGAAAATACTTCACTTGGATATGTAAATTAGAGAATTTACAATAGTAATGTATTAAAACGAAGACATTTTAACATTTTATAGCTTCGATGGCTAGCCTATATTTACTTATCCATGACTTAATCCATCATTTCACTCATTACTACCTCTAATGGTATGGCATGATGTCCATTTGTCATGCTTGCCATTAAAATTATTACTTTATCAAATTTAACACATCTATCCCATCCCACATTTTCTTTTAGTGCATGATAGCTATAAAAATAATTTAGAGGTTTCTATTTCCATGAAGGGAACCTATTTTTTCCATATTTATCCCTTCATAGTTGTTATGTGCTACATCTTGCATATCTTCTTGTCATTATGTGCTTTTAATTTCATTCTCCTTTTTTTTCACATTTCCTTCCACCATTTCCTTTATGCTCTCTATCATTACTTCATTCACTCTTACCCGACACTAAAAGATGTCTGTGGTCCTCCATGACACGAAAAAGAAAAGAAGAGGGAACCAAGTGCTGATCTAAACCTAAATAAAAGGCACAAAAACAATGCCATGTTTTATTAAAAACAAACCAAAATTTTAAACTAATCTAGTGACATATGCCTTATTAACAAAATGGAAGTATTACTTGGAATGGTAGGGTCGAATCTAACTACCATTGAAATGGCCTAGAAGGAACTGGCCATATAGCATATTCAACTTGCACGCACCTATGGGATGAATATTATGAATGATAAACATACCATCCCAATGGACATGAATTTTTCCTAAATGGTTTGTGAAACTAGAGTCAGAAACTAATATATACATACCAAGATAAATTTTTATTCTTAAAATGTCTATCATGCCAAGATTTATGTTTGTGTTTCTCCACTCTTTCAATCCAATGTGAGAGAAAATGTGTATCATATAAATGTAGTAAAGGATCCAGGTGCTCTTTTAGATATTTTTCATCATCCAACCAACTAACGCATGCAATATGTAAATATGGTACAAGGAACTCAATTGGGAGAATTACTTTAGTTACAAAGACAAGGTTAAAGGGAGTAATCTTGTTAAAAATTTTATACATGGCATGATATGCCCATGATACTATATACATGCGATCATCCCAATTAGTGTGACCAATATTTAAAATTTTCATGAATGTATGACCCAGTATTTTATTGAAATATTCAATTATACCATTGGATTAAGGGTGATATGGTGTAGGCTTCTAGTGTTGAATCATGAAATCAACCAACAATATGCATATTACCTCATTAAGGAAATGAGTTTCATGGTCACTAGTTACAATTAAAGGACATCCATATCTTGTGATGATATTCTCCCAAAGAAACCTGGCTACAATTACAATAATACAATCATGTGTGGTTACTACTTTAGCCTAGTAGATGATGTAGTTAGTGGAAATAATAATTTAGATAAGGTAGGGGTATCCATTGAGGACCCCAAAATAGTTTCATTTTTGCCTTAGATTGGTCTTATAGGTGTTAGAGGCCATTATAGGTCTATTTGTGGAGTCTAGGTAGTCATATAATGCATATAATTCAAATTACTCATTTTACCACCAAAACCTTCTTTGAGAAAAATTGAATTTTTACTTTTTCTCAAGTATGTTTGTAGGTAAATTCATGTGAGATTGAAGAAAAGTCTTGAAGGAATCCAAGCAAGCAAGAAACCCTGTTCATGAAAGAGATAACAAAGATCCTGTTAAGGTGTGATTTTTATTTGTGTTATAGACTATATATTGTCTGAAAGATGATCAAAAGACATTTAAAGAATGGTATAGAAGTTATTAAATGAGTTTTGGAATGTGTTTGAGGTTATGACTATAGGGAATTTTAATAGAATCATTAGTGTTTAGACCTATGCATACACAGATCCTATATTATATGAGTATCCTTATTTGAAGACTATATGCATCAAGAAAGTTTATAACTAAAGGTTGGGAAGATTATGTCACTAAAATGTGGAAAAGGATTTAATGTTGTTGAGGTTTTAATATTCATAAATCATAGAGACTACCTATAAATACGAGTAATCTAGAACTGACTTTGTTTCCTATGTTCAACATTGGTGTGGAGGACTGTGACTATAAGATGAATGTTTGAGTAAACAAGACCAAAGATTCAAGTTATAAGTGTTTAGAATGTTGTGGTAAGTTTATTTGAAAATTTTAAATGTTTTTCAAACTTTTTATTAATCAAGAATGAGGTGAGATATAGTAAAACCTACCATAGACATGTAGATGGTCACTTTATTGGCATAATTAAGCAAATATTGAGGTGGAAACCCATGACATGGGGTTGGAAAGTGAGAAGTTCTTGGAAAATTTGCATGAGGTTCATACAAACCTAAAAAACCATTTTGAATCTTTTAAACCATCCCTAACAGACATATTCAAATTTACTGTGTTCTCGAGTTGGTGTAAGATCCCAAAAGCCCTAACTTAGGGTTTTAGCTATCTCTCATAAACTAAACATACAAAAATCCCCAAATTTTGTAGTTTGACTATTTTAAGGATGCCCTAAGTAAATAATAGGGTTTAATAAGTGTATGGATTCTTTTGTATAGTTTATAGTGACTAGGTGTGGTTTCATGTTGGAGGAGGCCTAATTATGCCTTATCAACTAAAAAAAGAGCCTAAAAAGATGGGTTAAGAGTTGAGTCAGTATAGAAAATCTTATGGAGTGCTAGAAAATCATAAAGGGAATTTGCATTAGGAATCAAATTTGTATAATTCAAATAAAGTCCATAAAAAGGGCTACAAGATTTGTGTGAAGTGAAAGTAAAGTTGTGTAAAGGGAAGAAATGAGAGTCGAAAGGTGTTAAGAAGATGGTGAATGGATTGAGAGGGGGTTAATCAAAGATAGTTAACCAAGATAAGGAGTTAAAAAAACCTAAAAACTACTAGGTGAAATTTGAACAATTGTGTGACAATTTGAAATATAGAGCATTGTCAAAGGAAGTGAAAGAGAAATAAGGTAAATAATGTTTTCTTGGTATATGATCTGCATCATTAACGCATCCAAGTTCACCTCACCATAGGATTAATAGGCCTAAAAAAGTCACAACCTATTTATCAAAGGGTTTATAAACAAGTATCAAATGAAGGATCATAGTATCCCCTTGGTTTGATTTATCTATGCATTGACATATATCACATTGGTGTGCATAAGCTTTGGCATCCTTAAATAAAGTGGGTCACCACAACCCTATTAATAGAACCTTCCACACTATATCATCACCAAAATAGTGTTATCTAGTGAAACCTTCATGATCCTCTTGAAAAAATTCATCATGATCATGTTGCATATTCATATTAATAATACTTCATCCTATCCAAGTTTATAGATGTCACCTCTAATTAGCTGGAAAGGAGTTGTGTAGAAAACCAATAATTTCTATATGGAGTGCTAAGGTGGGTTGGTGTTAAACCTATGTTAAGGAAAGATATGACATATTTTAATTCCTAAAGTATGCACATGAATTGAAAATTTATAAATTAGGTAAGTCATTCTCTATGACATGCACCTATTCACCAGACTCAATGTGTGATAAGTGATCTGGTCCACAATTAGTCTTACCTAGTTTCACCATCACAAAAAATTAAAATTATTAAAAAAGAAAAATCTAGTGGCAAATGTGTATGTGCATTACCAAATTATTCATGAGGTAATTAAGTGATTCATGATATGTAATGAAAGTGAATAAGGTGGACAAAAATTACTGGGGAAACTTTTGGAGTGCATATACCATGGATAAGGCTTTACATTTTATAGTTGAGTAATTCAATTCAATTGGAGTGAGCTTCTAATTAAAAAAATAGATGGGATGATCAAGACTTACCTCAATATTTTGTGAAAGGATAACACCCACTACCATACTTGAAGCATCAACATGTACATGAAATGTCTTTGTCCAGTCTGAAAAGTAGAGAATGGGCATAGTGATTGGTTTTTCTTTGATTAATACAAATGCTTGATGGTGAGTGTTTGTCCATAATAATTGACCATTAAATTTAAGGAGTTCATCTAATAGTGATGCAATCTTACCATATCCACTAATGAATTTATGATATTACCACATGTGTCCTAAGAAGGCACAAACTTTGTCTAGGTGGTGAGTGCTAAAAGGCAAACAATGACTACAATCTTAGCCAAATCTACTAGTGGTCCATCATGACAAATAATGTGACCCAATAAAATTTTAAAAGGATTAGAAAACACACACTTCTTTAGATTCAAATAAATCTAAGGTTGATAATAGTGCTCAAGCATGAGGCAAAAATTATCTCAATGATCATGCATTAAACCATATATGATCTTGTCATCCAAGTATACTTGAAGTAAATTGTAAATAAAATATTTAAAAGCTTCTACCGTAATACATGAGAACATGGTTGGAGAATTATTTAGAATAAAAAGCATCACATTATAGGAAAATTAACCCCATTCAATTGCAAAGGTGGTCTTTGGTTTATCTTCTTCTATGATTTGGACTTGATAATAACTAGAAAAACCATTAATGAAGGTGTAAATCTCACATCTAGTAACTCATAAAATTTCCTTCGTGAAAGGATTTGGAAAAGGGTCAGTTACACAAGAATCATTAAGTACTCTAGTATACACAAATGTGAATGCTACCATCCTTCTTGATACCGATCACCATAGAAATCACCCATTCAAAATCATCAATAGTAGTGATAACCACAATGCAAAACATACTATCAATATCCTCTTTAACCTAATTATATATATTAAGATTCATTCGATATGGTCTTTTTCTAACTAGTCAAACACCTCCAAATAAATTGATGTGTATCTTACCCAATAAAGGATCACTCTCTTCATCTCTACGTAATTACATGAGAAAACATCTTGATATTCCTGTAAGAGTTTAAAAATATTTATTACCTCAGTATTAGACCAATAACTCCCCAGAATGGCCATCTTAAGTGTGACCTCTATTATAATATTATGTTGAACCATCTAGAATGGCTCATAATATGTTTGTTTCTTATGCTATATGGTGTCTTTTAGATTACGTGCCCAATACTTAGTATGTAAAGCTAAATGGTCATGAGATGGATCTTGTGGGTCAGAACTGGTACCTTCCTCAATGTGGTACACAAACTTCTACTTACCTATTTGTATCTGTTCTTGTAGTGCATGGTTTGGTTGAGATTTAATTTATAATGAAATTTGAATATGCCAAGAACTGAATGTTAAAAATAATTAAATAAACAATATTACCTAACAAAATAGAGAAAACCCCAAATTCAAAACAAGATATTTGATAAGTGGGAAACCATCAAATGGTGAAAAATTCCACACTAGTATTAATAAGCTTAAAATAATGAATCACTCTAAATACAATATCATGTATAATCTTATGAGAAGAATATATTTTGGCTAAGAGAGCATCAAGGATGTAAGAGTAAGAATTAGAATAAAAATGACGAGTTTTTTGTTTCGAGTGTGGAGGAATGACATAGGTGAGCTTTTAATAGAAAGCTAAGAAATAATATGAGTTACATATGCAAGCTTAGGCATGAGTTCCAAGTGACCTAATCATCTTAAAAGTGGGAAGGATGTGTGTGCCATGTGGGGGGAGAGGAGTTTCATGCAAGTAACTCCAAATCCAACAAGTAGACAAGAGAGATGAGTGACACCTCAAAACACTATAATAAAGTGTATTTATGAATATAATAAATAAACACACACACAATACTTAAGATAAGCCTATAATCCTATAATAAGGGACCCAAATTAATATCAATTCTCCAACACTCCCATTTAATCTTAAATTTGGGGTTATAAAAGTGGAGAAAACCTTTTATAAATAAGGAAGGGAGTTGAAATTACATAATACTTCCCCTTAATAGAAACTTCCTTTAAAATGAATTAAAATAGTTTAGAGAAGAAAGAAGAAGAGAAGGTGTTTCCAAAATTTTCAAAGATGAAACTTTGATCACCAAGAATCTTCAAGAATCCTCTTCAAACAATGTGATCAATACACAATGGAACAAAGACCAATGAGTAGTGATTCAAAAAACCCGCAGGACAATTATGCTAACACCAATCTTTCAAGTCAAGTAACTAATATGCCAAAAATACAATCTGCATACATAATGTAATAAAAGTAGATGTACAATACAACAATTTGGAAAAAAGACAACTTCTATTATAAAGTGTATAAATCTGCACAAAAAGAAGTTAGTTAAAAAGTGCTACATAAAGCATAAATTCTTTGAAAAAAAACAAGGAATGTAAAAAGAGATTTAGTTAATTAAAATGGAGATAAAGAATACTTGTTACTTGTAAAATATATTATGTACAGATCATTAGAATTATTATCACAAGAATAAATATAAAAGTCTCTAGAAGATTCATTATCTTAAGGAATCCAAATAATTATAATCTTAGAGGTAGGAGATTTAGTCATTTTACAACAACGCAAAGTGTCATACATAGCTTTACCAAAATATTTACATGGGTGCAATTTCCAATATTTAGCTATATAATTCCCATGTTTTCCACAATACACACAAGTTTTCTAACAACCCCACTGGATTTTAACGAAATATAGTAATTTAAAAAAAGTGAATTACACATATTCATCTTATAGATTTCACCATGAGAAATCTAATTAGTGATATTTAACTAACTGCATTAAATTAGTTAACCACAAGGTTTATAGCTAATCCACTTAGCTAAGGATCACCATGAATAGATATAACAATCATAAACAACACTAAATAACAAATATTTACATCTAAATCATAAATGAAATAGTAAAAATTCAACCATGGTTGATGCAACATTACATCCACTATTGTAAGAATACAATGAATAAATATTACAATTTTTAGAAATAAATAATATTTCATAAAATAATACATGATACAAAGCTCCATGGAGCATGAGTCTCCATGACTCAAGTATCAATCTATAAAATCAAGTATAGTCTCTAGTGTAGTACTCTAATTAGGAGGGAAAGCATCATCCGAGTGCTTTTCCAAACCAACCACATACCATAGATATCCCACACTATCTCCCAACAAGGAAATGACCCTCCCTTCATAGATGGGTAGATAATGATGGTGCGAGAATCTAAGGTGACAACCAAAACCCATGTGTTTTAGATAGCTTAGACATAATGTGTATCATAAAGAAATCTATTCTAACATGATATTGTACCAATATGAAAACTATAACAACATATGAAATGACAATGTTTAACTATAAACATTACTTTTTCCATAGTTAAACATTAATTTTTCCAAAGCTTTTAATAATTAATGATCTCTAAGATCGATCAATTTCATACACATCCCTCAATCTAATTACACTTTATTTTGCATTGATGGCACTAATTGAGCCAGTGAAATTTGTGGACTACTTATTTAGAGTCATAAATACAAGATTTGATTAATATATTTATAATATAAAAACCAATAGATTCATTCAAAACATTTCCTTTTAGCTAATAAATATATGCTAAGCATAAAAATATCACATACACTCATTTAGTCTATCAAATATAATGCCATGAATTTATAACATCTAGTTTATTACTAAATAATAAATAGAATAAAAAATAATCCTTCATATAACATACCATCCAAGTAATGATCATATATAAACTATCAATTACCCAAATCATAGAGTAACTTATAATGTTATTTCATCCCCAAAACAAACATTATTACATAGGCTTAATTATTTATTCATATTCCACATACATAACAAAATCCAGTCATTACATATTAATATTATTTATGTTTAAAACCCTTAAATATATTATTTTAATACTTTTATTCAAACATTAAAATATACAAGCACCCATTTTACGTTGTTATGGTAATAATGTTTTCAAGTATATCATAGCTGTGAACACACACACACACACATAGAGTATAATTATTTCTAAATTTGTTACAAATTCAACAAATGTATAACCTATACCATGTATATACACATTTCTAGAACTCTTAAAGATAATTTCAATATAGTACAATTATTCTATTGTATATGGTATACTCTAAGAAGACATCCACTATCAATTATCTTAAATTATTTCATATACTCTAAGTATACATCCAACTAAAAAAAAAGTCCCAAAGCCCTTTTATATACTAGATAAATCCCAATCTACTTGTTTAACTAAAAACACACAAATTTTAATGTGATTTACCATTCATACACAACCAACCATTATACTCCAATCCTATTTATTTAAATTACTCAAATCCATCAAATTTATAATAATATTGGACTTTCATGCATATAAATATGATCAAGACATACACTCAGTCATTTTATGTCAAATATTAAGAATTCTGTGGCTATGTAACTCAATCCACAAAAAGGTATAATTAATAATTAATAACCAATCCATATATATTTTACTATCTACATCGATTTGTATAGGACTAATAAACTTATCAAAATTAATAATTTATTCTTCTATCTTAGACTTACAAAATTCCTTATACAAGTAAATATACACTCAAATGGTTTAAACATAACTCAACCTTAACACATACACAGTTCCTATATAATAAGTTCAATTGACAAACATAATTCAACCAATACATTATACTATTTACTCAAATAAAAATCTACTGTTGACATCTTTACCAAATTCAAAAATTCCTTGGTTTAGGACTTGACCACTAATAAAACCCAAATTCCATATATATTAAATAATATATAGGTACATGATTTTATAATGACATTGAGTACATATCCCATACTTGAATTTATAAAAATTGTGTTAAATATTTGCTAACAAAATTTAACTAAAACCCTGGCCTTTCAATTATATGTTTGTATCTATGTATGTATGTGTGTATAGTTTATTGAGCACTAGGCCCACACACACACACACACACACACACACACACACACACACACACACAAAAGTTTATGTATAAATATATACAAATATACAGTCAATATGTTTTAAAAACACATAACTTATTTCTCCCAAAAATCTCAATTAAATATAAACACAATCAAACCTCATGCAACCCATATAATATTTACCTAAGTTAAACATCAAATCTTATGTCCTTAGACCAGTTCAACAACCAAAATCAAATCATAAGACCCTATCCAAAATACCTTAAAAATATTATAATCAATCAATAAATTTGCATGGATTTATGAATTGAGAAAGGATTAAAGACAAAGATTTCATAGAGGTGTATATTAACATGGTGAACACCTATAACCCTACCCATTTCCATTTGGGTTGTTTAGGTTGGATGTAGGGTTATGTGCATGGATGAACCATCCATAGGGCCCTACATACATCCCCCTTCATTAATTTCTTATAAATTTTGAAAATAAATAAAACCCATTAACCCAATTCAATTCTTTTCTACAAACCCATCAAACATATCACATAATAATTCAAATACATTGCCAACCTGTAACATTTGTTTATTATTCCAAGAATGATGAATCTCCTCTTTTATTATCTTGAATACCATTTTTTTTCTTTTTCTACCTACTACTCCCCCTAAGCCGTGCCTTCTTTTATTCTTCCCCATCCTTTTACTTGCCACAAATTTATCCTCTATTATTGATAGACTAAACCCATTAAAATATGCATGCTAGAATAAATCAAACAAACCACTATTAAGCTATAGTCCACCACCATTTCTCATGTAGTATACAACCAACTCCCATCATGATTTTGCTAAAAATGATGGTTAACTAGAGTCAATGAGAGATTAGAAACCCTAATCATCTCAAAAATTCCCAATGACTCATTAAAATAATCATTATATATCCTTTATAATATATTTTTTCCTTTTGACTTAAATCAAATCTAGCATCGACTTCACTTAGATAATCCAAACCAACTAAATGACTAGTCACAATCACCAATATTATTCCATGTAATGTTGACCATCGAAAAGTCAATTAAAATAATGATTATATAACATGGGTTAAACATATATGAATTTCAAAAGAATATTGTAATTGTTGTCAAGTCATCCAAATCAAACACTATACATTCCACCTCAAACTCATAAGTTAACCCTCTAGGTTTAAATATTAACCATAGACTTTAAAAGATAATTTGACAAGAACAATGATGTTTATATAATTGTTTCACAATGATATTATCTATAACACCTTGCATTACATTAGGTTTATTGTTTAATCACTATATTTAAGTCAAAACACAAATCTCATTTTACCATGCCAAAATCATTCATTAATACTTAACAAAGGGCTTATAATTCATTATATCTTTTACAAGTTTATATAACTATTAAAATTGATAATAGTAAACTTATAAAAGTAAATAGTCACTTACAAACTGAGTTGGCCAAGTAATAATATATATCTATTTTTTCCAACAAAGAATCCAAACAATCATTGTTATACAAATATTTAACTATTTACAATATAATGGTAAATCAAGTTAAACTAGTCAGGTAAAGATTTATCAAATCAACTAACTAATAACATCAACAACAACTAGATTAGCGAAATCATGCAATCACATAAAAAGATATGAGAACATAAAAGATCACAATAGCCATTCATAATAGAAAACAAAGCATACCACAACTATATAACTCAAGCAATTTATCACAAAACATGATATACTACTGTGGTGTGTGCATAGGTTTCTAGTTTCACTCCATGTCATCCCCCAACATTTCCATCTAAACCATCCTCTCCAATGATTCTCTCCTTCCGTATATATATGGTATAATTATTTTTATACTTGTTACAAATTCAACAAACATATAACTTGTACCATTTATATACATATTTATATAACTTTCAAGTACAATTTCAATATAATTATTTTATTGTATATAATATACTCTAAAAAGATAATCATTGTCAATTATCTTAGAGTATTCCATATACTTTATGTATACATCTAGCTAACAAAAAACTCCCAAAACCCTTTTATATGCTAGATAAATCCCAATCTACTTGTTTAACTAAAAACACATAAAGTTTCATGTGATTTACCATTCATACACAACCAACCATTATACTCCAATTCTATTTATTTAAATTACTCAAATCCATCAAATTTTTAATAACATTGGAATTTATTGCATATAAATATGATCAAGACATACAATCAGTTATTTTATGTCAAACATTAATAATTCTATGGCTATGTAACTCAGTCTTAAAGTTTACACAGTCCATAAAAAGGTACAATTAATAAATAATAACCAATCCATATATATTTTACTAGCTACATTGATTTGTATAGAGACTAAGAAAATTATCAAAATTAAGAATTTATCCCTTTGTCTCAGACTTGAAAAATTCCTTATATAAGTAAATATGCACTCAATTTTTTTTAAAAATAACTCAACCTTAACGCATACACAATCCCTATATAATAAGTTCAATTTATAAATGTAATTCATCTAAGACATTATACTATTTACTCAACTAGAAATTTATTGTTGACATCCTTACCTGATTCAAGACTTAGTTTATGACTTGACCAATAATAAACCCAAAATTCCATATATATTAAATAATATATAGCTACAGGTTTTTATAATGACACCGAGTCCATATCCCATACATGAACTCATAAAAATTATGTTAAATCTTAGCTAATAGTATTTAATTAAAACCTTGACATTTAAATTATATGTTTTTATACATATATACAAAAACATATATATGTATATATAGTTTATCGAGCACTAGGTTCAAATAAATAAATACATACATACATACATATAAGTATGTGTATAAATATATACAAAGACACAATCAATATGTTTTAAAAACACATAACATATTTCTCCAAAAAATATCAATTAGGTATAAACATAGTCGAAGCTCATGTAACCCATATAATATTTACCTAAGTTATGCATCAAATCTTATGTCCTTATACTAGTTCGAGAACCAAAACAAAATCATAAGACCCTATCCAAAATACCATAATAATATTATAATAAATCAGTAAATTTGTATGGATTTATGAATTGAGATAGGATTAAAGATAGAGCTTTAATACAAGTGTATATTAACATTGGAAACACCTAAAATCCTACCCCTTTCCCTTTAGGTTATTTGGATTGGATGTAGGGTTTTGTGGATGGCCAAACCATCCACAAGGCCCTACATACAACCCCCTTCATTAATTTCTTGTAAATTTTGAAAATAAATGAAACCCATTAAGCCAATTCAATCTTTTACACAAACCCATCAAACATATCACAAAGGAATTTAAATACGTTGCCAACCTATAATAGTTGCTTATTATGCAAAGAATGCTGAATCTTCTCTTTCCTTAGCTTTAATACCTCTTTTTTCTCTTTCTACTTGCTACTTCATATAAGTCATGCCTCATAGCCTTATTCTTTCTTTTATTCTTCCCCATCTTTTTACCTACCACAAATTTATCCTCTATTCTCGATAGACTAAACCCACTAAAATATGCATGCTAGAATAGCTCAACAGAATCCCCACTAAGCTATATTCTGCCACCATTTCTCATGTAATCCACAACCAAATCCCATCATGATTTTTTATAAAAATCATGGTTAACTGGAGTTAGCAAAATATTAGAAACCCTAATCATCTAAAAAAGTCCCAATGAATCATAAAAATAATCATTATATATCCTTTATAATATATGCTTTCCTTTTGACTTAAATCAAATATAGCATCAACTTCACTTAGGTAATCCAAACCAACTAAATGACAAATCATAATCACTAATATTATTTCATGCAATGTCAACCATCAACAAGTCAATTAACATAATGATTATATATCCCAGGGAAAAAATATATGACTTTTAAAAGAATATTATTATGTTACCAAGTTATCCAAATCAAACATTATGCATTCGACCTCAAACTCATAAGTTAACCCTCTAGGTTTAAATAATAACCAAACTTTAGCAAAAAATTTGACAAGCACAATGACATTTATATAATTGTTTCACAATTATATTATTTATAACACCTTACATTACATTAGGTTTATTACTTAAGTATTATAATTAATTCAAAACACAATTCTCATTTTACCATGCCAAAATCATTCATTAATACTGAACAAAGAGCTTATAATTCATTATGTCTTTTATAGGTTTATATAATTATTAAAATAAAAAGTAGTAACCTTATAAACGTTAATAGTCACTTACAACCTAGCTTAACTAAGTAATATGATACATCTATTATTTCTAACAAAGAATTTAAACAAGCATTGTTAAACAAATATTTAGCTATTTATAATATAGTGGTAAATCACATTAAACTAGTTAGGTATATATTTATCAAATCAACTAACTGATTACATCAATAGAAACTAGATTTCTGAAATCATGAAATCACATAAAATGATCTAATAATATAAAATATCACAATAGACATTCATAATAGAAAACAAAGCATACCACAACTATCTAACTCAATCAATTTATCACAAAACATGATATACTATGGTGGTGTGTGCATAAGTTTCTGGTTTCACTCCTTGTCCTCCCCCAATATCTTCATCTACACCATCCTCTCCGATGATGCTCTCCTTCCATCATACTCTGAGGGATGGATTTGCCCTGCATTCACCTCACAAAAATGAAGGTAGTTAGCTCAAAGCATAATTATATCCATAAAATAATGTTGTATAATTAACAAAAAAAATCATAATGTACAGAGTATAAAAGTATAACTATCTCATAGCAAACCAATCATGTAACTTGAACAACACATAGTTATCCCAGAATCATTATATATCATAAAACATAATCAACCAATAGTTAATCAATTAACAACCATAATAATCCATAGATAAAACAAGTTTTTCATCTTCGAGATAAATTAGGATGTGAAATCCTTCCCCCTAAAGTTGGTCATTGTCTCAATAACATTAATTCAAACACAAGTTCTGAATTTGAAACATTATTCAACAAAAAATTAATATAATATGTAGAAACAAATCAAGTAAACAAATGAGGAAAGAACCTATAGAACTCATCATCATCATCCCAAGTGGTAATATATTCAGAATATTAGTCCCATTGGACCTTACACTATGACATTTATCTATTATGTAAACTTAGTTTGTGAGTGCCAATTATTCTGATTTGTTCTACCATGACCACCCCAGGATCCAGAGCCTACAAAGCATTCCAATCCAACACATGTGAAGGATAAAAAACATACTTTTTAAGATAAGACACATGGAAGCCATTATAAAAAAGAGATAGAGTTGGTGGCAATGTGAGCCTATACACTATAATATTGGCCACATCCAAATACTTGAAGGTTCTCATAAATCTCAATGAAAGTTTTGCTAACTTTCTAAATTTAATTGAGTTTTTATGAGGCTTAACCCACATAAACACTTTATCACCTATAGAAAACTACCTAGCTATTCTTTTCAAATCAACATAACTTTTTTTTTTCTATCATTGGCCTTAACCAATGTCTACCTCATTGTCTTGACTTTCTCTTCTATTTCTAAAAGCATCTTAGGTCCAAATACTACCCTGTCTTCTAACCTACCCCAACTAATTAGTGTTATATGCCTCCTTCCATATAATGTCTCAAATGGAGCCATCTTTAATGCTAATTAGTATGATTTATTGTAAACAAACTAAACTAATAAAAGGTATTCCACCCACATATATTGTTGATCCATGCAATGCATATGAAGGAGATCTTCTAAAACCTAGTTAACTCGCTCTATCTGTTCATCAGTTTATAGGTGATAAATAGTGCTAAAATTCAACTACATATTGAGATATTAATTTAGAGTCTAACAAAACATAGAAGTCATCCTCAGATATCTATCCAAAATTATCTTATCTATAAAACCATGTAATTGATACACCTCCTTCATGAATAACTTCGCAAGCATAGGCACATCATTTGTCAAGTTGCTTGGTATGAAGTGGGCTACCTTGGTTAGTTTTTTGACTACAACCAAGATCATATCATGTTGGTTCCATGATAATGACAACCTTTAGATTAATTCCATGTTAATCACCTTCCACTTCCATTTCGATATACCATGTAGATATAACAATCTAGCTGAATGCACATGTTCAACTTTCACATGTTGACATTTTAGATAATGAGACACAAAATCCATTACATCTCTCTTGATTCCTTTCCAAAAATATAATGGTCTGAGCTCATCCATTAACTTGGTTACTCTTGTATGTCCTAAATATGAGGCATTGCGTAACTCCTTTACCATAGTACTCCTTATATTCTCTCTATTAGGTACATAAATCCTACCATTATACTTTAAAAGACCATAACTATCTAATTTGAATCCCTTATACATAATAATCTTAGGATTCTCACATAATGATTTCCTAACCTAATCATATAATTCATATTCTAATGAGAAATTGATTACCTGATCTTGGAAATTAATCTTGATAGTAGCTATGACTACTATGTACCTCCTATAACTTAGAGCATCAACTACTCTATTCTCCTTGCCTTTGATTTAATTAATATCAAGATCATAATAAAATAAGAACTCTAACCATCATCTTTGACAAGCATTCATGTTTGGTTAGGTGAAGATGTACTTGAGTCCTAAGTTATCATTTTTGAGTTCAAATGGTTTCCCTAATAGATAATGCCTCCAAACTTGTAAAGCATGCACAATTGATGAAAGTTATAGGTCATGAGGGGCTTACTTCACCTAATAAGGATTTAGTTTATTAGACTTATAAGATACCACTGATCCATCCTACATAATAAATCTTCCAACTCCATCCCCTGATGCATCAGTGATCACTGAGAATTGACCATTAGGATTAGGAACTCTTAGCACTGGTGCTAAAGTAAGCCTCCTTTTCAGTTTTTGAAAGGTTATCTCACACTTATTTGACCAAAAAAAATTTAATTATTTTATGGAATAGAGGTAATTATATTAGCTATCTTAGAGAAATTTAGAATGAATTTCCTATAATAGCCTACTAATCCCATGAAACTCCTTACCTTATACAAATTATGGCTCTTATCTTTGATGGATAAACTAAAATACCTTTTGTAGAGATAATATGTCCCAAATACTGCACTTTATTTTGGAAAAATACATACTTAAACAATTTTCCATATAATTTGTGCTTTCACAAGCACTATAAAACTAGTTATAGATGCTACATGTGCTCTTCCTCATCCTTGGAATAAATGAGGTTGTCATCTAGAAATATGAAAACAAAATGATCTAGGTAGTCTCTAAACACACTATTCATAAGATTCATAAATGCTTCTAGAGCATTTATCAATCCAAATGGCAACACTATAAACTTGTAATGTCCATATCAATTTCAAAATGTTGTTTGGTATATCCTCTTCATAGATTCTCAACTGTTGATACCCTACTCTAAGATCAATCTTAGAAAAAACTATTGCCCGTTTTTGATCAAAGAGATAATCAATTCATGGTAATAGAATTTTTTTCTTAATCATTTCTTTATTTAGCATCTTATAATCTATACACATGTGAAGAGTTCCATCCTTCTTCAAGTTGACAACTAGTGCACCCCAAGGTGATACACTTGGTCAAATCATCCCTTTTGACAATAAATCCTAAAGTTGTGACATTAACTCAACCAATTTAGTGGTTGTCATTCTATAAGATGCCTTAGTCTATAGTTTTGATCTAGGTATGATATCAATTGAGAAATCAAACTCATACTTGTGGCAATCTTGGTAATTCTTATAGAATCACATCATGATATTTTATTAGAAAATTATAATATTTGATAGATAGTTTTTTAAACTCCTCCATCTCATTTATCTTAATGATAAATATTTGACATCACTTCCTTTGAGATTTTTTGAGTTGAATTACAAAAATATGGCTTAGCTTTAACTTCTTTTTCTCACCTTGAAGTTGTGTCTAATTTCCAAAATCATCTTGACATTTTATGATTTTTGAGCTATTCGAATCCTAGGATCACACATATGACCCCAATAATGCTATAAAAATATCTATTGTTGTAGTGAATTTAGGTAATCTATTATCTTCTTCAACTAGACATTTGTCAACTTTGACCTTAGACTCATTCCTGTACTATATCGATCACACATTTCTTATAATTCTAGATTTTCTAAATAATTTACTAAACATTCTAATATCAATGAAACATTATATCTCTCTCATGTCAATCAAAATAAAAACTAGATGATAAAAAAAAACCTGATAGTTCTATGAGTGAAGCTTGATACTTAGCCTAAATATTGTCAATAGCTACATGAATTCATTACTAGAATGTACCTTATTGAGAAGTATACCCCTTGTTATTTGACTTGTCTTGATGAAACTCTCAAGCATAATGGTCATCTCCACATATGAAGCAACCTCCAAATGGTCTTTTATTGTTAGACTGTTGGTTTCCCTTGAACCCACCCTTGAAACCATTATCAGGTTTCATGTTCCCTAAACTATTTCTAAACTTGGTGTTCTAATTTTTGAACTTACTCTTTTAGTCTCCACTCCTCTTCTTCTAGTTCTTTTTAAAAGTTGGTTTTAAAATTAAAAACATTTTTTTGAACTTATCTCTAACTTGGACAAGATATTTTAGTTTTTTTTCTTATTTAACTACCTCATCAAACATCTAATACATGGTAGATGGACCATGCACATCTACTTCATAATGAATTAGGTTTTTAATCTTATGATGAATTTCATGATCTTGAACTTCTCATCTTCTTAATACTAAGGTACATACTTAAGGAACTTGGTGAATTTATCATAATATTCATTCATTGATAAGTCCCCTTGATTAAGATTCTAAAAATATGTAATTTTTTTTATCAAAGTATAGCTATGGAAGCCATCATGACCTAAATAGTGTCATAAATTATTCTCAAGTGGTGGTAGTTGAGTCAAGGTTTATATTGAGCTTATTCTTTACCCACCAAATTGCTTATTTACCAACAAGATGATAAGCTCCCTAGACTACTTTCATGACTTTAAATTAATTCTGACTCTCAAAATATTTCTCTATTTATGTCAGCCATGATTTAGCTCCTTCTCAAAACATAGTTTCATCGAACTTGGGTGGGTTTACCTTTTTCATATCATGTGTCAACTCTGTAATTACTCGAGCTCTTGCATCTTGTGGCACTTCCTTATGCCTCTACTCTTGAGGATGTTCCTAATTAGTATGATGACATTTAGATTCATTTTGATAATTATCCTTTTCATGGCCATGCACTTCTTATTCTAGGGCTACAATTAGATCCCTAGTCTCTTGCATGGTTGCGAGGATTTGGTCCAACTTTGAAGATTTTTTAGTGATAAACTAATTTAGATCAAAAGGGTGATTGGTATTCAAAGTACCCTCAACTCTTAGTTTAGTGTACACAATTATTATTCCTACTTATTAGGAGAATAAGTTTGCATAATCAGACTTAATTAGTCCTAAAGTTTGAGCCTCATCTCTGATACTAAAATGTAATAACCCCACTAGGTTTTACAAGAATATAGTAATTTCTTTTATAAAAAATTAATTACACATTCATCTTATATATTTCACCACAAGAAATATAATTAGTGATCTTTAAATAACTAAATTAATTTATTTAACCATAAGGTTTATATATAATACACTTAGCTAAGGATCACCATGAAGATATATAATAATCATGAACAATGCTGAATAAACAATAATTACTGCATCTAATCATAAATGAAATATAAAAATTTAGCTATGACTGATTCAACATTAGAGCCACTAATTTAGAAGTATAATGAATAAATATTATAGTTTTCAACAATACATAATATCTCAAATAATGATTTATGATACAGATCTCCATAGAGCATGATTCTCTATGACTCAAGTATCAATCTATAATCTTAAGTGTAGTCTTTAGTGTATTAATATAGATGGAAGGGAGAGCATCATATGAGTGATTTTACACACCAACCACACACCATAGATCCCCTATAATATCTCTCAATAAGGAAATGGCCCTCCTTTCATGGATGGGTAGGTAATGATGGTGCAAGAATCTAGAGTGACGAACTAGAATCTTTGTGTTATAGATATCTAATACATAATGTCTATCATAATTTTTTTTGTTCTAATATGATATCAAATAAATATGAAAACTATATCAACATATGAAATTAATGTTTAACTATAAATATTACTTTGGCCAAAATTTTCAATAATTAATGATTTCTAAGATCAATCAATTTCATATGCACCACTCAATCAGATTATGCCTCATCTTGAATTGATAACACTAATTAAGCTAGTGGAATCCATTCACTACTTATTTAGAGTCATAAATTCAATATTTGGTTAAAATATTTATAATATAAAATCCAATAGATTCATTCAAAATAATTCTTTTTAGCTAATACATATATGCTAAGTACATAAATATCACATACACATATTTAGTCCATCAAATTTAATGCCATAAATCTATAACATCTAGTTTATTACCGAATAATAAACATAATCATAAATAGTCCTTAATATAACATACCATCCAAGTAATGATCATATCTAAACTATTAATTACCCAAATCACAAAATAACTTATAATTTTATTTCATCCCCAAAACAAACACTATAACACATGCTTATTTATTTCTTTATTTATATTCCACATATATAACAACCAATCATTACATCTTAATATTATTTATATTTAAAGCCCTTAAATATCTTATTTTAATGATTTTATTCTAACATTAAAATATACAAGCACCCATTTTACCCTGTTATGGTTTTAATGTTTTCAAGCATATCACAATTGTGAACATATATATATATATATATATATATTGAAATTGTATACAATAAAATAATTATACTATATTGAAACTGTATTTGAGAGTTATATAAATATGTATATACATGGTATAAGTTATACGTTTGTTGATTTTTTATATAATCATTTCCATATTTGTTAAAAAAAAAAACAAACATATAACTTATACCATGTATATAAATATTTATATAACTCTCAAATGCAATTTAAATATAGTATAATTATTTTATTCTATACAATATACTCAAATAATACATCCACTGTCAATTGTCTTAGATTATTTTGTATACTCTAAGTATAAATCCAACTAACAAAATAGTCCTAAAGCCCTTTTATATACTAGATAAATCTCTATCTACTTGTTCAACTAAAAACACATAGATTTTCATGTGATTTACCATTCATACACAACCAAACATTATACTCCAATTATATTTATTTAAATTACTCAAATAACTTAAATTCATAATAAAATTGGAATTTGTTGCATATACATATAATCAAGACATACACTCAGTGGATTTATGTCATACATTGTGAATTCTATAGCTATATAACTTAGTCCTAAAGTTTACATAGTCCATAAAAAGGTACAATTAATAAATAATAACCAATCCATATATATTTTACTATTTATGTCAATTTGTATAGAGATTAAAAAACTTATCAAAATTAAGAATTTATTCCTCTGTCTTAGAATTACAAAATTCCTTATACAAGTAAATATACACTCGAATGATTTAAACATAACTCAACCTTAATGCATACACAATCCCTATATAATAAGTTCAATTTATAAATTCAATTCAACTAAACAATTATATTATTTACTCAATTAGAAATCTACTGTTGGTATCCTTACCCGATTCAAGAATTCCTGAGTTTAGGACTTGGATTAGTAATAAGCCCCAAATTCTATATATATTAAATAATATATCACTACATGCTTTTATAATGACACTGAGTATATATCCCATACTCAAATTCATAAAAACCATGTTAAATCTTTGTTAATAGAATTTAATTGAAACCCCAACCTTTCAATTATATATTTGTATCTATATATACAAATACGTGTGTGTGTGTGTGTACAAATATATACAAATACATAGTTAATATGTTTCAAAAACACATAAAATATTTCTCCCATAAATCCTAATTAAGTATAAACATAGTTGAACCTCATGTAACCCTTATAATATTTACCTAAATTAAGCATTAAAGTTTATGTCCTTAGACTAGTTCGACAACCAAAACTGAATCATAAGATCCTATCCAAAATGCCTTAAAGATATTATAGTCAATCAATGAATTCACATGGATTTATGATTGAGAAAATATTAAAGACAAATCTTTCATAAAGCTATATATTAACATGTCAAACACCTACACCCCTACCCCTTTCCCTTTGGGTTATTTGGGTTGGATGGCCAAACCATCCAAAGGGCCCTACATATAACCCCCTTCATTAATTTCTTATAAGTTTTGAATATATATATATATATATATATATATATATATATATATATATATATATATATATATATATATATATATATATATATGATATATTCATTTCCATATTTGTTAAAAAATCAACAAACATATAACTTATACCATGTATATACATATTTATATAACTCTCAAGTACAATTTCAATATAGTATAATTATTTTATTATATATAATATACTCAAATAATACATCCACTGTCAATTGTCTTAGAGTATTTTGTATACTCTAAGTATACATCCAACTAAAAAAATAGTCCCAAAGCCCTTTTATATACTAGATAAATCTCTATCTACTTGTTTAACTAAAAACACACAGATTTTCATGTGATTTACCATTCATACACAACCAACAATTATACTCCAATTATATTTATTTAAATTACTCAAGTCACTTAAATTCATAATAAAATTGGAATTTGTTGGATATAAATATGATCAAGACATACACTTAGTGGGTTTATGTCATACATTGAGAATTCTATAGCTATATAACTCAGTCCTAAAGTTTACACAGTCCATAAAAAGGCACAATTAATAAATAATAAGCAATCCATTTATAATTTACTATTTACATCAATTTGTATAGAGATTAAAAATATTATCAAAATTAATATTTATTCCTCTATCTCAGACTTACCAAATTCCTTATACAAGTAAATATACACTCGAATGATTTAAACATAACTCAGCCTTAATAGATACACAATCCCTATATAATAAGTTCAATTGATAAATGCAATTCAACCGAGCAATTATATTATTTAGTCAATTAGAAATTTACTATTGGTATCCTTACCCAATTCAAGAATTCCTCAGGTTAGGACTTGGACTAGTAATAAGCCCCAAATTCCATATATATTAAATAATATATCACTACTTGCTTTTATAATGACACTAAGTATATATCCCATACTCAAATTCATAAAAACCATGTTAAATCTTTGCTAATAGAATTTAATTGAAACCCTGACCTTTCAATTATATGTTTGTATCTATATATACAAATATGTGTGTGTGTGTGTGTGTGTAAATATATAAAAATACATAGTTAATATGTTTTAAAAACACAACATATTTCTCCCATAAATCCCAATTAAGTATAAACATAGTTGAACCTCATGTAACCCATATAATATTTACCTAAGTTAAGCATTAAATTTTATGTCCTTAGACTAGTTCGACAACCAAAACTGAATCATAAGACCCTATCCAAAATGCCTTAAATATATTATAATCAATCAATGAATTCACATGGATTTATGAATTGAGAAAAGATTAAAGACAGCTTTCATAGAGGTATATATTAACATGTCAAACACCTACACCCCTACCCCTTTCCCTTTGGGTTATTTGGGTTGGATATCCGAACCATCCAAAGGGCCCTACATATAACCCCATTCATTCATTTCTTATAAGTTTCGAAAACAAAAGAAACCCATTAACCCAATTCAATTATTTTCCACAAACCCATCAAACATATCACATGGAAATTCAAATACATTACCAACATGTAATAGTTGCTTATTATGCCAAGAATGACAAATCTCCTCTTTCCTTAACTCAAATACCTTCTTTTTTCTCTTTTTGCCTGCTACTCCCTATAAGCCATGTATCATAGCCTTCTTTCTTCTTCTTTTATTCTTCCCCATCCTGTTACTTGCCACAAATTTCTCCTTTATTTTTAGTTGACCAAACCCAATAAAGTATACATGCCAAAATAGCTCAATATAACCGCTACTAAGCTATGGTCTACCACCATTTCTCATGCATTACAAAACCAACTCCCATCATGATATTTGCTAAGAATGATGGTTAACTAGAGTCAATGAGAGATTAGAAACTCTAATCATATCTAAACTTCCCAATGACTCATTAAAATAATAATTACATATCCTTTATAATATATGATTGCCTTTTAACTTAAATCAAATCTAGCATCAACTTCACTTAGGGTATCCAAACCAACTAAACAAATAGTCACAACCACCAATATTGTTCCATGCAATTTCAACCATTGACAAGTCAATTAACATAATGAATATATAGAACGGGTAAAAGATATATGAATTTCAAAAGAATATTGTAATTGTTACCAAGTCATCCAAATAAAATGCTATGAATTCAACCTCAAACTCATAAGTTAACCCTCTAGGTTTAAATAATAACCATAGACTTTAGAAAACAATTTGACAAACACAATAACATTTATATAATTGTTTCATAATGATACTATCTATAATACCTTGTATTATATTAGGTTTATTATTTAAGCACTATACTTAAGTCAAAACACAAATTTCATTTTACCATGCCAAAATCATTCATTAATACTTAACAAAGAGCTTATAATTCATTATCTTTTACAGGTTTATATAACTATTAAAATCGATAATTGTAACCTTATAAATGTAAATAATCACTTACAAACTGACTCAACTAATTAATATCATACACATATTATTTCTAAAAAAGAATCCAAATAAGCATTGTTAAACAAATATTTAGCTATTTAAAATACAATGGTAAATCACATTAAACTAGCTAGGTACAAATTTATCAAATAAATTAACTAATCACATAAATATCAACTATATTAGTGAAATCACGCAATCACATAAAATGATCAGAGAACACAAAAGTCCATAAAAAACATTCATAATAGAAAATAAAGAATTACACAACTATTTAACTCAAAAAATTTATCATAAAACATGATATACTACTATGGTGTGTGTATGGGTTTCTGGTTTCACGTTTTGTCATCCCCTAATGTCTCCATCTACACTTTCCTCTCTGATAATGCTCTCCCTCCATCATACTTTGAGGGATGGATTTGTCCTAAATCTACCTCAAAAATTGAAGGTAATTTAATGTGAAACATAATTATATCCATAAAATAAAGTTGTATAATTAATAAACATGATCATAATGTACAAAGTATAAAAGTACAACTATCTCATAGCAAACCAATCATGTAAATTAAGCAACACATAATTATCCCATAATCATCGTATGACATAAATATTAATAAACCAATATTTAATCAACTAATAACCATAAAAATCCATGGATCAAATATGTTTTTTAGTTTAGAGAGAAATCAAGATGTAATAAGTTTTAACAATTTTAACCAAAGCATGGACATTATAAGCGATATAATCAAAAGGAGTTACATTATATGTCCTTGAATGTGGAGGACCATAAGATTACAAATTTTTATTAGAATCATTTTAGGGTTTATAACCAAGACCTTTAAAATTTGCATTAGGTTTAGGAAAAATAGGTTCAAGAATACTGTCATCACGCTTACCAAGTGCACCACCCAAATAACCCATGCTATGCATGATTTTTAATTTGATGTTGGTAGAAGAAGTATTTAAAGAAGTTATAGTTAGACTAGGAGAATAATGAGCTTAATCATTAGAGTTAGTAACATGTATAAAAGATGTAAATTTAGTATTAAGAGTGTCAATAAATGATTGCATTTTTGCTGCACGAGCAATAAAGGAGTTTTGAAAAGTAGTAGTAGTGTATTTTTGGCATTAAATTTCATGTTTGAGTGTAATAATTTCTTCATTATTTGGCTTTATTTGAGTTTTATAGTATTTATGATTTGTATCTATTTAAGTTCTTTGCTTTGATACCACATTAAAATATGCCAAGAATCAAATGCTAAAAACAAGTAAATGAACAATATTACCTTAAAAAATAAAGCAAATCATAAATCAAAGACAAGACATTTGATAAGTGGGGAAACCCTTGATGATAAAAAATACCACATTAGTATTTAGAAGATTACAATAATAAATCACTCCAAATACAATATAATGTAGAAGCTTATAAAAAGAAAGGCCTTAGGCCAAGAGAGTATAAAGGATGCAAGAGCAAGAATTAAAACAAAAAGAATGAGTTGTGTGTTTTGAGTGTGGAGGAATGAGAGAGGTGAGTTATTAATATAGAGTTAAGAGATATGAGTTACATGTGTAATATTAGACATGAGTGCCAAGTGGGCCTAATCCTCTTACAAGTGGGTAAGATGTGTGTGCTATGTGGGGGGAGAAGAGTTTCATACAAGTAACTCAATCTAATAAGTGGACTAGAGAGGTGAGTGACACCTCAAAAGGCTAGAATAAAGTGTATATATAAATATAATAAATACACACACATAAGACTTAATATAAAATTATAAACCTATAGGAATGACCTAAATTAAAATTAATTATCTAATAAATGAGGACATGGTGGGAGTATCATGTTACTAAAATATAGACAAGCTATCCTCATATGTGCCATGTATATATCATATTCAATCTTCAATCGACATTGGATCACCTATGATAGCTTAACATATCACTTATAGGGACATATGAAAATACATATAATGGGATGAGTAGGAGAGTGATAAAATCATATTAATTTTAATGTTTCTCCATGAAGACATGTCTAGGCATCATTTTTGATGAATGTACCATACTCTTGCCTAGGTGAATACAGTACCATAAAATGCATGAAACCATAAATATTTATGAAAATATGTCTCATCAACATTTTAAAGGTTTTAAAAATCCCTGAGATGAGCTTCTATGGAATTAACACCATCATAACTTAAATTAGTATGAATATGACTATAATGATGGAAATGATAGTACATGGTAACATGCACTCAGTCTTAGGTGAGAAAATTATTTTGGTGAGTTTCCCACCATCAATAAATTTTCCCTTGAATAACATGAATAAGTGAGTGCATCCATTCATATTCAAACACATAAATTTTTTCCAACTACTACACATACTCTTGGACCTCCATTTGACCATGAAACCTAGGTGCTTGATCTATCTGTAGGGTGGTCTATCCGTCAAATGTCCACCAATGAGGCAAATAAAATTATGATGCTTAAGAAGCTTACATGGAAAATCATCTTGACTACTAAATATGAGATAAATTTATCTAGTAAGATTATATTCTCTATGATCCTGATATTCACAAACATTGTTAGTAGTGTTAGAAATGGACTATGTATCTATCCATTATAATATACCATCCATATTAGGATCAAGAGTATTAGTTACCCAACATATGAGATTATAGATATGATTGAGATCCTCCTAGATGTTAATTGGCTAAACAAAAGGTGGTCCCTGAGCATCATCAAGGGGAGTCATGATGCATTGATCATCATTTTCAAAACTGATGTAACAATTTTTGAAATTCAATTCAATGTTGTTTGCATAACATCATGGATGCCAAAAAATATCCATAAAATCATTAGATTAAGAGAGATCAATTAATTCAAAGTCACCCTTGAAATTAAAACCCAAAATGTTGATAGTGGCATCCTTAAAAACTCATATGGGAAGTGCATGGATCTTATTATCCATGAATAATATATGTGGAGAAGGCTATAAAAGAGGGCTCACCATCTTTCTCCAAGCATCCTTGGTTAGTAAATTCACCTCCATGTCATTGTTTACTAATATATCCTAAATGATCTAACCATTAATAGCTTCATTCATTAAGATTTATTTATCATACTTTGTACTGGTTGGACATAAACCTCTTGTCATCATGCATGGTTCAATAGATGATACTCCATAGGCTTTAGTTCTTGATGACTCAACTAGATCCTTAAAAGGGGAATGATGTATTAATAAATAAGTCATTTTTAGAATTCATGAAACTCATCATGTGCTAAATTTGTGAGTACCAAGGCCTTATTCATTTTAGTGTGCATAATAACATCTTTATCCTTAAGGAACTTAATTTCACCTTGTAGTTCCCAAATCAAAGTCAATGTGTCCAGCAATACTTATTTCTATTATTGACCATCTAGGTAGTGCTTTGCATGGGGATATTCCCATTGAACCTTACCAGAATATGGATTTTAAAATGATTGGGAAGGAGCACCACTTTTGTATTAATATTTATCTTACTAGATGGAGTGGTAGGGCATAGTCTGCATTGAGCAGTTAGAGTTTTCCCAATCTATATCATCCCAACACCCTTCATGTTTTTCTCATTAGTGATGGCTTCATACAAGTCTGGGCATTCTTCTAAATGATGCTCATTCTTATAAAAGGCACATATTATATAGACTATGCAGCCATACTAGTAATGCTCTAGAGAGACACACTTGTAGTAGGTTCTAGGCATACAAAACCATGACCTCTATAGGACCGACCTCCACCTTTTTTGTAGTGTTGGATACATAGGTGTGATAAGTACCTCACATCATACCTCATGAATATAATTAATAATTTAGTAATCATTTTTATCATGTGTATATGCATCATATATTTTATAGTATGATGTTACTTTAGATTGAGTAACACCTTGAAGTAAGGGGTAATCTCTCATATCATGGTCTTATTATCATATCTCACACGATTGATTTACCACTATATGAATACTATTTTTGGGATAATTATTTATATTATGACCTTCCACCTCACAATAGAACACCATAAACCTATATGAGTGTCTTGATATTACATAATAATAATATAAGATTCCATAAAGGGACTAATCCCTATATCTATACTTCTAACAAATTTAGCATAAAGGGAAACTTCCAATGCATCACAAAGGTTTGTGAAGGTATTATAAGACAATGTACATCTAAAAATAAGTAACATGCCTCCGAAAAACTAGTGGGTAGGCTATGTTGCATTTATCTCAAATGATAACTTAGAAATAAGTGTTTTAAAATGCACATCATACTTATAGACATTCTCAATGAGTTATTTTTAAATATACTTTAGGGAAATAATACTCTATTATTTAAACTATGGAATGTAAAATTTGTGAAGAAAATCCACCTTTAATTTCTCCTAGTTAACACTGCTTGTAACAAATCAAACTTATACCATTTATGTGCACGGTCTAAAATGGTAGTAGAAAACTAGGTTGCCTTCCATTAAGTATAAGTGATGCCTCATGCCTTACAAATGAGTTCACACTTATAAACATATTCCAATACATTTTTAACACTAAGATATTTAGGTAGATGAAGCATAATCTCATATTAGACTTTAGGCATATTTGGCATTAGAAATAGGTCCTATTGTGATGTCCCTCTAGTTCCTCCTAGACCCTATCGGGGAGGTCCACCCTCTTGTGCATCCTATGGTAATATAAATACCTAATACATTGGGAAAATAAGTAGGTTGAGTAAATATTTAGGGCCCTATATTATTTACACTATCTATATTTGGTCCACTAAGCATTCCAAAGTGAGCTATATGGTTGACTTATAATGGAAAATAAATTAATGACAAACTATTGTTTTGATGCTATATTTTAAACATTTTTTATATAGGTTCAGACTTTGACTCCACATTATTTGTATCCTAATATCTTACAAGAACTTTGTCCAACTTAAATTCATGAGCATGCACTATGGGTGGTGAATTGGGCATATCTAGATTGGGTTATACAATCACCAATGCTTGACTTGTTTCTTCTATGCATACCTATGATAGCATATGGTATAGTCCTTTAGTTGGGGAGTTCTCATAATGACTTTTCACCTCCATAAAGATCCTTTTGGTACTTCCAAAGTCCTCCCATTCCCTCCCTAGATCACTTCCAATCATATCACTTAGCCTAGCCCCATCATAATTGCACTTACATAACTCCTACTGACTGGATACCATGCTGAACTAATAATCTCATGTCAACATATGCCCCTTCATTTACCATCTGGTTGCACTGCTCATATGAGGGAAAGTTTATCCATCCATGTGGAAGCTTTTAAGTCTTGAGTCAATTATAAGCTTCTTAATTTTTAACCAAAACTATGTGAGATACCTTCCATGTAGCTCTTGGAGGAAGTTAAACTAGGATTCCTTTGGATAAGAGTACATAGAGACCACATATTCCAAAATATAAATATTAAGTGTTCCACACCACTAAATTTACACCATGAACATCTAGGTTTATCCCAATATTTCCAAGGATAATTGATGCTTTACTGACTAGGAGACCTTTTATCACTAATTGCTTGAATGGTCTTACATGTACACCAAAATCCAAGCATGTAAGTGAACATAGACTTATATAAATAAAGCTTCATAAAATGAGTCATAAAGGTTATTTTATACCCATGCATTCATATAAACTACTTGTTCAAGATAAGGAAACATAAAATTCTATTCTATAGTAATAACCCAATGCTTAAATTTTTTTAGAGATAACCACTAGCACATTTTCCCACCATCGTGTGAATAATCTCATCAAGTGCCTGAAATGGAACCAAAATGTTAGGCTCATTTCCTTTCATCTAGCATGAATTTTCATAATCATGCACCCAAGAGAATAAGAGGTCTAATGAGATAATGTGTTGGCATATCATGTGACAAAGGTTCTTGTCCACTCACCCAAATCATATAGCCTAAGACTGGTTCTCATTAGTTTCATCACATGGTGGTGTATTCATTTAGTTTATTATGCTAGGGTGCTCGAAAATGCACTTAATTATAAATATATATTTTGTTCCATGACTAACTCTTACTTATTCATTTATTCCCTAATTTATTAATCATAGAAAAAGATGGGCATAAACTAAGAATAAAATAGTATTTATTCCATTATATTCATAACCAGATTACATAAGGTATTTCATCACACAAGTGATCTCTCTCATTTCATATATAAGTCACATCCAAAATTATGATGACTCAAGATTATAATTACAAACTAACCCACTAAGCAAAAATAGGGTTATTTATACATGGTTCTACCCCAACCATTTAGTTATAAAAATAATTATATAGTGATGATTTTATAATGACCATTAAAAATAATGAGTCATGGGAAGATGCTATATTGAATTTCTAAGGACTTAGGCCTAACTACCCCTATATGATATCTCTATGCTATATCTTCATTTTTATGTGCCTATCTCCTCATAGACTAGTGCTAGATTCATACTTGACTATTCTTATCCATGTTGATCATGGTAATTGATGTCTTAGGTTGTCATTGATGTCAAAGAGAGCATATGGTTATAGTGCATGATTGACAAAGAAGTTGTCTTTGATAACTTAGAGAGATATGAGACATTTGCAAGTCTATAAGGACAAACAAGAAGTTGTGAAGCATCCATAGATGTCTTGGTGAAGTTTTGGTGTGTCATTTGATTATTTGGAAAGAGAAACATGCATCTTCTAGACTAAGAGAAGCCAAACCATCACTACACATCATGTAGACATGAATGAACCAACAAGTTTTTGCATTTAATGTAGGTACTCAAAAAGTCAACCAAGGTCAAAGGATTTCATGGAGATGGTGTCTATAGTACCAAAAAGGTACCCTAAATATTTGGACTCTTAAAGTATTTTACAGCTCAAGTTATAAACCTTCAAAATTTCTCTTGTAGACTATGATGGGATAGAGACCATCAAGTTTAACTAGATTGAAGTCTGAGGTCAACTAGTCAGTAGATCTAACAGTTAGAATTCATTGTCTAGATTGTGATATAATGGTGCATATTTAGTCAATATGTCAAAGAGTCTAAGATTGCACACAATGGTGGTAAATGACACAATATTTGAATCTTTGAAAAAATATCAATGACATGCAAGTGTTTGTATAGATAGAGATTGATGTTATGGGTTGAGTCAAAGAGTCAAATGTGCAGAAGGCATGTAGAACTACCAAGTTGCATAATTATGAGATCTCAGATCAAAGATCAATGGTGAACATTTCAAGATAAAGAACATGCTATTTATAAGGAGATCAATGGTGTGTATTTATTCAAAGTTTCTAGGAAGCATGAGATGAGGTCAAAGTGTCTGATGTTTAATATTTTCATAGTGATAATTGGAATTTGAATTTTCAAATTAACAAAGGAAAACCATTCTATTATTTTTGAGCTATATCTTTTGATCCAAGACAAATTTCTTGATGCAATAAAAACAAAATTTGTAAAGGACTTTAAGGTGCATCCATAAAATTTTATTAAAAAGTTTGAATGTTTGTAAAATTATAGATATAGAGCTTCAAAGTTTACTATTTATTAATTCATGGTGTTACTATGTACATAATTTTGTCTGAGTAAATTATGATTTAGCAGAAGAGTGTTTTGGTAGGAGTATTCATTTGAAGATGTCTTAGAGGTCATATAGAGTTGACCTAGGTATTTGAAAGTGATCTTATGTTCTTTATTTGCTCAATAAAGTGCTAAATGGGTGAATAGGCCTTCATGAGACCTATAAGGGATACTAAGGCCTAATTGAAAGGCATAAATGCTTAATTGTGACCCATGTATGCTATAGATGACCTATGAGGATGGTATTGAGATTTGTGTTAGCATTATAGAAGTTCTAAGGGATAAATAAATTATTATGGCTGACTTAGAATTTGTTGTTGAAGAAGACTTTATAAAGAGTGGAGACTAAGGTAATGATTTATATAATTGAATGTGGAAGTATTGAGAGAGAAGAAGATAGAGATGAAGGAAAGAGATCATAGATAGTGTGCTCAGTGGATGGAATGAAGTATAGAGCAGCTTGAGGATGAGATAAAAATCCCAAAGTGATCCAAAAGGGGTGTTTGGATGAATTACTTGTATGATCAAGTTTGAGTGTGTGTGATGAGTTAAAATAGAGGTGTTATACATTATTTATCCAATCAGATTGAAAGGCAATTAGAGTTATGGAGTTATTGATTTCATAAGGTGTTATGTAGGTTCTCAACATCTAGAAAAAGTGGGTGCTTGTTAATACTTAGGAGTGGGTGATCTTTATGAAGTGGATGATTCACTCAAAGGTCTCATGTTTGTGATCATCTTATTGGATAAGTCATCCATGTGTTTGTAGGCTTGAGAGTGGGTTTTATTCCTTAAGAGGGTTTCCCACGTAGATCTTGTGTTATGTGTGCGATATTGCATCATATTTCTTATTCATTTTTATGAACATCTTGTATGCTTTATGAATGCATGCAATCATTGATTAAGTGTTTGAATGGATTACAATTGAAGTTTAAAATATCTTGCATAACTGATTCTACCCCCTCTCAGTGATTATAGCTCCAACAATCTAGTGTATTAGTAAAATATTCCCTAAACATCTCTACTTCCCATGCCCTTTCCCAAGTCTTTTGCTATTGTCTGAGTCCTACGTTCTTGATTCCTCTAGGTGTCATGTATCCTTGTTCTTTGTAATTTGCCTCTTTCAAGCCATTTTATTAAAAAAACACTTAGGATAAATATATATAAAATTTAGGGCCCAAAATTTTATGAGCATATATCTTGCCATTTTGTAAGCTTATTATTTACACATTCTCATCATTTTGTGAGTCCTTTCTTATTTTTCCTCTATAATTTCTCTTCTTAACTTGTCATCACTTTTTTATTTTCTAAATCCTTGAAAGAAATATATTTGTCCTAAGTCCATAAGAATATGTAGGCAACTTCCACTTGCACGAGGTATTTGGAGTTAGCTCATCCACCCCCTACCTATTCATCTATTCCTCTATTGGTCACATTTTTATTTTTTATTGAGGTTAAAAGGGGGGATTTTTTTTGAACTATGGTCACCAAAACCTAGGAGAACTACAAACAAAAGAGATACATAGTTATACCACAAACTAAGAGAGAAACTATGATAAAATAGGGCTAGAAACAACCAAAACATATCCCAAAAATAATATAAGATACGCAAAAAGATAATGAAGGAGAAAATTGAGCCTAATCCAAGTCTAAATTCCCTAAGACATCTTCCTAGTAACTTTTCATCCTTTTGAGATTTGAATCAATTTGAAACAATAATTTTTCTTTGTTAATGTATTTTTGGGACCCACTACATTGTCCCTACTTGCCTTTACCTTTTCCAAAAGTCTTAGCTTTAAATAAATCTCCAAGGTGTGCTATGAGATTCTCAACATTATCAATCCCTTCATTCATGGCTGCCTTGCTATAATTTACCAAGAAACTAATTTTTTTTAAGCTTCTCATTCTCAGTCTCCAATATGTCCACCCTAAATTGGAGACTCTATAATTGTTGATCATCCTCCTTAACTATAGTGATTTGGTTCAATATGATGTTCTTCTGCTATAAAAAATTAACCTTTCATTTAAGATCGATAATTTCCCTCTTGAACCAGTACATGATGGAATTTTGTAGATGTAATTCCTCAACCATATTGTCTACATTATCCTTGACCTTTAGGTAACTAAAAAGATTATTTAAATTCTCATTAAGATTTGCTATTACTTATCAGAGGAATTCTTACCTTTATCTTTGGATTCATCTCTAGATGCTCATTTCCCAACTTCAAGAGCCTTAGTTTGAGTATACATATCCTAATAATATTCATTATTATGATCATATTCAATCTCATTTTTGTCATCTTCTAATACAATGGAGTCTCCCACATAACATCCTATTTTACCTTTATTTCCCTACTTACCTTGTGGGTCCACCAAGGTCCTAGTCGCACTCCTCAAGTATTTTTTTGATATTTTCTTACATATTAGAGGTTTTCAACTTAACAAATTTAGTCATTTTATCAACAAGGATCTTGGATTTATTAACCTGTGTATTGATACTATTGCTCCTAGGGTATTTAATCCACACCTTTTTCATTTTCCTAATATCCACTAGTATATCCTACATAGGTTTCTTTTGAGGCTAAGAGACAACCAGATTGATCTAGTTCATACCTTTAAAGTGTTTATGAATGAGCTATATCACCCCTTCATGCCTGGGAGCTAGATAATTTCCTTTCTTAAAATTTATGATAAAGACTTCAAGCAAATGTCAGATGAAGACAGGTAGGCTAAATAAAATGCCATGTCTAAAATAATTCAAAATCATAAATAAAGACCATCTAACAATGTTTTTGATTATATAAGGTGGTAAACTAGGGGCCAAACCCTTAAAAAAGCATAGAAGCCCAGAAGGCAATCAACAAAAATGATGCCTTACAGCAAGCATGGCATGTTCAGTGAACCAATAGACACAACAAGACAAAATAAAACTAGAACAGGAAAAAATGAGAGATAGAGAATCTAGAAAAAACAAGAGCTAAAGCGGCCATATCTCTCCTTACATAAACATAGATTTGATGAGGTCATTCAATTTCTTAGTTTTCTCCACATTGACAATAGGAGCAGTAGTACCCAAGTCCTGCAGCATAGACATGTTCAGGAGAATAGAATTCCAGAGCCCAGTGGTAAAGTTTTGCTCTAATTTTTGGATGCGACCCTTCAAGGTGCCAATTTTAGCTTTCAAACTAGTCTCAATTTTAGTTTCCTTATTAGCTTCCTCCACATACATCTTTCCCTCTTTGTCAACATTTTCTATGAAGTCAGCAACATCTTCTATAGTAGCCTCAAATTCTCTTGTCTCTTGCTTACCTTTAGTAGCCTTAGAGATTTCCTAAACTTCCAATTCCTTGTTCTCCTCATCCTGAGTGGCTTCCTTTGAGGTGATCTCAAAGTAGTCAATAAGCCTAGCCTTGGGAGCAAGTTTGCTAGTAATCCACCCTGATAGTCAAACTCTTGAGGCGAGGCCCTCCTTACTAACCTTAGTGGACAGATGGGATTTACTACCTTGACCCCTAGGGGTCCTATAAGGATTTTAAGGGGTCCCCACAGTGGTCCCCCCAATACCCTCTTCACCAACATAAAACTTCCTATTCTTGCCCTTTGTATTCACAAAGGAGCTAGGGGTGTCTAAGGGAGTCTCCTCAAGAGTAGAAAAGGAAACTTCTTTATTTTTAGTAGAGATAGGGGAAGGATAGGGCTCTTCACCAACATCACCAACAAAAGGGTTAGAATAAATTTCCCTGCTATCAATTCTAATAGTCTTGGACAGTTTGAGGGCATGGTGGAAATTATGTAGATAGAAAATGAGTTCCTGATGAAGGGGGATCAGATTCATATCAAGTTTTTTTGCCAATTTTGCTCTCACCCTAAGGATAGAATGCTCTAGGGAAGAGACCAGATAAAAGAGAAAGCTGATGAGAGCATTGTGCCTAAAATTATTTAAAAGGGGGAGATGATAATTATAGAACCTAGTGAAACATCCCTCCAGTGTGAAATACTTCATGAGGATGAAGTACATGCTATCTCATGGCTTGGGAAAATTTGCTTGATCAAATCCTCCTTAATAAGGGGCAAGTTCTTTGCCTTCTCCTAAAAACAACTTCTGGCTGAAAAGGTTTGCAATTTTTGTTTTCCATTGTAACTTCATCCCCTGTGTAGACATGCCTGTAGCCATAGCTATCACCTTTTCATAAATCTCAAAGCTAATTCCTCCAATAGTGACTCACTAGTTTAGCCAAAACCTCGTGAATTATTCAGACATGTTTTCATCAAACTTGTTGAGCCTCTCTAGGTGGGGACTAATCCCACCCACTTTGTAGTAATGCCAGACCACTAGGTTTTCTTTGTACTCACAGTAAGAGACTAGTTATGTTTGAATTCTATTGCCCCCCATTTTGGCCTTATAAAGCAGACTAGGAGAATTCCCAATTTTTACCTTCGTAATTGAAGTAGCTTTAAGCCCTTGCTCTTGAATATGCATAATGATAATGTGATAGTACATAATTTGGATCATCATGCAAAGATGACACTTACTCCTCCCATGCTTAACCATAGTTTCTTAGTGATCTCCATAATGATAAGGCAGTCCACTCACCTTAACAAATTGGTACAATAGATTGGAAATGATTATCAAAAGAGTACAATAGGCCCCTAACTCTGAGATCCACATTGGCACCCTCCAAAGGGACATACTAATAGAGCTATCCTTCCAATATGTCTGATTTATTTTCTTTTTGGATGAGATCCCTAATATTTAAAGGGATATGATCTATTTACCACCAAACCCACCAATTTGAAAATTATTGGCCAAGATTGGCACAGGCATCAACTACACTAGTTACCTCTCTATAAATATGTGAAATATCAACTCTAGTAAGCTTCTGCAAAATAAATTGAATATCCCTAATGATATCTTTTAACTTAATGCCCACACTCGATGCTTTGTTAGCTGCATCGATAACCATTTTAGAGTCCCCATGGATACTCAAATTCCTTATACTAAGGGAAATAAGCAATTTTATCCCCCATAAAAGAGTAGTTGCTTTAGCATAGTTATTACTCTAGTAGCCTATTCCACCAGAATAGACAACAATCATCCCTCCTTTGTCATTTCTTATAATCCCTTCCCCACTAGCTTTGCCATCAGACTTGGAGGCCCCATCAAAGTTAAGTTTCATCCAGTTAGGCTTCGGGGGATTCCATCTAGTGTTAAGTCTTTGTAGAATTTTGGAATTATTATAAGTAGGAATATGAATTAGTACCTTCCATTTAGCCACAATTTTTTCTGCTTCTTGAGTTAGGGGTTTCTCAAAAGTATGAATATGAGCACTGGTGACAGTTTCTAAAAGAGTCTTAATAAAAGAATGAAACACCTGAGAGGCATTTCTAATAGTATCCCTAAAAATCCTATGGTTGCGCTCTTTCCATAAAATCTAACTCAAAAAGGGTAGAGTTTGATTCCATAGTTCCATTAGCCAGGGATAAGAAAAGGTAGGATTCCAGCTAATAATGAATTCCTTAAGGTAAGAGTTACAGACCCACTCAATACCAAAATGATTTAGGATTATGCCCCAAATTTCTCAAGAAAAATCACAGTGTATGAAAAGGTGAGAAACTATTTCCTATTTTGAACAACACAAATAACATTTGTTGACCTAGGTAAACCCTTTCTTCTAAAGGTTATCTTGGGTTAAAATTTTGTTATGAGCAATAACCCACCAAACATGTTGATTTTTGGTATAATTTTATAGTTCCAAACTTTTTTCCATATCTCCTTATTCTGAGCCTCGAGAATCAGTAATTGATAAGCAAATTTGACAGATAACCATCCATTCTTATCTAGCCACCAATACTGTTCATCTTCTCATGGGAAGAGAGGGATTTTGATCCCTTAAATAAACTATTGAATATCTATAAATTTAGGAAAGAGCTCAGGTGGATGAGCACAACAATCTAATAGATTTTCTAGCTCATTATGCCATTGTTATTAGCCATGTAATTGCTGACTTTATCTCCAAAAAACTGAGTAGCAATGTCAACAATTACTCCATAGTTTCCATGTGTGATAAGAACCTTATCCTTTACCCAAATGTCATTCCAAAATTTAATATGACATCCATTTCCCAATTTCCATCTAATTCCTTGCTTAAGAAGGCTTCTACTTTTTAGCATTTTATTCCATATCACAGATCCCTGGGGTAACCCTACCTGTTGAAGAAAGTTGGAACCATCAGTACTATGCATATATTTGGAATAAATTATTTTTCCCAAACCATTATTTCTATGAATTAGATTCTAGTTAATTTTGGAGAGAAGGGCTTTGTTCATGTTCCTAATGGATCTAATATTGAGGCCACCATGTGATTTTAGAAGACACACTTTTTCCCAACTGACCAAAGAAATTCTCTATTTATCTTCCAGTCCTATCCATAAGAATTTTCTTTGAATCTATTCCAATTTGTCAAAAAAATATGTAGGTATTTTAAAGAGAGACAAGAAGTAGGTAGGAATCCATTGTAGAGAGGCCCAAAGAAGCTATAATTTGCCAACACTGCTGAGAATTTTCCCTTTCCAACCAAGAAGTTTATTCTGAGTTCTTTCCAATAGTCCATTCCAAAAATCTAGAGATACCTCTTTGACTGTGAGGGGAAGGCCCAAATAGGTAGCAGGTAGAGTAGCTTCAGCACAACCTAGGATGTCAATAATTTTTTGACTAAGGTCATTAGGAGTGTTAAAGTACACTTTGCTCTTTCAGAGATTTATGCTTTGACCATACTCTATGGCATAGTTATTTAAAATATCCTTCCATATCCTAGCTTCAATCATTGAGGAGATGCCAAAAATAATGGTATCATCCAAAAACTACTGTACCACCATAGGGGGAAGGGAGGAAATAGGTTTGATGCCCACTAAATGTTTAGATACTATATTAGCTTGTATGTGTCTCGCCAGTGCCTCTACCATTTTGATGAACAAGTAAAGGGAGAGAGGGTCAACCTAGAGTATTCCTCTCAAAGGTGAGATATTTTATCATTAAACCCAAATTTTCTGATGACTTAGAATAGAAAATTACATGAGACCCTATCATATGCTTTAGAGATGTCTAGATTAAGATCCATACCAAGGATTCTACTCTTGTCCATGGAATGGATAGTCTCATGAGTGGGGATCACAACATCAAGAATTTGCCGACTCGAGACAAAGCCTTTTTGAGCAGGGGAAATAATTTTGTCTAAAAAAGGTTGGATTCTCATAACCAACACTTTAGTACAGAGCTTATAAATATTGTTACACAAACTAATAGGTCTGAATTATGAAAGGTGAGTGGGCTGCGACCTTTTAGGAACAAGTACTATAAAATTATTATTAACTTGTTTCAAAATTTTACCTGATCTAAAGAAGTCACATACAGTAGCAGTAAGATCTGTTCCCACTATATCCCAATATTCCTAAAAGAATATAGGAGGGAAGCCATCATGACTCGAGGCTTTGAATGAACCCATAGAGAATAAAACAACACTAACTTCCTCCTTGGATATAGGCCTTAACATCTCCAAGTTGTCTTCCTCAATTATCAAACAAGGGATTTTATCAATGAATTGATTCATAGTTCCATAATTCCAATCATCATTAGTTTGTTTAGTCAGCAAATTTTGAAAGAATATCCTGGCTTGTTCCCCTATCTCCTTATCTTCAGTTATAGTGTTGCCATTATCCAAGCATAGCTTCGTTATAAAGTTATCTTTCCTATGTTTCATGGCTAAGAGGTGAAAGAAGGCCATGTTCCTGTCCCCCTCTTTGAGCCACTAAACTCTAGATTTCTATTTTCAAAAAACCTCTTCTCTATCCATAAGATTCTTCTAGTTAGAAATCAAGACATTCTCTTCTTTAGAAGTGTCTTCTGAATCATCTCCTTGATCAATCCACTACTGAATATCTACAAGTTTTCCAGCTATGTTTTCCTTCTATTGAAAAACTTGACCAAAGCTATATCTATTCCATCCATGAACTACCTATTTGATATGTTAAAGTTTTTTTGAATAATCTGAACATAGGAGTGCCCTAGATAAGAATTTGCCACCATTGGGCCACCAATTGTCTGAAGTCTTTATGTTTAATCCACATAGCTTTAAAACAAAAGGGGAAACAACCACATTGTCCCTGATCTTTCCAACTGAGGAAGATAGCTCAATGATCGGACATGGTTCTAAGAAAAGCCTGTAAGTGCATATTATGATAATCATTCTAGTTGCTAGAAATAAGAAATCTAACTTAACTTGGATCATTTGGTCTCCTCTTCTTCTGTTAGACCAGGTGAAATTTTAATTTTTTAATTCAACATCCAAAAATCCCCAATCATTTATAAGTTCAGCAAAGTCAAACATGCTATCAGAGTAATCAATAATCCCACCCTATTTTTTAGAAGGGTATAATGGGGTGTTAAAGTTTCCAACCAACATCCATCTAGTGTGTAGGGTGTTAGTCCTAAAGCTACTCAAATTGGTCCATAAATTTTGCCTCAATGCTCTATTATTTGGGCCATAGACATTGATCAATGATCAGTTCAAAGAAGACAAAGTGAAGTTAATAATCAAAAAATGTTTATTATAAGCAATAAGAGATCCTTGAATTTTAGCACTGTTCCACATAGTTACAATCCCACCTGAAGCCCCTTCAGCCAAAATAATGCAAAAAGTAGCCTTAGGCCATATATAGTCATCTCTTTTCTTATAACTCTCCTCATTCATCTTGACCTCTTGGAGTAATAAAATATCTAATTTATTATCTAGAATGCAGTTTTTAACCTCAAACTATTTGGAGGGGCTCTTAAATCCCCTCAAGTTCTAAGATAAAATTCTCATTGAGAGGATTTGAGGGAATGAGTCTCTAGTGTTTTTTATTTACCATTGGCAATCTCCCTGACAATCTCTCATTGTCTTGTTTCTCTTAGGGATGGTCTCACTTGTTTGGGGTCGGTGCCAACATCTACAAATTTTTTACCTTTGCAGTTCTTTTTCTTTGGATTAACCCATTCTTCCTAATCATTGTTACTACCATTTTATCCTATTTCACTTGTCACTAAATAATTGATTGTTTGGTCACCTACTTCCAAAGTATGGGAAGTATCTATGTTTAAATGTAAGGCTATTTCTCCTTCAGTATCTACTATTTTTGGAGGTAGTTCCAACTAATCATCTCTTAAAATTTTTCCTTGTGCATCATCCCCATCTATTGGTTGGGCACGTATTTCTCTTTCCTCATACATATTGGTCTGTTGATCCAAAGAGTTATCTGTGTCTATTATAACCTTCTAACTATCATTATCTAAGACCTTCTTGTTACTCTCCTCTAGGATAACTTTTTACTCATTACCAGAGACCTCCTCCTGACCAACCTTTTCCCTAACCTTTTTAGTATTATTGACATTTTATGCATTACCCCCATTCCCTGACTGCCAAAGTTTCTAGATTTGTGACACTGATCCTTACCTTCAACTAAGGAATCATCTTTCCTTCCTATTTGCTTCATCTTACATTGGGTCATTATATGTCCCTTTTTTCTACATATTTGACAGAAAGTGGTAGCATTTTCATATATGATTGGCTGAGTCCAAATCCCATATTTAGAGTTCAATTCTATAGATGTGGGAAGGGTCTGATTAATCTCTACATTGACACACAACCAAGCATACACACATCTAGATTGCATTCTGGTGGTATGATCTATAGTGACATATTGGCCAATAGAGTTTCCAATAGCCGTAAATATTTTTTCATCCCAAAATTCCAATGGGAACCCTAACAATCTTACCTAAATAGGAGCAAAATTGTTGAGGTCTGAGTTGGGGTCAAACCCCAGTTTCCAAGAGCACAAGGTAAGTGAATGTGGACCATATAGCCATGGTCCTCTAGCAAGAATAGCTATCATATCCTCCCTATTCATAAATCTAAATAGGAATAAGCCTCTTGCCATAGCAGTGATCAAGACACTACCTTTAATTCTCCACCGAGACATTACCCATTTCCTAACCATCTCAATATTAGGATGGAAATAGAAAAACTTACCTACCAACGCAAGGTCCATGGTCATCACGATTTCTTCAACTAGATCATCTGGGATAGTCAGGGCCATACCCTCAGTGGAATCATTTTTGACAAGAAGGCTTGACATGATTTTAGTAAAACACATCTTTTCCCCTATTAACAATTTCTTCCATCTATTGGAGGGAATTTCCTCTATCATATTCAGGACCCTATAGGCACTACCATAGGCAGTAGCCTCCAATTGATCTGTAAGCACTTAGATCACACTCAAAGGGCCCTACAAGGTGGGAAAAAACTAGTTTCAAATTTTTTTCCATCTAACAATATTAAACCTACCTTCTAGAGTGACATATTGCATTAGATGATAGGAGACATCACTATAAAACCTAGGTAGTGATTCATAATTGAACCCATTATGCAAAATTTTTGAGTTTTCCCTTCCTCTATGAATTTCTCCTTATCTCTTTTATAGTCTCTGGCCAACTTGTAGATTTTAGTTTCCTCAATTTCCAAACTTATTGTATGTGTAATCATCTCCTTTGTCTTATCATACGCTTGGTCTGAAATAATATTGCCTTATTGTAACACATACTCTTTTTTAAATTGATTGTTTATTTACTTTTGATTTTATGTTTGTGTGTTGATTATTTGATTGCTTATTGGTATATTATTTTGTTAATTAGTTACATTAATTTAGTACATTCATTTTCTCACTTAAGTACTAATTATTCATATCATGATTTTAAGTTTTAAACAATGTGTATTTGAATTATAATTAGTTTAAGTGAATTATGTGTTAAATTTGAAGCTTGATTCTCCATGTCTTATTTTAAGTTGTATACGTTTACATTTTGAATTAACATTTATTAATTTAAAAAAAAACAAATGTTATCATGATTATTTCAAGATTATGATGTATAATATCACGTGAAATATTAAAAATCAAGTTTCAAGTAGACTAGTAACAATGTTCAACTCAAAAATCTCTCTATCCAATCATTAGACTAATAAATATCATGATCATTTGCATCAAAGTCATCAAATCAACTAAGCATAACATCACTCTCATAAAATACTAATATTAAGAGCATTTATAAATCAAATTCATATCAATCATGTATAATCTAAGTATAATAGACATAAGGAAATGAAATAAACATCACATGATTTAGTAAAAATAAACATCATAAATCTCTCAATGTATACATCAAAATGTATCCACAAGTACATCAACCATCAAATTTACATATATACAGAATAGTGGGTAATCATACATCAATTATAATGCATGTATATATCAAAACATCTAAGTACATTGTGTAAAATATGTACATCTCATAAGGCAAAAATATGAAGCTCTATCTCAAAAATTTAACTCTGGCTATGCCCATCTCTGGTGGATATATCCTGTGAGTCATCATAGACTGAGATATTGCCTATCCTATCATGAAATGGATTTATATGTGATGGAGGGCCCATGATTGATGATCATGGATATGGATTCAATATATATCTCACTAATGTCAAAGTCTTATGAGACCTAACTAATCTCAAAGCTAATTTATATGCATTATATTCTAATAAGTTAGGACCCTTGGCTATTTCTAGAACTACAACCTCATTTATGTTCTTTTAATAATTAGCCTCATCCTTAACCCAAAGAATCTTCTCAAAAATATTTATAAAACCCTTCTCTATCATAATCTTAAGGTCATCATTGTGATATGTCTGTGTTGTGTCCAACTCTGCCCAAGTCCTATCTTTCTATATGTCTCCATGCTATCTTTCTCTACCCATAAAAAATCCTTCTCTTCTCTCATCACATCTCACTCATCTCAAGGATCTACAAGAGGAGTTGGGAGTAATTTCTACTTCTTTCCATTGAGGTTCAACATCACTTAAGGGGGGCTAATTTTTAGCTCCAAGTAGGCCCTTTGCCATTGATGTCAAAGGGGGAGAATAACATGTGCAAAAATAGGTATAGGGAATAAGTACATGTTGCTACAATAAGGGGGAGTTAGTGTATGTTTTTTAGATGATAGTATGTGTAGGTTTTAGGATGTGTCAGTTTTAGTTTGAGGTTGCCATCAATGACAAAAGGGGAGATTGTTGGAAATATTATCATTGATGTCAAAGGTCTAGCATTATTGGTGATAAAGGCCCCAGTGCATTTAATGATATTTTTAATAGTTATATCTTAGATAATGCGTGTTAATATTTATTTAATATTAATTAATATATTTTTGGTTGCATAAAGTCAAAATAAGGGCCCATGGAGAAGTCAAAGAGTCATGGGGTAAAGACAAAGAAAGAATGGGATACAATTTCCTATGAAGAGTCATCTTGAGGAATTCCAAGAGTCACCAAGTGAAGATAAAATAGGAAGGGCACAATTTCTCATAAAGGGACACTTTGAGGAATATGAAAGTTACCAAGATAAAGACAAAAGAGGAAAGGATGCTTTTGATTATGAAGGGTCACCATATGACTTTTCAAATGCAAGGATATGAAGGGTCATGAAAGTTTGGCACCATTTTTCATGAGGATTGAAGGGTCACAAAGGGTGAATGCCAAAGGTCATTTGGAAAGATATAAAAGGAGGCTTGGGAAGCCATTTAGAAATATGGAATATAGAGTATGATTTGTAATTTTTATATCTATCTTAGAAGAGCAAAGGAGAGAAAAGAGAAGAGATATAGTAGTGTGTTATCATTTATTGAGAAAGAAACATTGAGAGATAGATGTGTGGTATACACAAAAGGGGTTGGTGCTCACAAATAGTTGTTGTGTTGGTCCTCAGCAAAGGGGTTGGTGCTGTTGCTGTGTTGGTGCTTAGTAAAGGGGTTGGTGATCCTATGGGTTGCTGCTCATGAATAGTTTCTATATTGGTGCTTAACAAAGGGGTTGGTGCTCCTACAAGTTGGTGATTGAAAATATTGTAACTTGAGTTAGTGCTCATTTATATACTTGAGATTGTTCTCCATGGTTTTTCCCACTTTTGGTTTCCATGTAAAATCTGGTCTCTCTCTCTCTCTTATGTGGTGCATGTTATTGCTTTCAATTTTATTACATATCTTGAATGTATGATTAAGTGGTTAAAACAAAATGAATTTGATTAAGTAAAATATATATCCTATGATTAACAACCTCAATCTATTAATCATAGACTAAACATTAGATGAAACTATTAGTCTAGATGGGAAAGCCTACCTAGCCTCAGTTATCATCTTCATGCCATTATTTACACCTATCTCTACCTCCTCATAGACATAATATAACACCACCTCTTCTCCCTCCTCTCCCTCCTCTTCCTGTGATCTGACATTTATCTCCATCACTATAGGCCTAGGTCACTTCACCCATAATGGAATATGTGCCTAGGTTCTATTAGCTCCTTGTACTTGTCCCTAATCTCCACCTAGTGGATTAGTCAATATTAATGGATGTTGTTGAACCCACCATGTAATATATGCATTATTAATACCTATGTATTCTACCCCTCACATAAAACCAAGCCACTTGTAGAACCAACCTACAACTATCCCCTAGCTTAGTCTGGCAAACTATTAGTCCCCACTACCATGTCTCTCTAATCACATGTGAAAAATGATGCAGTCCCATAGGTAAATATTATTATAAATCAAACTATCAATTCAACCTATTAGGCCTATATTTATCTATAGTGTAATCCTATCGTCCATGATATAACACACTATGGTCATATATAACATGTAATATACATCCTTAGGCCACTAAAATTAAATATCTAAATAAGTCTTCCAAGTTAGATAAGCATATGTTATATCAACTATATCCCACTTGTAATATCAAACCTTTCCTCTATGCCTCCTATGCTCAAGACCCACTTGGTGCCATTCATAAGCCATCAACTCCTTAGGTATCCATTGTTGTCATCTCTATAGAGGTCTCTCAATTGAAATATGATCCCATGCCTAGATTTAGAGCAGTTTAGATGGCCCATTATTGCATACTCCTCAATATATAATCTAGTGAAAATCATGATACAACTATGATAAGGTATTCAAGACCCATGCAAAAATCACTATCTCCTCTAGCATGTCTCTAACTACTCCTCCTAAGCCCATATGGAAGAACTGTCCACTCTTGTCAAGTAACAAGATGCCAATGATAAAAACATTAAAAAAATAACTTCCCTATCAAGTACAATGGTATATGAAGATCAACCTCCATAGATCCATATTATGTTATATCCATAACTAGATTAATCTCATTGATGTCCATGTACCTTCCTTCATATTGATATCATTATTCCCTATCAAGTCCTCCAACATAGTTTGTTTATGACCAAGGGTTAGCTAGTATAGGGGTCATCCTATGATCGTTACACATAGAATATACTAGACATCCTCTAAAGTGATGGTTAAATCACTTGTAGGTATCCAAAATGTAGATGTGTTTGATCACCATTGCTCTGCTAAGGAATTGATAAATATTTGATCTACTTAGATCATTGACATCATAGCCACATATAGAAGGTTAATGACCTCAAAAAGGATGCACATCTCATTTGTACATAGAATTGGATTTCCTAAAATGTGATATCATATCTCACATGATATAAGCACATTAACCCACTCTTATAATCTAATCAATTTCTCTATAGTTAGTAATATATATCTAATATAATCACATTTCTTTTTTTTAATCACATTTATTTTAGAGTGTAATCATTTCAATAGGTCCTATACAAATTTGATAATCACTCTCTTTTCCTCCCTATTTAATTTCTATTATTTTATCTAATTATGATGTTTTCACTATTTTTAGGTGAATTCACCATTTAACAAGACTATTTTACCATTTTATGATGAATTCATTATTAGACAATATCCATGCATTTTCATCAATTTCATGGCAAATTCAATGTTATACCTAACCATTTCACCATTTTATTTTTCCTAATGTTATTTTTGTTGATTGAAAAATTTGATTTTTCACTAATTAATTTCATTATTTTTATCTCCATTTCACTAAATACTTGACCAACTAACACTTTTTAGATTCATTTTTGTCTTTTGATGAAATCGAGGGTCTTTTAGCATTTTGACTGATTTGATGTTGAATTCACCATTTAAGGGTCAAATTTTCCATTTTGCCAAAAACTCACTCTATTCCATTTCAATATTTTGTGAATTCACTATTTTTAGGAGCAAATTCACCATTTTCATGGTCAGATTCATCAATTTCTTGGCCAATTCATAATTTTTGTAGATGAATTCAACATTTGCATGGTCGAATCTGTCATTTAAAAGATGGAAAATTAATTGCTTTTCCTACTTCAACTAGTAATAAATGTAATTAAATGACAAAATCACAAAGCAAAAAATTGTACCTACAAGTGTTCCAACTCCCCATGCTTGGCTAAACTCTCAAACATGGTCTAGAAGGGCTCTAAGATATGGTTTGTGAGACATTTTATCTATTTCACATTTGCATGAAATCATATTGTTGAATTTTGAAAAATTAGGGTGAAAATGAACCAATTTTACACCACAGGATAAATCTATAGCCTTTTAATTCAAAAAATATCCCTTCATATATTGTTTTCTTCTCTAGAGGCTTAATTTTAGCCCTCGTATCCCTTTTTATTCCTATTTTCACCCATATATTTCATTTTTTCTCTTCTTTTGGCATATATATGTTAATATTTCATCCTTTCATAGGTCAGCTCATAAATTTTTTTGGCTCTCCCCTTATCAAGCATCATTTTGGGATAATTTTTAACCCATTTTTAGTATATTTAGTGAATTCATCAAAAATAACATCTCTTAACTTTATTCTATGATAATTTTTAATTATTTTAATATTCATTGCTTCATCTACATCTCACATATCTTTACCAAACAAGGGAAAATGTAGACACTCCATTTTTATCACTTCCATGTCAAAATTAAAAAATGGAATGACTTCTTACAATTTCACACAAAGTAGTCTAAATTCATCTATTCATATAAAATATGACTTTGAATTCAGCTTAGGGCATCTCTAGGTAGGATAATTAACTATAGTAGATCTATTTAATTACCAGTCTAGTCATTTTCTATGGTCAATTGTTCTACTCTGTTCAATTCACTGATTCCCCTTCATTGATCAATTAATATAATCATTTTCTATTATCCAAATCATTTGTATAATTATAATTCTATGCAAATGGAATTATAATTTATTTTTAATTTTTAATTCCTCATTTTCCTTCTAAAAGACATATTCATTTAATAAATAATCTTGAGATACTATGGAGTATTATTTCGTGAGATAATTAATTTAGTAAATGAATTAATATACAAGATTATTATCCACCCTTCACCTTGGAGACAAGATGAAGATCCCATAATGAATCTTGTGAGATATTTTTTGGGAACATTATCATCCCTTCATCTTGGAAATAAGATGAAGGGATTATATTGATTATCCATGTGATTTCTTAGGAATGATTCTCCACCCTTCATCTTGGAAGCAAGATGAAGGGCCCGCAATGACTCTCACAAATATATTATGAGGAAAATCCTCCACCCTTAATCTTAGAAGGTCTCATATTAATCCTTCTTAGATATTTTCAAGAGCCATCCTCCACCCTTATTCTTGAGAAAGATGAAGGACTCACATTAGAAATCTATATGCTAATCCAAGTGGATTTGTTGAGGACTCATTTAAAACCATTCATATTGAGATGAAGGGTCCTAATTAATCATAATTTTTTAAAAATAGACATATTCTCCTTGTTATTCAACATTCTCAAGATTAATAGTGAAGCCTTACCATTTTATCACACTGACTTATTCATCAAAGGTAATGTTTTTCAACTCAAATTCTCAAAATATTCAAGGAGAGAGGTCTATTTTGGGACATTAACATTGATAAAAATTGCTTAAAGTTACATCTGACCCAAATCATACACAAATCTTATGTTTCCAATGAAGTTTTTCATTATATTAGTTTAATCTTAAAATTATTATCTTAATCTTTGTATGCTCATGAGGTCTTAGGTGTAGATCATTAGTTCTTAATCTTCATTTGATCATCTATAATTATTACATGGGTATAACAACTAAGATATAGATTTTAACAATACATATAATATTATATATTTGTGGTGTACTTAGAATGTTTATTTATTATGAGAAATAATACAATCATGTAGATAGATATATGTGAAAAATTATACCTGTATTATAGGTGTTTAAACTTAAAATTATCTAGATTGGGGTTATCTAGGGTTAAAGGAGATAGAGATAACTTAAGGTACAAGGATTATAAACTATCTCTATAATAGGCCATTTAGATGCTAAACTTAGATATAATATATGTTGATTTCATTAAACTAAGATAGGCTAAAAATAATAAGTACAACTATGATAGATGTAGAAATGATAAAGAAGAAATATAATTAGCTAGTTTTGATGTTGATATAATTATGGATCTGGAATAGGTAGGAAGAAAATAGGAAGAAGATTCTACAATAGTCACCAAATTTTGGATTAAGTGCCTTTAGAGTTATGGATATTTACATCAGCCTTAAACGATTACATCAACATTACTTTCTCAAGATAACTTAGGTGTCCTATATCGAATACATGATGGAAAAGGATGCAACCACCTAGATGCTTATCTATTTGTCTTCACCTTTTCTCTAGTGCATTCAGATCTAGGTCATGAACCATCACTCTTCATGAAATTGAAAAAACCTAGTTCTTCATCTTCATAGTGATCTTGAGGAAAAATGGGCTAGTGGACACATAGTGTCGAGATGACTCCAAAGAATCCTCTATCAATTAGAACTAATAAAATACCCAATACTCTAAATAGGGCATCAAATTGATGTAGTTATCTTCTACGTGTTGACTTGTGTGTGAATCATGTAATATGTGCAAAGCAAGTATACTAGTGACCTAGATTGTGAATTGGAAAAATATAGCTTTTAGGCTGATCCTTCAATACTTTAGACTTGTGTATGTGTTTTACCTATGAATGATATGGAAATAGGAGAGAATAGATAATATTTACTCACTTAAAAGCTTGATTACATGCCTATTATAAGTTTCTTGGTGAGTAGGTAATAAGTTTTTAGGTGAGGAATGAATGAGAATTGATATTTTATTTATATCAATCCCTTTGTAGAAGTAACTAACATAAAATTACTTATGTTGAACATTATGATATGTTTCATTTGTAAACTAGATAACTTTAGGGAACTATACACTTGCATCAAATAATGACACATACATTAACACAAGTGTCTATCCAAGATGATAGTGTCAAAGGAACAAGAAATTAGGTACAAACTTAGAAATTGCATAGGTGGAAGATAAGTAGCTTTAAATATTATGGAAAAGATAATAGGTCTAGGTCATTAAGATAATACTAGTCAGACCAAGACATAAGCTAAGGGGTAAAAGATAGAGCGTCTGTAAGACTTACAAAGGTGGAAAGGTCTAAAACTAAGGGAAATAACCAAGGTCTAAGTTTTCCAAGTATACAAGACTAAGGTGTTATATAACCCAAAGATATCATATAATCCATAGATATAATGGCTAGTTTAAAGGAGAAAAAATGTGTACCTAGGTGTGTATAACACACCTTGCCTTTGTGTGAGTCTAACTTGAGTGTTTTGATGATGATTGACCTAAAACTAAGAGCATGTTGCAGTATATAATCAATGCATATAATTTGAAATCCAAAGTATTAAAAATATTGAAATTGAAAAAGTCAAGTTTAGGAGTACACCTATGTATAGATGTAACCACCTTGCTTATTGGCAAGTTGATTTGATAGATGTATCATTATAAGGCTACGAAAATGAGATTGGGATGTACACACACACACACACACACACACACACACACACACACATATATATGAAAAGTACATATATTTAATCAGATATAAAGAGAGATTGGAAGGCACATAACCCCAACCTTGGAGAAAAGGTGAGTTTCCACCCAACAATTTAGATTAGCTAAATTGTGCAACCCAATTATACTTATACACTGATGAGCATGAGTGATCAAAGTCAACTCATACCATCAACTTGTTAAGTCTAGATGATATAATCAAAGTCCAACCTAAAAACTTGGAAATATTAATTGATTTAATCACCTCAACTATACCTAAAGAGAACCAAATACTATAATAGATTGGATCAATATAGTCCATAAAATTAGATCTTGGTGGGTGATGACAATCCTTGAGAGTGTTTTGAAATTTGAGATTGATTTGGATTATTAAATATTAGGTGCATATTGCATAACATATACACTTTATATATGTTTCATGCTAAAAATATGTACAATAATGGTAACAATAAATAGAATTCTTACATAATTATGAATTTAAATTATACAAATATGTGCTTTGGCCAATTCATAAACTATGTAAGTGTGGAGAAAATGCTTCCAAATAATTCCCCCTCTATCTATGGAGAAAACTAAAAACTGAAATAAGTGGTAATGTGGAGTACATGTTTTCAAAACATGTCCCCTCTATAATATAGAGATGTTGAATACTGAATAAGTATGGAGAACATGCTTCCAAATAATGCCACCACTATATATGGAGAAATTTAAAAACTGAAATAAGTACCAATGTGTAGGACATGTTTCCAAAACATTCCCCCACTATAATCTAATATGGAGATGCCAAATACTAAATAAGTATGGAGAACATGATTCTAAATAATGCCCCCACTAAATCTGAAAATTATGAATATGTGGAAGACATGCCCCTAGTGAATCTAAAAAATGTGTCAAATATCGAATATGTGTGGAGAACATACTTCCAAAGCATGCCCCACTAAATTTGGGTGTGTCGAAGACTTTAATAAGTGTTGATAACATGATTTTAAAGCATGAACCCACTGATATGACCTTGATTTAAGGTGAAAGAAGAATATAAAATGGCAGTTACCTAACCTCAAAAGGATAATATAACTTTATAATCTATGAAAGGAACCATGTAGTATATAGAATAACATGTCTAGGTAAATGTATCATTGAAGTTCATAGGACTATGTGATCACATGAAGGCCTAAGATGCATGATAAACCACATGTAAATGTATAGATAGTAATATTAAAATCTTAATAAACAAATCAAGTACACACACACAAGATCACTCAACATCAAGTCCAAAGGAAATGGTCCAAGGAGACCACAAACAAGGGGCATGTTCAAATGCCACACAATCAAAGGGACATGACTTAATCAAATGTACATAAAGACAAGGATGACATATTCAAATTTAAATAAAAATAATAATGACATATTCAAATGTCAAATAAATCACACATAGGCATTGGGGCCACAAATAAAGGATCATATTCAAATGCCTGAATAAGCATGATAATAACAAGGCAAGACACTCAAGGAAGTGCATAAAGGAAAGCATAAGAAAATAATATAGACATATAATAGTAGCCCATGGATCAAATGTGTTAACAAAAAACATCAAGTGAGTAGCATATCAAGTACCATGTGTAATATATAATCATGGATAAAGGCATGTGTAAGTACATATAAGCCAATAAGAAGATATTATAAAGTGACCATAAAATGATATAGCTAGAAGTATCATGATCATATAGGTGTATTCTCCCAATGCCCCTATGACATGAGTAAAGGGTAGGACCAACATCCAAGATCATGAATTTGTGTATGCTTGTATCACACTCAAGTAGAATCATTAGACATGTGTATGTAGGAATAACTGATATTCCATCCATCAACATGGAATTAACACATACATACCAAGGAGCAATATAACATGTTGGTGCTAGAAATGTTTTTGGAGTTTTGAATTTTTTAAAATTTTGAATGTTTTTAAATTTTTTTTGGAATATTTTAAGATTTATAATCAAATAATTCTTCATCATCAAAAGGTGTAGGACCACCTAGAAAATTTATCAAGATTTGTTTATATTGATATAATGCCACTTCTTCAATGTTTTAATCTAATGGTTTACCTGAAGCTAATGGTGTAGGAAAATAATAATACCCATCATGATTTGTGAAAATATCTATATCTATATCAAGAATACTAACACACATGTTTGTAGTATCTAGCTTAAAATTCCAATCGACTAGCCAATTTCATCTAAACTTTAGTTTCAAAGGTGGTTCATGGTCAAATATCTATATGGTGGAATATTCCACATGTGGGATAGAGGTTATAGGTTAATGAATGTATCCTAGAGATTATGACATTAATGGAGAGTATATTAGTTCATCTGTATTATGTCTAAATTAAGTGAGAAATGTGGTACTACAAGTTATATCCCACTTGTTAATATCAAACTAGATATGGTGACAATATACCCCATCAATATTTGCAGTAATGGTTAAATATTCATACTTTGATCATTTTGAGAGATGATTATTTTGTGAAATATATGAAATATTTTACCTTTTTATCATGTCATCCATAATGTGTATGCATCCTTTGTTCTTATATTTATGCATTATTTTCTTCAATGCTTCACATAGATTCATATTATGGCCAATGATATGATGATATTTATAATATGGTACCTTATATTTTATAGTTAGAAGTCTATTGCATGATATATGTCTTTTATAAGGTATATAATCGTTCTATGTTCAATTAACATAGATAATATGGTATATAGAGTCTTTTTTTATGTCTTGATCTATAAACTTTGCTATGAAGCCTTTTGAGAACACTCCACATAGTGAACATGATGAATTTACATTTGACCTTTATAAGATTGAATAAATGTTTTCAACCAAGAGGGATGTGTGGAATAACAAGAATTTCTTGTTCATATACTATTTTTGTTTCCCCCTTATTTGGATTCAATTTTGTATCTTATAAAAGTGGATTGAGCTTATATATACCAAGACCAATAGGTTTAAATAGGTTATGCAAAAGATGATCAAGTGGGTAAAATTTTAGTTTTTGTATTTTATCATGTATCATATCATAATAAGTATCATCATAATTGTCATAGTAATCTAAAACATGGAAATATTTATGCTCAATATTGACCAATAAAGGAAGCTCAAATGATGGGGGCTCTTGTAGTTCTATTGACTCCTTTAGTAATGATTATTGCTCTTGATGGACATATATGTGTACCTTAATATTTTGTGCCTTATTTATATCTAAATACAAAGGATCCATTATAATTGACTCACCTATTTCATACATGGGTATGTATTCAAGAGGAATGGATTGTTTAGGTGGCACCACTGTAGGAATGCATTTAATTTTAGAATGTATAATTTTGAAAAATTTGAAATTTTCATCATCAACATGTATGGATAATAAGGTCCCATAATGTATAGATTTTACACATCAGTGAATTATAGATGGACAACTTCCATTGAATGTATCCATGGTCTACCCAAAATTAAATTATAATGTATTGATTGATACAATACCTAAAAAGTAGTTGAAATTATTTTTGGTCCTAATATCACATCTAATGTGATTTGACCAACTAGAGAACTATGTTAATTTTTAAACCCTCTTATGTGCATAGAATTTTTTTGAAGAAGATTGGTGCTAATACCCATGGTGGTTATGAATTTTATGCTACAAATGTTTAGGCCTAATCCATTATCAATGAGAACCCTTTTGATGCCTTGATTTTGCATGGTCACTTGTATGAACAAATGAAAATTTAAGTCAATAATATTTTTGGATGGTAAATCTATTGGATCAAAGGTAATGAACTTGGCCATTTTTCTTGAAATATTTCATGATATCTTCAAAATAAGTGGGCTCAATATAACTTGTAAATTGTGTCTCATGCAATGCCTTATATAGGATATCCTTATAAACATTAGATTGAGTAAAGATATCAAAAATTAAAATTTTAGCAAGTGTATTTATCTTGTCAATAATGTCATATCCCTTAGATTTTATTACAATCTTAGTTTTAAGAGGCACATGCTATATTAATAGGTGGTGGAATGAGTTGAGAAACCTTACCTCTTTGAGTAGTAACATCATGGACCATATAATCTAATATAAACCATGGGTGAATAATGGGTGTGGGATGGTAGTTGTCATTCAAATATGATTTAGGCATAATAAATGTTTGAGAGTATGCACACTAGTGTCTATAGACTAGCATTATAACATTACAAATGAATTTTAAAGAGAGTTCAAGTGTTATTTTCACTTTAAAACCCTTTTCTTATTGGCATAGAGTTTATTAATGTATTTTATAGGGAAATTAATGTAATAAACCATAGTATCTATGAAAATTGAAACCCAAAATGGGTGATAGATTCATCCATGTTGTGCATATTGACTATAAATAAGGGATCAACAATATAAAAAATTAGAAAACGCTAACTCATTTAGGTTTTGGAGTTCAAATATCATGTTTACCAAATCTTTAACCCTAAAATTATCTAGATTGGGGTTATCTAGGGTTAAAGGGGATAGATATAACTTAAGGTATAAGGGTAATAAACTATGTATATATTAGGTCAATTAGATGCTAAACTCAGATATAACATATACTGAATTCATTAAACTAAGACAAGATACAAATAGTAAGTAAAATTATGATAGATATAGAAATGACAAAGAAGTAATGTACTTAATTTGTTTTGATGTTAATACAAATTCAAATCTAGAACAAGTAGGAAGTAGAATGGAAGAATATTTTGGAATAGTCACCAAATTCTAGATTAAGAGCCTCTAGAGTTGTCGACATTAGCATCAGCTTGGATGGTTACATCAACATTACTGTCTGCACCTAACATAGGTGACCTATATAGAATACCTATTAGAAAAAGGATGTAATTACCTAGATACTTCTAGGTTTTATCATCACCTTCACTCTGATACACTTGATCTAGGTCATGGATTGTCACTCCTAATGAAATTGTAAAACCCTAGTTCTTAATCTTCATAGTGACCTTGGGAAAAAATGGGTTAGTGGGAACATGATGATGATCTGATCCTAAATACCCCTCTATTAATTATCACTACCTACATAGCCAATACTTTGAAGAGGGCCTTAAATTGATGTAGTTATACCCTATGTGTTGACTTATGTGTGAATCATTCATTATGTGTAAACCAAGTAAAATAGTGACCTAATTTGTGACTTGAAAAATATATCTATTGGGCTACTCTTGTAATTAAAAATGTGAATGTGTTGTCCCTATGACTGGTATGGAAATAGGAGAAAATGTTAACAACCCAAGTTTCACCCTACTGAAGTTGATTGCTTAAATCTACTTCAAACCTAGACTAACATTGGATTGGGCTAAGGTTGTGAGATACTTGTAACTAAACCAAACCTATAGATTATTGGGCTAGCTCTTCTAAATATGTCTACTTTGAATTATTTTCATAAAATATATTTTTTATTTTGGGGCTAAAAGAGTTATAAATATTACTTACAAGGAAAACCTATGCTATTGATGGTGATTCACCTAAATGATGAATGATCCTCTATAATCCTTGTTCTTGAGCACACTTGTGAATCAAAAGGGAATATCTTGTCAACAATACTTTCTTAAAAAATCATAAACATGAATATTTTAGATGAAGGTTTGATATAAAATCTACAATTTGAAGATAAAAGAATGAAGTTCTATAAAGACACTACATACTAACACTCTTCAACATAATTTCTATTATTTAACACTTCAAGTGACCTATAGAGGATGAAAACATAGAATTAGGTGAAGTAGAGGAATTGAAAAAGGAGATAAATATCACACTTATCTATAAATAAAAAATCAAGGGACACACTATAGCCATGATTAAGTCTACAACAAACTTTTCTTATTAATTCCAAGTGCAAGTTACAATTTCAACATAGTTTTTGTATACTAGCCTGAGGAATCCAAAATAATCCATAATGACTTGAATATATATAAAAATATGTGATACATAGTAAAATTGCATAGATAATAATATAATAGCATCAAATTCAATACAACTCTAGTATCATTTTAGTTACCGACTTCTATAAATCATCTACAAGAAGTCTCCTCTTGATTGATGCTTTTGCATGATCCTATGCATTGAAAAGAGGTAGTTGAAGATGTGGTTAATTGATTCAAAATTATCTTGAAAATTTTTACACCATATCTTGGTTAGATAACTCTTTCATGATTCCACTCAAGGGTGAGTTATCTCATGATTTGACACTCAATATGAGTCATGCATGTGATTAGCAGTTGAAGACTAGTTATGCATGAAATTGCCACTTGAGGACAAGATATGCATGTGATTGACATCAAGGGTCAGTTATGTGGTGTGAATTAACTCTTATTAAATTTATTATAACTTAATTTAACCCTCTCAACAACCTTTTATGCCATCTTTATCTTCATTTGATTGACCAAGTAGGTCTACTAGGCTAATTAGGCCTAGTAGCCTAATTGTTTATACTTGATGGTGATTAGAAATTGCATGAAAATTTAAAAACCTACAAATATAGTGATTTTAATACCTTGAAAAACCTCCCATATTAGGAAATAGGTCCTCTTTGGAAAGAAACACTTGCAACTTAGTTAATCTATGTGACTAAGTCACCTTGTACTTCAATCATATAGACTCACTGATTTGAATACACTCCAAAAATCACTTGAAGGCATGTGTATGATCATATGATGACTTTAAGAGGTATAAAAAGTGTCAATATTCACTCTCTAATTATTTGAACTTTCTTAAACTACATTATACCTCTCTTTCTACATTTTTTCCTCTCAAAATCCTATTTTCTACCATGTTTGTACACCATCCATACAACAAATTGCCATGGACTAGGAGGTAGTCAAGTGGTTTCAATTAGTTTGGATGCATTCTCATTTATTTCTTCTCAAATAGGTATGTAGTAGGGTTTTACAATGGTTTTAAAGTGCTCAAGGTTCTTAATGATGATGCATAAAGCTTGGGCCTTAAATGACTAAACCAATGCCATAAAACATTAGTGTATTTGGCCCTCTACCTCTCCCAAAGTACTAAAATTCCCATGCGAAATACCATACCATGGTGAGCATGTGAAGTCACCTATTATAGTGGAAAATAATCTTTCTAAGCATGTTTTGTCTTCTAAGGCCAAGATGATCATTGATAATTCTTCTCCTATGGCTCAAATATGATATAAAGTTATATTAAGACTTGATTATGATCTTAATACATATTTTAAGTTCATTCATGACCTTACTTGACTTTTGTTACCCCTTCTTGATGGGATTATTTAGTGAATCCAATAGCTAGGCCTATGTGTATGCAAGGTTCTTTAGTATTTTTTAATTTATGATGATTTTTAGGGATCATATACAATGTGTAAAACATGAATAAACTATATAGGATCCTTTGGAGTCATGGAATTGGCTTGACCAAGCCATCTACCTTCAACATGTATTTACACAGTTTCTTATTTTGACTTGTAGACCTATCTATTTGTGAAAATGGTAATAAAGGTAATTGTAGATGATTAAAGTAATGTTTTTTAGGAATTTTAAGACCTTATATTTCTTATATAACTCATTTAATGTGTAATTTCCTTTCATTTTCTTTCCTATAGTCTCAAAACACCCTTATTTAGCCTAGTCCATATAGTAAGAGTCTTGCACATGCCAACCAATAGGTTTTGGATAGGATTAGGAGAGTTGAGAATCCCATAAAGATAATTTCATATCTTAAACATATCATTTTAATTCACATTTAGGCCTCTTTAGTCCATTGGGTAGGTTTCAGGGTTTTGCAAGGGTTTTAAGGGTCTACAAATTCTTAGCAATAGTTCATAGTGTATGGACCCTTGATGGAAAACCTATTTACATAGACATTAATCATATTAGATCCTAAAAAACCCATTATAAGCACAATGTACAATTCAAAAGATGCATTAAGATGTCTATGTGGTGAAGTGGTGCTTTGATTGGTTGTCTTGGATTATGTGTGAAGAAAGGAAGGTTTACGAGTCAAACAAGAAAAGTTTTCAATATTATATCCATTCCAAAATCTCATAAAATAGTTAAATGAGTCTCCAAACTATTTAAATTCTCATAAAATGAAGATAAATCCCATGGAAGAGTTTGAAATGGTGGCAGGGTCTCTCAAGGGTTTTAAGCCTATCTACCTATTCTATCCCTCAAGGGCATATTTGGATGAAATCATGAATGTGATCATTATAATTAGGTGTTTGAATACTTATATATCATATTAAATTTCCTAATAAAAAATTTCATGAGGTTCAAACCATCTGTCATACCTTATATCCCTTTAAGAAGTCTGCCTAGATCTATGTTGATTATCAATAGACAAACATATGACTGTGACAAATTAGTGGATTATTAATATAATATTATGACCTAAAAAACACCATATACAGTTATAAAAACTCATGATCACCACCCTTACCAATTTTCATAGTTGGATCTTGCTTCTAGAGGCATGTAGATGCATTTTTCCTAAAACTAGATTAAGTTGCCTATGTTTTCATGTTCCATAGGTTCATGACTAAGTTTTATTATTGTAACACCTTGTCACTATGTATAAGAATTATTATATGGATTTTTATATAATATAAGGACATTATTACAATATTTTTGATCATTTATTGGTTAAACTTAGTCTTATATACCCCATCAAACACCATATATCTTCAAATAATCTCAAAGTGTTTGCCTCTATCATACTACTATAGGTGATCATTGGGGAATTTGAAATGTATGATATCTATTACACCATGATTTTTAACTTTTAAAACATCCAAAGTCACTTGTAACCTTCTTCTCAACTCTTTATTTAAGATATTTCTATTCAAACAATGTTCTCAGGCTCCTACACAATCCTGATTCCATACACAGGCTTGTGTACTTTAGTTTCCTAAGTTGGCAATAGAGGGAATATTATATTGGTGAAGGTATAAAGACATAATTATGATTTGAATATATATATGACTTCACAAGTTATTTATTGAATGAATGTACCTTGAACTACACCTGTCTAAGGTATATAAATATATCAATATAATTGACCCTAGTATGGATGTAGGTGGACATTTCAAGGTTGATTTTAACTATAGATATTGACTGGGGTAATCTTATCCATAATATTGATCTAGTTCAAAATTAATAATTCTAATTAATACTCCATTTGATCATAGAATTCTTTCATTAGACCACTCTGGTCTCATTCTCTTTATAACTTGGAGATAAGCTTGTGTTGGTAAGGTTGTAGGTGATGTTTGATGAGGTGAACGATTATGTTACTTTGCTACCTCATATTTTTATATAAATCCCCACACCATTACATGTGACTCTAAAACCTAGATAGAAACCCCATTGATCTTCAAGTCATAACATCCCCTTTCTCATAGTCTTGATATGATTCAAGTTTGCATACTTCAAGAGGGATTCAACCCTATTATAGGTGGATATTCTCATGAAAACATGACCTAATATGAGTTTGATCTTTACAAGGGTCTACCTTTAAGCCAATTTTGATGTAAATCACCTAGAAAAATATCACCTTCATATTTATTTCTCCACATTTTGAACACATACCTTCTTCATAAGGATCTTGACTATGATCAAAGTTTGGCTTTTATACAGACTATGTCAGATAGGATGCTAAAAGAGGTTTAAGATATTGTTTATGAAATTATCATTCATTCATGCAATGATTAATATAAGTTACATAAACTAATTTTGATATCAAGATATCTTGAAAGTCTCATTCATTTCTCTACCTACTCCTTGGGCTTATGGCTGAGTATGTTTCAAGGTATGACTGTACATGATCATTCTCTTTAGATCAACCCCATAATATTGTCAAAAAGATCATGGAAGAATTCTAGTGCACATTATGGGTGTTCAATGATAAATCCACTCCAATATTTCTCTTAAGGTCTCATGATTATTTCTATAGTGCATTTGGCCAATCCCCTTTAGCATGGTTATAGGTGATTGTATAGGGTCACTTTATACAGATAGAGGTGGAACTAGACCTTGAAAAGGTCCCAAAATAGTGTTGATGAGCTTTAACTTCCTTAATTGAAAATTTAGGATATATGAATGAACAAAGACCTTGAATGAGATATCTTCTAGTCTCTCCTTCCTTTGCACTTCCATGAAAAACTCTTGACTATGTTTTATTGGCTGTAGGTAATGATTCATCTCAGTTTATTAGGGCTTAGGATTTTTAAAACATTATTGATATTTCTCAAACATTCTTGACTCCTTTCACAATGTATACATGAGATTAAAGTTAATGATAAGTGATAATAAGGTGATTAACATGGAAATAAGAATGGAGATGGAGTGAAAGGCTTGAAAGAGTGATGAAAGGCAGTATGAAGACTATATTTGGGGTTGAAACATGATGGAGGTTAAAATAAGATGACACACTATCAATAAAACCCATGAAGGATATTAGGGGATCATAGGAATATGCCTTAACTGAATATACCATTTTTTAGTTCTTAAACAAGCATACACTACTATAAATGGAGACCTAGGAATCATCAAATACCTTAAAGAATGCTAACTTTCCTTAACCTTTGCTAAACTATATCTGTGAAGAGGTTTGAAAGTGATTGATGGTGTTTGAGTGGAATTGACCTTGAGGAATTTTTTTTCCACTTTTAATTAAGGGCATACGACATGAATGAAACCCTTTCAAATAATAATCCATCAAATCTTGATATTCTTTCTCTCTCATGAATCGTATAATCTCTCTTATTTGCTTGCAATCTATAGATTATTAGTGTATGATTTCTTGAGATATACATGAACTCAAAAATGTGGAAATAATCTAAATATTTTCATGAGAAGGTGTCTCATTCTCCTAAAAACCTCCACAAACTTGATTTTTTCTATCATGATGCTTAGATGAGGAGAAATCTCAAAAAATTGGTTACTTGCTTAGATGAAGAAGGCATAGTGAGTGACTTAGCTTGTTAAGGATAGTTCATAAAGGAGAGATAGATAAAATAATAATAAATTTACATAACTATAATCTATCTTAAACCACTTTCTCTGCCTAAAATTCTAGACCTTGATTTTCTCTATCATGACCGTACCATCTACAAATCAAAATGGCTCTCTTGATGTGAAAAGACACAAGTTGAATTAAGGGAACCAATTTTGGGATTATATGAGGTATTTTTCACTTTAATATTCTATATAACTCCTATAATGACTTCAAATTAATTCTCATGACCTTTTATATATGAAAAAGTCTGTACAAGTTCATACTCCTACATGAAAATACATGGAAATTGGCCTTTCTCTTAAATATTATCCAAACCAAAGCTTTGAACCATAAATTTATGGAAATAAGGGGAATATTTTAGGCCAATAAGCATATTATTATAATTTAAAAGTATTTTAACATCAAAATATGAGCAAATTTGGCACATGGGAGCTTTTAAGGGCCAACACAATGCTTCAACTTGCATGAAGAGATGTTTTCAAAGCATAATACTTTTGACTTAGAGTAATGTCATTAATATGAAGGTGTTTCAAAGTATAATTAATTATTTAATTGCAAATTAAGGTTTAATTTTATCATTTGAAGTCAAAAACTTCACTTTTGACTTCATACACATATTTTCAGAAGAAAATTTCTATGAATATCATGGAAAAGTACCTTATCACCTTATTAAAATATATTCATAAGACTTTTATGTATGTTAATCACCCTTATTTAAGGATTATAGACCATTATGATTGAAAATAATAAATATATATATGATTCATTAGCTACCACATTTTGTATATCTCTATCAAGGCATTTTATATCACAAAACCACTTGAATTCTCTGTCAAAACATCAGAATGACACTTGACACCATTGATATAACGCTGAGACATACTACCTTATTATGATATTTAATGAACACTATGATTAAAATGAATTTTTTTCAATTATAGGGTTGGCATTTGGCCTTGATAGGCCAAATTACCAATAGTTTTGGTGACTCACAGGGTTTGACTAGCCCACTATTCAAGAAAATTCAGAATCTCTTTTCTATATCAGATTTTGGACTACACTCTAAAACTATAAAAACTTGAAAAATTGACATAGAAAAAACAAAAAATAAAAAAATAGGAAACAACAACTGATAACTAAAGCAAACCAATAACTAACAAATATGTGCAACATGTGAACTTAGAGGAATGAAACTACAATTATTTATAAAAAGATGACTCTCCTAATAGTAATAATTGAGGAAAATCCAATTGACATGAATATGGAGATACTCAACACTAAAATTGGATAATTGGAAAGCATTTATTTCCTTACAACCAGTAGTGACATATGGACCACTCCAAAGATGATCTTCATCCCACTTGAGCATAATGTCACCTTGTTGAAAGGTCATGGATGAAGCTCTTTTGTCAAAATATATTTTGAATTGATCTTGGTTGGACCACATAGTGAAAGTATCATTATCTATTTTTTATCCAACTCTCTTAATTCATTCATTATTATGTCCATTGCATTATTATCCATAAGCTCCAGCTGATGTACAAGATCTAAAGCTAAAATTTCTAATGAAATAGGAAGCCTTGATTCTCTACCATAAACTAGGAGGTAATTAGAGTGACCAAAAGACTCATTTGGAGTAATTATATCTACCCATAAAGTATTCTTCAACTTGGTCTACCATCCTCTTTGATTGTCTTCCATTATTCTCTTGATGATCTTAATCAAATTCTTATTGGTGGACTCTGCTAGTCCATTACCCCGAGGATAGTAATTTGATGAAGATTTGAAATAAATACCATGATGAAGATCCCATTAAAATATATTTAACTATTAAAATCCAAAGCATTATCTGATATGAGGGTTTAAGGAAATCCAAAATGAGTCACTAAGTTGTCATAAAACTTTAAAATTGAGTTCTCATTTACTTCTTTGAGTAAATCTACCTCCACTCACCTGGTAAAGTAATATATGGTTTAAAAAAACCATTTATGTACAACACTTGATGAAGGATGAATCATGCCAATGAATTCTAATCCCCATTGGATTAAGGGCTACTCAACTTGGATAAGTTTCAAAGGCTTGACAACCAGTCTCTATTTGCTAATAAAGATTGCACACTTGGAACATCTTCTAACCCATGCATGTGAATATTTGAACAAATTAGGATAAAAATAAATAAATCTTATGACTTTTAATGTTTTATTATTGGTTTCAAAGTGGCCTCTTGAAGTCCCATCATGAAATTACTTTAACAACTTGTTTATTTGACTAGTTTCTACACATCTTAGAAACATACCTCCAATGTCCATCTTGAAGAGTAATCCATAAATAAAAATTAAAGGGATATATTTCAGCCTAAAATGTCTCCTATTTTTTATATCTAAGACCATATGATACTCTCTTATTTTGAGGAATTTTTCTATGTCTTGTGTCCAGCTGGAGGGAGAGGTAGTTACAACTGTATGTTGAGTGTCTTGGACTGTCAAAATCACTTCTTTTTCCTATTTAAAAACTAATGAAAGGTTATAAAAAATTCCCCTAAATTTTAACACGTTTTTAAAATTTAATTAAATGTAATATTACATGCATTTGGTCACCCAACTATCCCTTTTTTCACTTAAATCTTTGTTAAGGATAAAATCCTTCACACTAGGATGAGCTACCATTAGAAAGATATTATTGTTAGAGACCAAATGTCTAAATTTATTCAAGCCTCTTATAACAAAAAAGACATGTTTCTCAAAAAATTTATACTTATATTCATACCCTTCTAATTCTTGACTAAAAAAATTAGTAGGCTACTCCAATCCTTCACTATTTTGTTGCATGAGCATGGCAGAAATTATGTTACATGTGAAGAAGGCATACATCAATAAATATTTAGTAAAATCAGGATTGAGCAAAGTAATTTATTGACTAATGGCCTATTTAATGGCCTCAAAACTTATCTTACCTTCTTTATTACATGAGAACTATTGATGTTTCTTAATCATGTGAGTTAGTGGCCTTACCAATTATATAAATCCAGGTATGAATCTCCTAATTAAATTAATCTTTCCCAAGAATCTTTGAAATCCTTTTTGGTGTTTAGGCAAAGATAAAGCAAGGATTGCCTCTATTATTTTAGGATTAATAGAAAGTCCTGCCTTGGATACAACATGTCCAATAAGCCTTCCCTCATGTAGTACAAAGATACACTTTTTGGGATTCAAAGAGACCCCAAATTATTTACACCTATCAAATACCAATCTCAAATGTGTCAAATGATCTTTATAAAACATAGTCATATACAAAATATAAATAACATTTAACTTATGATCCCTTGAAAAGCAAAATCCATTTCCCTTTGGAAAGTATATCCAAAATTAGAGATTCCAAAAGAAATTTTCTTATATGCATAGGTACCCCACTTAGTTGTGAAGGTAGTTTTGTATTGATCTTGATCCTTCACTAATATCTTATTATACCTTGAGTATCCATCAAGTAGAGAAAACCATTGTGAACTTGAAACTCTTTTCAAAATCTGATCCATGGTGGGAAGAGGGTAGTGATCTCTTAATGACACTCTATTAAGATCTCTGAAATCTACACACAACCTTATCTCTTCATTATTTTTCCTCATAGGTACAAGATTTGTAATCCATGTAGAATGTTTTATGGAAAATATTTTTTTTATTGAGGTTAAGTGTTTTTTTTTGAGCTAGGGTCTACAAACCCTAGAATTACATCAACACAAATATAAACAAAAGTAAGAAACAATCCAAAAGAAGTGGAAAAAAAGGAACATACTAGAGATAGCTAAAGAAAAACTGATAAAAAACTCCAGAACATCTAGAAAATTAGATTACTCCATGCTTATAAGAATGTCTTCCCAAAATTCCTTCATGTTGTTAAGTTTCATATCAATTTGTTTAATAATACTTTCATAGTCAATGTTGTGAAATTCACTGCTATATTAGCCCTTTATCTCTTCTCCTTTTCCTATGTGGTTGGGGTCGAATAAGTCTCTGAGATGTGCCTAGTTTTCAATATTTTGTATAATTTCATTCATTAAAGCTTTGATATAATTGGTTATGAAACTAAGTTTATTCTAAAGGTTTTCATTAGCATGCTCAAGAAGGTCCACCTTGAAGCTCAGTCTTTGGATTTGTAAATTTTCCTCTCTATCAATCCATGCTTTGGACATCTTTTTGCTTTCCTACTATATTATATTCATATTAATTTTTAGGCTTGATATTTCCTACATGAACTACCTCATGAGGGATTTTTTTATCTCGATATCTTCAATCAATTTATCAATGTTCTCTCTTCCTTTGAGGGAATTCTCAATTTGGTTAAAATATTTGTTTACATCATTTTGAGTCTAGGTAGTCTCCTCTTTTTCTATATCATCAATTTGTTTCTTCTCCTTTTGATGATTGGTCCCAGCATGTGTATTAATTTATGTTTTAGTGTTGTCATTCTTTATGATACAATCTTCCCTTTCTTCATTGTCACTATCCACAATGACAAATTTCCTCACCCCCTTTTTAGAGAGAGGAGCTTGTTGTCTTCTGAAACCCTTGATTTTAGGGTTGTTTTTTTTGAAGTTGGTGAGTTTGGAGGATCATCTAAGATGATTTTTTATACTCTCTTGAACCTTGATGGTCTCCTCACATTTTATGAAATTTTATTTACACACCCCTTTCAACTTGCTACCCCGCTTTCCTACTCAGACTTCCTAGATATTTGATCCAAATTTTCCTTATGTTTCTTATGTCTACTAACCCTTATTTAGTTTTTTATTCCTTTTTATAGGTTAAATCCATCATGATTTGATTCATGCCCTGAAATTACTTATATGTGAGAAAAAAACTCCCTCATGTCTTAGGGCTGCATAATTGTCACTTTTAAATTTTTGAATGGAGTTTTCCAAGGATTTAAGGATGAAAAAAGGAAGGCCAAATGCAGTTCCATGTCTAAATTAGTTTAACATTCTAAACATGGACCACCTGAATACATTATACCAACCCTCTAAAGTAACATATTGGATAAGGTGAAAAACTACCTCAACATATGGTTTGGGAAGGGACTCCCTATCTAATCCATTATGGAGTTGATCCAACTATTCATCATCTTTCAAAAATGTCTCTTTATTGGGTTTTTAATATATGGGAGTATATTAGCTTTTTGTTTCTTCAATGATCAATCTCATCACATGGGTAATAAGTTCCTCTATGATTTCAATCCTAACCCTATTGATAATGACTATCCTTTCCTCTTAGGCCCTATTAAACTGGATAGACATAAGTCTATTAAAGCCTTCAATTTTATCCATGAATCTAGCAAGACCTCCCACCTGAAGAGCATCCCAAAATCTACTATTTGATATAACCTCCCATTAAAACTTGGGTCTAATTCTATTGGGTAAGCTCATGATGATTCTTCTATTCACATAGGATTCTGGGTTTCCTTTTCCATCACCTCTATGTATCCAATTAAAAAAATTATTAAAAATTTTGTGGGTTGAATTATGTACCTTAGCACGTTCCTTCCCTTTTTCTAGAAGATTATCCCTATAAAGATTGGAAATAAAAGGCCTAAATTACCGATTTTTAACCAAAGACTTAACATCACCCTAACCAAGAAGGAGAGAGCTAGGGTGCTATATGTCATTAGGAATATTTTTCCATCATTAGTAATTCTAAGTAATTAATCTCTAGGTAGATCTTTGTGGTCTAGCCAAGTTTTGAATCACACATTGCTAATTCCCCTATTTGTGAACCAATCTTCAATTCCATTTCCTTCCCTATATGTGTGTTAGATGCACACCTATTGAAAAGATTTAAAAATGTCCTTAGATTCATCAATTATATGATTTATGGTCTATATTGGGGGATGTTTTCCATTTAAACAATTGACAATGTTCATGGAATCCCCTTCCACCTCCATATTTTGAACATTGACTTGTTTGGCTAATCTGATGCCCAATAGGGAAGCTAAAGCTTCCACATAGTGGTTAGTCTTTGTGCCCATATCTCCTACATATTCCATAATAAAATTCCATTTAGCATCTTTGATGATGCTTCCAACTCCTATAATTCTTGAATTCCCTTTTGAAGCACCATTGAAATTGAGTTTCATCCATCCTTTAGATGGAACTTTCCACTTAGTTCTCTTTTAAATTACCTACTTGGGATCATATTTTCTTATGATAGATAGATAAATCTACCATTTTTGAGTAGGAATTAGTTCAAAAGGATATAGTTCCTTATTTTTTTAATTTGGATAGAATTGTAATTTTCCTTGATATTTATGAAAATTCTTTCAGAAGTCACTTTATTATTGTCCTTATCTCTAAAAATTCTATTATTTATAGCTCCCCATATCCCCCACCATATATATGGAAGGGTCAGATTCCATATTAGCTTAATGTGATGATTTTTAAATGGATATCTCTAAGACATCCAATGGGAAATATTATGTTAGATTAAATTAGCTTTGTTAATTCCTTCCTCATAAAGATCTCAACCTTGGAGTTGATTGGTCTTTGTTTATGTCTCACAAGTTTGGCATCTTCATCAAGATCTATAGTATTCCATGACAATATAGGATAAAAACCATTAAAATCATTATATTCACATGAAAACACATCTATAAAATATTTGCACAATTCTATGAAAGCTTTTCTCTCATTCTTAGTATTCACTTTCCCTAGCTTGAGTAGCTTATTTTCAGCTATGACAATTTGTTCATAATGCTACTTTCTGGTAGAGATGCTTACCTTATATTTTATAAGATGATCATCCTAATTAATTATATCCCCCAAATTTACCAAAACCTTAGGTAATTTATTTGATCTCAATTGAACAATCTGGCCTTCATATTGGCATTGTTACTTGTCATGATTCTTTAGGCATAATTCTGCCTCATGTTATAGGAAACAAGCTATCTATTTATCACTATCAAAAACTTTCCAAATTACCTCATTATTAGGAACTAAGTTCCTACATAAAAACTTAATTTTTAATTACTCCTTAGTGTCTTTGAGCTTATTAATAATATCAATTTTGCTCTAATGGGAGCTAACCTATCTGCATGTTGATTGGCTCATCTAGGAATGGAGACAATCTCAAATTCCTAGAAGTCCTCCATAAGGTTCCAAAACCTATGTTTTTAGGCCTTTAGAAGTGTATTATTGGTTTCACTCATACTTATTACTTTTTTCACTTCCAATTCACTATCACCTTTAACCTACTGAAGTTTAATACCCCTCTTCCTTTCCCACTATAGACTATGAATAAGAGACTCATATTCTATAGTATTGAAGTAAAAAATGAATTTAAATATTATATAAGAATAATAAATTTCATTGAGAGGAAAAATAATAATAACACCTAGTCCACTCCCATTCTTTGATATGGATCCATCAAAGAACAAATTCAAGATTCCTTCTTGATCTTATGTTGTGCTAGTGAGAATAGACATTATGTCACCTTCTTCATACATGAAATAGACACCAAAAATTGATATTTCAATAATTTTATAAGGATAATATCTATGATTATCATCTTACTATTCATCAAGGAGTAAATTTGGTATACTTCAAGTGATTTGGAAGGATCTTGATCACTAAAGTGTTCATCTTCTTCTGAGATAATATAATTCACATTTGACAAGTTTGGGATATAAGGTTCCAATTAGAATATAGATATAGGTTAATAATTATGGTAACCTTTGTTCCATACCTAGTTTTAAAAAGAATGTATGACCAATTAGAAGAAAGATATCCCCCTATTTTAATAGTGAAATCCTTAGATAAGCATAAAGTAAAGTAGGGGGAAGATCAACTACAACCACATCTTATGAGATGGTAAAATTTTGATAAGAAGATAGAATTACCTTAAGATCCATAAGAACACCACAGGTCTTATTAGGAGACCCATCCAACTATAAAACTCCCTTCTCATGAGTCTCATATTGAAGTCCTAGTTTTTAAGCTATAGATTTAGGCATGATAGAGGTACTAGCCCCATTGTCAATCATAAAATTATGAAAAAGGAAATCATCTATGACAAATGGAAGATAGAAAGGAGGTGGATTAATCACCTTTAGATATTTAAGCTCAAGAGGTTGACTATAATTTATAATAAAAGCACATACTCTTTCTGGTTGTTTATCTAAAATGTGAAGCTTAGAGAGCTCTTTTTGCAAGGGTTCATTTTATCCTAGAATAAGTAATGTGTCCCATATATAAATAGAGACAAGAAACTTATTCATCATATCAATAATGCTAAGAGGATAAGTGGATATCCTGGGATGCAATTTAGGAGCAAAAGTGCTATCTAAATGTTGTGTGAATTATGAAATGAAAGGATCTTTCTGATTAATCCCCTTACCATCTTGTACTTGTTATGTAGTTGATGAATTTTGAGGTGCATCTTGAGTGGTGTTATTTTGAGGTGGTTGAGAAGGTAGATTAGATTCATTTTTAGGACCCAAACCATCACCAATTGCCCTTATTTTGGACATTGTATGAGCTACAACTTAGTTATCCACATTAGACATAATCTGACCTTGATTTGTTTCTATATGATAAAAAGGATTTTAACCTTATTAGAAATTAGAAAAGGTAGTTTCACAAGGTGTTTTGATACTAATTGCCTCACTTGGTACCTTAGTTTGAGTGAAATAAGGAATGTTTCCATGTAGTAGAGAATATTGCTTATGATGTGAAGGTGGCTGATTATCATATGGTGGAAGATTTGAACCTTGTTGCATGAAATATTATTGAGTACCCTCACTAGTTGGAGACATTTCCATATTGTTTGATTGCTCCCATTGATTAGTTCATTGGCCTTCTTGAGCATAAGTGCTCTGAGTTATAACCAAAGCTATAGAATTACTAACAACCTTAGGATTATAAGCATTGTATGATATTGATTATGTATTTTACCCTTGACCTTGATGACTGGGTTGATAAGGAGGTCTATTATACTGATAATATTGATTATGAGCTTGGTATGGCTTGCAAGGTGGAAATTTCTACCTTTCTAAAGATACCAACTTGTTATTTTCATCCTTGAGTGCACTCTATATCTTACCCAATCTATCCACTTGATTGACATCTATTTGATGAAGATTGGTTTAATTTGGTAATGGAACAATGGTAGGGATAGAAGGATAAATATTTATAAATAAAGGCATAGGTGGTCTAAGAGATAGTTTTCCTACTTGTATTAGCCATTTCTCAGCCCTTATGGCTAATTCATAAGCCTTTAGTAAAGTACTTCCTCACATGGATTATATCATAACCACCACATATGAATTGAGATATTTCAAATAATACAAGAATGCATAGTTAGGAGTGGGTTTGATAGCTTTAGGGATCCTATTCCAAGTTTTATATAACCCATAGTTGAAATCCACCATGAACACTTGAGGGATTTTCTTAATTGTATTCAGTTGATCTACCAAATAAAGATGATCACTCTTATATTAAAATTAATTGCACAAGAGTTCTCTAAACTCATACTAGTTTTTAATGTATGTATGGGTCAAAACTCTATACCATTAGAGTTCCTTGCCTTTAAAGGAAGTTACCAACAACCTCATAGCCACATTTTCCTGAGTTACATTATGCACTAAACAAAGATTGGCTATATTTTCAATATTCTTAATTGGGTTTTCTTGTATAAAATAAGAAATGGTCTTTAAGGAAGAAATATGAATGTCTTAAAACTAATTAAGGATCAAGGGGATATCACCATTAAAAGGCATAAAATCTTATCTTCTAGGAATAACCATTTGAGGTATTGGATTTATAATATTGTTTGGTTGGACAATATTTGTTTGAATAAAAGGATATCTTTAGGCAACAATAGGAGAAATAAGAGGTGTAGTATTTGGATTAGACTGAGGAGCTTTCTTTTTCTTATCTAATTGAAAAGATAACTTAGTGAATTCAATTTATTTCCCTTTTAAGGAAGATCTTGTAATGAATCTTGGCATGAAATGTTTGGAAATTTACCTCTAACACCTTTGAATCTTGATAAAGTATGATAAAAATCCTATGAATAATTAGTCCCTTTGGGCATTCCATAACTATTAGCAATCCAAGTTGCACCCTAATAAATTTGATTACTCAAATCTCCTTCAAACCTGGACTAACATTATATTGGTCTAAGGTTGAGGGATACATGTAACTAGACCAAAACTCTATATTATGAGGCTAGATCCTATGATATGTATACTTTGAATTATTTTCATAAAATATATTTTTATTTTGGGGTGAAAGGAGTTATAAGGATTAATGACATGGAAAACTTATGCTATTGATGGTGATGCACCTAAATGATGAATGATCCTCTATAATAATTGTTTTTTAGCATACTTTTGAATCAAAAGGGAGTAAATTGCCAATAATAATTTATTAAAAAATCCTAAACATGATTATTTTAGATTAAGGTTTGATATAAAATCTATAATTTGAAGATATAAGAATGAAGGTCTATAAAGACACTACATAATAAGATTCTTCAACATAACTTCTATTCTTTAACACTTCAAGTGACCTTTAGAGGATGAAAAAATAGCATTAGGTGAATTAGAGGACATAAACAAGGAGATAAATATCACACTTATCTAAAAATAAAAAATCAAGAGACACACTACAACCTTGAGTAAGTCTACAACAAACTTTTCTCATTAAGTCTAGGTGTAAGTTATAATTTTATCATAGTTTAATTTTATCATAGTTTTTGTAAACCAGCCTAAGGGATCCAAAATAAGCCATAAGGCCTTGAATATATGGAAAATATGTGAGAAATGGAAACATGTAATAGAGGATAAGATGAGAACATCAAATTAATTAAAACTCTAGGCTTATTTTAGTTACCAACTGCTCCAAATAGTCCACAAGAAGTCTCCTCTTGATTGATGCTCCTACATGATACTATGCATTGAAAAGAGGTAGTTGAAGATATGGTTAATTGATTCAAGCTCATTTTTAAACATGATAAAACCTATCTTGGTTAGATAAATCTTGCATGATGCCACTCAAGGGTGAGTTAACTCATGATTTGACACTCAGGATGAGTCATGCATGTGATTGGCAGTTGAAGACCAGTTGTGCATAGAATTGCTACTTGTGGACTAGATATGCATGTAATTGACATCAAGGGTAAGTTATGTGGCATTAATTAACTCTTATTAACTTGATTATCACTTAATTTAACCCTCTTAACAACCTTCTACAACATCTTTATCTTCATTTTATTGACCAAGTAGGTCTACTAGGCCAATTAGGCCTAGTAGCCTAACTATTTATGCTTGATGGAAATTATAAACTACATGAAACTTTGAAAAAATAAATATATAGTGGTTTCTACACCTTTAAAAACCCCCCATATCATGAAATAGGTCCTCTTAGGCAAGAAACACTTACAACTTAGTCAAACTAGGTGACTAGGTCACCTTTTACTTCAATCCTATAGACTCATTGACTTGAATACACTCCCAAGGGAAGTTGAAGGCATGGTTATAATAATTTTATGACTTGAGGAGGTATAAAAAGTGTCAATATTCACTCTATAATGATTTTAACTTTCTTAAACCAACTTTTACCTCTCTTTTTTCACTTTTTCCTCTCAAAATCCTATTTTATACCTTGTTCATATACCATATGTACAAAAAATTTCCATCGACATGAATATATTAGAGTGTAAGAGATTATATATGTGGTATTCAAGTGGTTTCAATTAGTTTGAATGCATTATTCTTCAATTATTATCAAATAGGTTTATAGTAGGGTTTTGCAAAGGTTTTAGAGTACTAAGGGTTCTTAATGATGATTCATAAAAATTGGGCATTGAATGCCTAAACCAATGCCAAAAAAAAATATTTTATGAATCCCTATAGCTCTCCCAAATTCCTTAGCTTCCCATGAAAAATATCCATACCATGGTGAGCATGTGAAGTCACCTCTCAAAGTGGAAAATAGGATTTCTGAGCATGTTTGGTTTTCTAAGGCTAAGATGATAACTGATAATGATTCTCCTATGGATCAAATATGATATACACTTATATTAGGACCTGATAATGATCATGAATATTTGAAGTTCATTCATAACCTTACTTTCCTTCTGTTACCCCTTCTTGATGGGACTATCTATTGAAGCCAATAACTTGGCCTATGTGTATGCATCATTATTTATTATTTTGACTTTATGATAAGTTTATGTGATCATATACACTATTTAAAACATGAATAACTTATATATGATCCTTTGGAGTTATGTAATTGGCTTGACCAAGTCATCCACCTTTAAGTTGTATGCACACAACTTCTTGTTTTGACTTGTAGACCTATCTATTTATGAAAATGGTCATAAAGGCCAATGTAGATGATTTTAGAAATGTTATTCAATAATTTTAATACCTTATCATTCTTATTTAACTCATTTAATGTGAAATTACCCTTAATTTTCTTGATTATAGGCTCAAAACAAAATTCTTAGCCTAGTTCGTATAATAAGAGTCCTATACGTGCCAACCAATAGGATGTGGAGAGGATCAAGAGAGTTGAGAAGACCATAAAAATAATTTCGTAGATGAAACATATCATTTTAATTAACATTTAGGTTTCTTTAGTCCATTAGGTAGGTTTTAGGGTTTTAGGGGTCTACGACTTCTTAGCAATAATTCATAGTATACAAAACCCTAATGGAAAACATAATTCCATAGATATGAAGTATATTTTCCCATAAAAAACCCATGATAATCACTATCTCCCATGCAAAATATGCATCAAGATGCCTACATGGTGAAGTGGTGCCTCGACTGGTTGTCTTTGAATGTGTATACAAAAAGGAAGGTTTAAGAGTAAAAAAATATAAGTTTTTAGTATTATCTCCACTCAAAAACCTATACAATATTTAAACGAGTTCCAAAATAGTTTAATTTTCATAAAATGAAGAGAAACCCTATAGAAGAGTTCAAAATGGTGGGAGGGTCTCTCAAGGGTTTTAAGCTTGTCTACCTATTCTATACTTCAAGGGCATATTTTAATGAAATCATGAATGTGATAATTATTAGTAGGTGTTTTAATAATTATAAATCATATTTCATTTCCTCATAGAACCTCTTATGAATTTCAAACCATCGACTATACCTTATAGCCCTCTAAGAAGTCTACCGATCTCTATGTTGACTATCAATAGACAAGCATATGACTATGAAAATATAGTGGATGTTTCCACTAATATTGTGACATAACCAATACCATATAAAGTTATAAATACTCATTATCACCACCTCTACCAATTTTCATAGTTGGATCTTTCCTCTAGAGGCCTGTAGATGCATTTTCCCTAAGACTAGCTTAGGCCTATGTTTTCATGTTCCATAGGTTAATGATTGAGTTTACTTATTGTATCACATTATTACTATGTATAATAATTATTATATGGATTTTTATATGTTATATCTACATTATTTAAATAGTTTTTATCATTCATTGGTCAAACTTAGTCTTATATACCCCATCAAACACCATATATCTTCAAAGAATCTCAAAGTGACTGCCTTTGTCATACTGTTATAGGTGATCATTGGGGAATTTGAAATGATTTATATCCATTAAACCATTATTTAAAACTTTTAGTAAATATCAAGTCACTTTTAACCTTCCTATCAACTCTTTGTTTATCATATTACTCTTTAAATAGTGTTCTCAGGCTCCTGCCTTTGTATTATGCTTCCTAAGTTGGCAGTAGAGGGCATATGATTTTGGTGAAGGTATGAAGACATAAATTGTGATTTTAATATATATATATATATATATATATATATATATATATATATATATATATATATATATATATATATATATATGACTTCACAAGTTCCTTTTTTAATTAACTTACCTTGAACTACACTTGTATAAGCCATATAGTTATATCAATGTAATTGACCCTAATATGGTTGTAGGTGGACATTTCAAGGTTAAACTTGACTATAGTTCTTACTTTGGGAAATATTATCCATAGTATTGATCTAATTCACACTTCATAATTCTTATGAATCCTCTATTTTATCATGTAACTCTTTCATTAGACCACTCTGATCTCATTTTCTTTACAACTTGGAGATAATCTTGTGTTGGCAAGGATATGCATGATGTTTGATGAGGTGAATGATTATGTTAATTTGTAATTTAAACCCCATATTTTGATATAAATATCCACACCATTCCATGTAAATATCAAACCTATGTAGAAACCCCATTGATCTTCAAGGCATAACAACACCTTTCTCATAGTTTGATGTGATTCAAGTTTGCATATTTCAAGAGGGATTCAACCTTGCTGTAGGTGGAGATTATCAAGAAAACATGACCTAATTTGAGTTTGATCCTTATAGGGGTCTGCCTTTGATCCAAGTTTTATGTAAATCACCTTGAACACTATCACATTCATATTTATTTCTCCACCTTTTAAACACATACCTATCTTCATAAGGATCTTGAATGTGATCCAAGTTTGGATTTTGTACATACTGTGTCAGATAAGATGATAGAAGAGGGTTTAAGATATATTTTATGAACTTATCATTCATTCATGAAATTATTCATATAATTTCCATAACATAGTTTTAATCCCAAACTCTCCTGAAATTCTCATTCATTACTCTGCCTACTTCTTGGGCTTATGACCGAGTATACTTAAAGATATGATTGTAGGTGATCATTCTCTTTAGATCAACCCAATAATATTTTCAAGAAGATCATGGAATAATTATATTCCTAATTATGGGTTTTTAATGATAAATAAACTCTGTTATTTAAATTAAGGTCTCATGATTCTTTCTATAGTGCATTTGGTTCAACCCCATTAGTATGGATGTAGGTGACTATGTAGGGTCCTTTTGTATGGATACAGGTGGAATTAAACCTTGAAAAGGTCCCAAAATAGTGTTGATGAGATTATCCTTCATTAATTGAAAATTTAGGATAGAGAACTGAACAAAAAAATTGAATGAGATATCTTATAGTCTCTCCTTCCTTTGCACTTCCATGAAAAACTCTTGACTATGTTTTATTAGATATAGGTAATGATTCATCTTAGTCTCAATGGGTTTAGGATTTTTACAACATTATTAAATAAAATAATGTTTATAAAATATTATTAAATCCTTTCACAATGGATACATGAGATTAAAGTGAATGAGAAGTGATAAGATGGTGATTGACATGGAAATTAGAATGGAGATGGAGTGAAAGGCTTGAAATAGTGATGAAAGGCAGTGCAAAGACTATGTTTGGGGATGAAACATGATAGATGTGAAAAGAAGATGACCCAATACCAAGACATCCCATGAAGGATATTATGGGATCATGATCATATGCCTTAATTGAATATACCATTTTGGAGGTATTAGACAAGCATACATTGCTAGAAATGGAAACCTAGGAATCATCAAATACCTTAAGGAATGCCAACATTCCTTAACCTTTGCTAAACTATTACTGTGAAGAGGTTTGAAGGTGATTAATGGTTCATGAGGGGAATTTACCATGAGTAATATCTATGCCAATTTTAGTGAAGGACATATGACATGAATGAAACCCTTGCACACAAGAATCCAACAAATCTTGATATTCTTTCTCTCTCATAAATTGTACAATCTCTCTTATTTACTTGAAAATTAAAGATTAGCAATGTATGATTTATTGAGATCAATATGAACTCACACATTTTTTAATAAGATAAATAATATCATGGGAAGGTGGCTCATTCTCCTAGTAAACTCAAAAACTTGATTTTTTTGTCATGATGCCCATATGAGGATAAATCTTAGAAAATTGATTGCTTACTTAGATGAAGAAGGTACAGTGAGTACCTTAGATTTTTAAGGATGGTTTATAAAGGATATATAGATATAATTATAAAAAATTACCCTATATATAATCTCTCTCAAACCCCTTTCTCTGCCCAAAATTCTAGACCTTGATTTTATCTCTCATGGTCATACCGTCTGAAAACTGGGAGGGCTCTCTTAATGTGCAAAGATGTAAGGTGAATGAAGGGAACATATTTTGTACCTGTATAAGGTATATATTCCTTTAATATTCTTTTAAACTCCTATAGTTACTTCACCATAATTCCATGGCCTCTGCTATATGGAAAAGTATGTACAAATATGTACTCCTACATGAAAATACATGGAAAATGGCTTTTCTATTGTATATTATCCAAATGAAAGCTTTAAAATGAAAATTTAGGGGAAAAAGATGAATATTATGGATCAATAAGGATATTATTACAATTAAAAAGTATTTTAACATCAAAATATGAGAAAAATTGGCATGTGGGAGCTTTTAAGGGCTAAAACAACACTTTAGCTTGCATAAAGAGATGCTTTCAAAGCATAAGAATTTTGACTTGGAGTAATGTCATGAATATGATGAATTTTTAAGGTATAATTAATTATTTAATGGATAATTAAGGTGTAATTTTATAATTTGAATCCAAAATCTTAACATTTGACCTCATACACATACCTTCATAAGAAAATTGCTAATGACTATTATGGAAAAGTACCTTATCACCTTCTAAAAATCTCTTAATAAGAATTTTATGTATGTTCATCACCCTTATTTAAGGATTATATATAATTATGATTGAAAATAATAAATATATCTATAAGTCATCAACTTCTACCTTTTGTATATCTCCATCAAGGCATTTTAGATCACAAAACCACTTGAATTCTTTGTCAAAACATCAGAATGACAATCGACCCATTGACATGACACCGAGACATTCTCCTTTCTCATGAAAGTATTAAAAAAATATGATGACCATGAAAAGTATTAAATTTTAGGGGTTGGAATTTGGATTTGATAGGCCAAATTACCAATAGAAAATAAGGAAGATTTACTCACTTGAGTGCTTGATTGAATGCATTTTGTAAGTTACCTAGTGATTAGGTAAGAAGTTTCAAGGTGAGGAATGAATGAGGATTGATGTTGTATTTATATCAATCCATTTATATAATTAACCCACATAAAAACACTTAGGACAACCATTATGATATGTTTCATTTGAAAATTAGATGACTTTTAGGAACTATACACATGTGTTAGAGAAAGACACTTGCATCAATGTAGGTGTTTGTCTGAGATACTAGTGCCTAGGGAACATGAAAGTAGGTACAAAATCAAAACTTAGAGAGATGGAATATAAGTAGGTTTTTATAATTCTAGGTAAGGTAATAGGTCTAGGTCATCAACATAAGACTATTCAGACTAAGAGATAAGCCAAGGGGAATAAGATAAAGTAGATGCAAAACTTCTAAAATTAGGAAGGGTCTATAACTGAGAGGAACAACCAATGTTTAAGTTTTCCAAGTGTATAAGAATTAGGTGCTATATAATCCATAAATATTGTCTTCAATATGAGATGTCATTGCCTATATATTATAATCATTATTTGAATAATGTGATAAATTGATTATTTACATTAGTCCACTTGTTCATCTAAAGAACAATGCTAAATTAAGTAGGGTCCATACAGAGATTAATAATATTCCTTTGGTTTCATTTAAAATGGATAAAATCAATACAATGAATTTTTCCTCTTATTTTAATGATGTGATTTCTCATGTATATGTAAAAACATATGATTATGTTGAAATGCCTAATTTAGAACATGATAATAAAGATATTCGTGAAGGTTAAAATAATATTGATCATAATTAGCTTAATGGGCTGGATTTTATCCAAGTTAAAGCCTTCTCCAAAATTTTCCATGGACTTCATCAACATCTTCAAGAAGTGGATAAAGTGGTAAAATTAATCCTAACATCTAAGGATACACATAAAGCTAAGGTTGTTATATCTAAGGAATAATAATAATATTCATTTACTATTTTTAATAAATCCATATGAGTAAAAAACCCAATGTTGGGTGTTTAGAATTATACAATTGGTATTATTCCTACATTGACATATCCAGTCACACATGAGATGTCCAACCAATGTGTATGGAAAACATAGAAATTAAAAATAACTTCCATGCCTATGTCGACAGATATGATCTATTCCAATCCTAAAATTAATATGTATATTTCATCATGAACTTTGCCTACTACATGTTATCTCAAGTAGACCATTTTAACTCTAAAAGATAAGGTGTTATAGTTTTAGATTAAGGTAAAAATAGGTTTTGAAGGGGCCCTGAAACCCTTTAATAGAATCATGAGAGATAAAACATTAACGCCCACCAGGAATGGAATTCCTAAAACATACTAAAAAATAGTATCTAAAATAGGTTTTACAAGGACCTGAAACCACCAAAATAAAACAATAAAAGCAACCAGGTTTTATAAGGACCTAAAACCTAAGAAAAACTAGGCTAAACAGCCTAAAATCTAGGTTTTACCTAAAACCTCAAACCCAAGAACCAGCGTTGCCTGCGCCCAATCTGTCCACCCGATCGTTTTCCCATTCTTCCCCTCTGCTAATCTTAGAGGAATTGCCGCCATGGCAAACAAAACATTGTTGAAGAAATCCCCAACATTAGGAAGCACATTAACATGAGCCACGACCCCAATCAATCGAAGGCAAAAACAAAAACTAGATCTAGATGCCAAAGGCCAAAAAGGCTTTAAAAACATGGTTCAGAAGCAAACCATCTACCGCATGAGGTGCATCACCACAAAGGAAACAAAGTTTCCCCCAACCATACACTATTACCAACACAAACCAGATCAAAATGGCAATCCAACTCAGGCTATAAAACTAACCTGAGATCCATCCACAATACGAGAATATGAGGTAAAAATAGAGTACCACACAATAAAAGATCTCCTAATACAAACCCACGCAAAAATGAGCCTCCTCTATTGAAAGCTCTCCTTCCATCTAGAAAATGAATGAGATCCCTCCATGGCCATGCAAATGATTACTATTTCAACGCCACCATTTAGTCCCTAATAGACTCATTGTGCATCATCGGCATCAAGGTTAAGGTGTTATAGTTATAACAAGATAATTATAAAGTTATTCATTCAATGCCTTTGCATGCTTTGCTCCATAATCAGTTAGCCCTAAAGATTTTAGTCTATTCCTTATAATGTTTATATCTCCTCTAATTCAAATATACGATGGTAAAAGTGATCTTGAACAACACCTTAGATCCTTCCACACAACGTGCTTGGATTATGCATACAATGTTCAATTATTAACCAATCTATTCTTGATAAGTCTCAAAGACTATGTTTTGTGGTGGTTATATAACCTCCCCTTATAATCAATTAGGAAATTAAACCCTTCAAAAAATTAATTTCTATCACACTTTTTCATCAACATTAATGAGAAAATATCTTATTTTTAAATTTCCAAACTCAAGAAAGGGTCCAATGAGCCAAACAATGATTATGTACTTCAGTATATGACCATGCTAGCTAAATTGACTAATCTTATAATAGAAAAAGAGTTATAATATTATTGATGGGTTTTTTGGCACACCAACTTATATAGGGTGTAAATCCACCCAACCTCCCCTAAAAGGATATTAAATCTTCCCAAGGTCTATGACTTCCAAGTCTTGGATTATAGGGTAACTCAATGGTTTAAGTGAAACTATTCCATTTCAAGGGGCATGTTTAGAATGACTCCTAGATAAATGATAGGTAATGTTAATATTATGAATTCATTACCTATAAAATCAACAAAATGGATTTGACATGAAGATACACCTGATTTATTAAATTTTTTCATTACATACATAGATTCAAAAATACAAAAGCAATAATAAACATGGTTTGCAATCAAGATAAAAGAGTAAACATATATTTACAATTTGAATCTAATATATCTACTCTAGCAGATGTATAAAAAAAATATAAGGGTAAAGAGAAAGATGTAAACCTATTTTTTAGTGAAGATAAATATGATTCATTTGATAAGATGAACTCCATGGAATCAATCTATTGTTTGACTAGTATGCACACTACCCATGAACAAATATGATGTAAGAGTCTGAGATATTCAACTATGAATAAATATATACAAAATCAGCATATACATGCACATATAATGAACAAAAACCTTCATAACCTTTCAATTTATATATATTTACTTGAAAAATAATGTTTGGATCCACCATAATTAAGGGAAGTACATAAAAATGCTTCAAAAAAGCATTTATTACAATAAAAACTAACTATAAAAGTAAGGAATTGCACAAAAACAAATGTTTGGTCCTCTACTCTACTTTCTAACTCTAAAAACCAACTCCTAACTCAGTCTTATTGTTTGATTTAAATATAACTCATCCCAAAGATGGAAATAAACCCTCCACTCTATTTAACCCTAAATTTAGACATGTCAATATAATATAAGGTCAAGAATATAGAAATGAATAAGCACAAGGGTAATAAACAAATATATAATAGGCTAATTAATTAACAAACTTAGATAAACAATATTTTAAATTTAAATATTGATATATGCAAAAAAATGAAAATTAAAACTATTGATTGATATCTAAATAAATTAGAAACATGAATATTTAGCTAGTTTATTATGAACATGCATATCTAATATTGAATAAGCTATAAGTAGACATGGTTTGGATTATATATCAATCATCCAAGTCTATAAAATTATATTATGTTGCCTTGTATGTTTGTGTCAGACCTGGATGGTTACATCGACACTACTATCTAACTTGGATGTAGGTGTCCAATATGGAATATTGATTGGATCTGAGTAAAATCACTTGGAACATTCTAAGTTTTCTATCACCTTTACTCTGGTGTGCTTAAATCTCATCCATATATTGTCATTATTTTTCAAATGATACCCCAAAGACCCCTCTATTAATGGGTGTTGCCCACATAGATAATACTCTAAATAGGGCCTCATACTTATGTACTTTTCCCTACATGTTGGCTTGTGTGTATCAAGATGAAACATGTGATAATTAAGTACATAGAGTGACCTAGATTTTAATGTGGAAAGTATGGCTCATGGATTGATCTTTCAATACTTTAGACCTATAGATGTGTTGCCATTATGACACATATTGAAATAAGAAATAATAGGGAAGTTTTTCTCAATTGAATGGTTGATTTATTATTTTTGCTAAGTTGCCTTATGAGTTATTAGGTCTATGATAGCTGAGGAATGAATGAGGGTTGATCTTGTATGTATATATATATATATATATATATATATATATATATATATATATATATATATATATATATATATATATATATATATATATCAATCCATTTTGTAAATATATCACATAAAATCAATTATGATGAACATAGGGATACATTTAATTTACAAATTTTATGATTAGAGGGTGCTATACACGTACTTTGGCATATGACACTAGCATCAATGTAGGTATCTAGATGAGACACATGTGCTTATAAAAATTTAAAATAAGTACATGTCTAAAACTTTTAGAGGATGATGATAAGCATGTTTATAGAATTTTCATTAGTACAAAATAACATATGGTCAGACTAAGAGATAAGAAAGAGGCACAAAATAAAATGGATACAATCCTTTCAATAACACAAATGTCTTATAACTGAAGGGTATATCCATGAGAAGCATTTAAAAAGTATACAAGATTGAGATGCTATATAATTCAAATTTAGTGTCTACATTTCCCCCCTTTAATCTAGTAATAACATTTCTAGTTTAAAGGAAAAGGAAAGCATACTTGGGTGTGTGTATTATCAGAGTTGTTGCCAGAATCTGGATAATGCAAATGAAATGGAGACATGATCACACGAGATGAAGCTAGTGCACATCACAAGATGCTAAAGCAATTTTAAATTATACAAGAAGATAAATTACACAAGAAAAATATGAGAAAACCCAATATTTGATTAACATGAGATGGCGAAAGTGAGAAATACATATAGGAGAGCACGTAAGTACCTCCTCCACAAAAGGTGGTCAAGGCACCCCAAGAATAGACTGTAACTCCTCCATGAAATGTGGTGACAAGGTGCTAAGAATAGAGAAGTAACTCCCATCAAGGGAGTTACTTATGACATTCTTATGACACCTATGACACATTTATGACACACATCTCCACATAAGCTAGCCTATCCCATGAATGTAGAAAAATTCCATGTATGTACAAATATATAATTTCTCTAATTAAATAATAGGGAAAAAAAACTACACTAATACCCCCCCATAAGTGCAATTTAGGTGGGCAGTGTGGAAATATAAAATGGGTCCCGACAACTAGGCCTGATGAGGTACCCATGTACAAATGCAATCTCCCATAAGATAGAGAAAAGGAGAAAACTCATAGGAAAAAACTCTCCCCCAAAAGAGAGACATAAAAGAAATGAAGAGGCTAGAAGCCCCCCCTGAAGATGATGCTGCTGCATATGTAGACCGCACCCCAAAAAGAGCTCGTAGATGAATGAACTTTCTCTCAGTGAATGGTTTGGTGAAGATGTCTGCAACCTACTTTGAATACTGGTAAAAGATTAAGTCAATGACCTAACTATGAATAAGCTCCTAAATGAAATGCATGTGAATCTCTATGTGCTTGGTCTGTTGGTGCTGAACTAGATTCCTGTAAATCTAAATGGTACTTTGGTTGTCATAATAAATGATGGTGGGCTGCCTAATAGGAATGCCAAACTTAGAAAGAATCCCCTAAAGCCAAATAGCCTTAGTAGCTGCATTAACAACTCCTCTATACTCTGCCTCTGTGGATGATATAGCAATAGCATTCTGATTCTTGCTAGACCAATTGATAGGACTAAAACCTAGAGAGAAATTGTAACCAAAAGTGGACTTGTGAGTCTGTGAATCACCAGCCCAGTCTGAATCTGTATATCTAACCAAGTCAACCTCTATGCCAAATCTTTAATGAATCTCATATCTATGTGAACCCTATATGTAATGCAAGATCCTCTTAGCTACTTTCCAATGCAGCTCATGAGGTTCCTGCATAAATCTGGAGACAAGTCCCACTGTATATGATATGTTAGGACTAGTGTGGGTTAAGTAGATGAGACTGTCAACAAGTTGTCGATACCGAGTGGCATTAACCAATGGTGAAGAACAGTCAGCCTCAAGCTTGATTCCTTATAGAAAGGGAGTCAGAGATGGCTTGCAATCAGCCATGTGAAATTGAGCCAATAAATCAAGAGCATACTTAGGCTGTGTAAGAGAAATCCCTAAATTTGACTATGAGATCTCGATGCCAAGGAAGTAATGCAACAAACCCAAGTCTATCATGTCAAATCTATCTTAGAGAGATGCCTTCACCACTGCAATAGCTAATGAAGAACTCCCGATGATCAAAAGGTCATCAACATATAGAACCAAAATTAGGAGCGAATCATCCTGTCGTAAGAAGTAGACATTGGGGTCAGAATGGCACCTAGTGAAACCTGTTGTGAGAAGGAAGGAATCCATCTTGGCATACCAAGCTTGAGGGGCCTGTTTGAGGCCATAGATAGATTTTCTAATTTTGCATACTAAGGAAGAATCCTAAACAAATCTTGGCGGCTACTCCATGTAGATCTCCTCCTCTGGGTCTCCATGAAGAAAGGCACTCTTCACATCTATCTAGTGCAATCCTAACCATGTGCTATGTCAATATCCAAGGTGAGTCAGATAGAAGTCATCTTTGTAATGGGTGCAAACATCTCAAAGTAGTCAATGCCTGCCACCTATGAGAAACCCTTGGTGACCAATCACACCTTCTACTTATCAACTGACCCATCTACTGCAAACTTGGTTTGATATATCCACCTACATTGAACCATCTTTCTTCCCTTAGGAAGTGAAGTCAAATCCCAAGTGTGATTTTTAATTAAGGAAGAATATTCTTCCTCCATAACACTATCCCACTCAGGTACCCCCGATGCCTCTCGAAAAGTCTATGGATCCAAAACTGAAGCAAAGAAGGCATGTGGATCTCTTTGAAAATCCCCCTAGTGCATCTATCATCTACAAGATCTCTTGCCCAAGTACCAACACTCTCAAGTGTTTGTCTAGCCCAAAGTGGCCTAGAAGTGGGTGAGTTAGGTGCTAACTCCTCATCCTCTGATTGACTAGAGGTGGATGACTCTGCATCACTATCCTCATTATCTGAACTCAAAGAAGAAGATGTCTCTAGCTTAAGAACCTGCTATGGCTGATCTAAATCTGATGAGGAATCATCATGAAGAAGTAGATCTGATGAGGGAGGAGAAGTGCCAAGTGTTGAGTCTTTAAGACTCTCTTGAAAGTGGACACTTCTCTTAATGAACAACTCATGAGTGGTCGGGTCTAGAAGGTGATACCCCTTAATACCATCTCGATATCCTATAAAGATGCAAGGCTTCGACTGACGTTCCATAGCTTTGCATTTCTTCTTTGGTATGCAGGCCATGGATGGGGATCTGAAAACCCTAAGGTGCTCAACATCATGTTTCCTTTTATGCCAAGCTTCAAAGGGTGTTATCCCTTTCAAAGCTTTGTGAGGAACCCTATTTTGAATGTAGTAAGCAAAATTGATGGCTTCAGTCTAGTACTGTGGTGCTAAGGATTTAGAGTGAATCATACAGCTACCGATCTCTTTTAAGAACCTATTTTTGTGTTTAACAACCTCATTTTGTGAAGGACTATGACTGTGCACTACAAATCAATCCCCTATGTGGTGCAAAACTACTCAAACCTATTGCTGACATACTCCCCTCCATTATCAGTTTGAAGAACCTTGATGGATTTCTCACTTTGTTTCTCAACAAGAGCCTTAAAGTCTAGAAAATTTTCAAACACTTCAGACTTTTGTTTGAGAAAATATATCCTAGTGTACCTAGAGAAATCATCAGTGAAAGTGAGGATGTACTTGGCCCTTGTGAAAGATGGTTTGGGAAAGGGTCCCGATACATCACTGTGGACTAAGTCCAAAGGTTGTGAAGCCCTCCAAGCTTTGCCTTTGTCAAATTTTGCTTTAGGATGCTTCCCAAGGGAGCACCCCTCACAAATTCCTTTTGAGAATTGGACACGAGGCAAGCCAATGACCATGTGATTTTTGCAATGTTATTCAAGGTAGTGGTAGTTAGGTGGCCAAACTACTCATGCCATAGTTTTCTAACTCTATCTAAATGAGTCAGCAATGATATTGGAGAAGAATTAGGTGCAAAATGTGAGAAGGTGTATAACCTTGCTTGGTGATCTGCCCTACCCACTGCCACTGTAGTATCACTATGCAACTCCTTGATAGCCACTAAATCTGGGGAAAACTCAACTATCATGCCCTGACCAATGTGAGTGATTTGGTATACTAATAGGAGATTGGTTGAAAGAGATGGAACACTTAGAACATTATTGAATGTTCCTCCTTCCATTTCAACTGACCCTCTCCCTGTAATAGAAATTGAAGTGTCATCACCCAAACTAATTGAAGTCATGCTACAAGGCTCTAAAGATGAAAACTCAACTAGTGAAGAGCCCATGTGGTGAGAAGCACCCAAATCAATGAACCATGATGTTGTAGAAGCTACAATTGCTACAAGGGCCTTGCCCTTTTCTTTCTCCTTACCCTTGCCTTTTGCCTTGGTAGAATCTTGGGTAGATGAATTCTGTTTGATGGACTTAGGAACACCTATGTTGTGCTTCTCTAGAAGATGAGTTAGGTGATCTATTTGTTTCTTCATGCATTTGTGTTCATCATGCCCTATTTTTTTACAATAGGCACACTTAACCTTCTCCTTCTTAGGTTTAGCATTGGAGGAGGAAGACGCAGTGTTGTTTTTGGTAGGATTGTTGTTTTCTTTCTTCTTCTCTTGGTCCTTATTCTTTTTCTTCTCCTCCTTTGTTGAAGTCTTATCCTTGATTAAAGGCGGGGGGGGAGGGCGGGGGGGGGGGGGGGGTGTGCGGGGGAGGGGGAGGGGGAAGGGGGGGACATTTTCATGTAATGAAACTTCGTCCAAATTATAATAGATAATTTACTTACTTGAATCTATCTTCAACTCATTGAATGTTGTCCATTATTTATAGTTTTAATTCTATGCTTGTGCAAAGGGATTAATATTATGTTTAGTTTTAAAGTTGGATGCATTATTTAGATTGTGTTTGTGCTAATCTAAGTCATTATTATTTATTTTTATTTTAAGTTTGAATAATCTAGGATTTATGTGTTTTCAACTATAATTTTTTTCAAAACATTAGTGTTTAGTCTAATGTAAATCATTGAGTGTTTATATTTAGTGAAGCAATTACAATTTGAGAATCCAAATTTATGTCCTTAGAATATTTCTTATTGTGTTTCTATAATTTTGTAAAACTATTGAGATATGAACATCGTGGTATAACTGTGATTTGGTATACTTTAGTTCTTGAAGCATTTACATTCAATTGACTATAACTCATCTTTTCTGCTCTCCCTTCCCTCTCCTTTTATGTTTTTTTAGAATTGAACTACCTTTACCTTATTTTATAAAGTGGTAAAGTGAAGCACATACTTTAATAACAATATTAAAACTTTAAATTATAAGTTTAAAAAACTAGCATTGAGCTTCTAGTGGTATAATTGCATCTATTGGAAGCTATTATATGCATGTTATATCATGGAGGCATATACATCCAATCGTACCCTAGATTGATCAAGCATTAATCCTAAAATGGAGGATGAAAGTCCCTTATTGTTCCCACTTTTTTTTTTGGAATTTGTAATCTCATAAGTGTATTTTAGAGTAGGATTTTGGATTGAACAATAGATAATATGGTTGAGCCCACCTGGAGAGGCAATATTGTGTGTCCCAATGTATTATGTTTCCATTCTAATAATCACTTAATTATTTTAAATATATCTTGTAAATCTTGTCACATGTACCTAAGGTAGTGGATAAGTTTCACAGTGAAAATTTTCTCATTGAACCATTATAATTCATGACACTATGATTAGGTTTTTTATCGATATAGGTTCATATAAATAATTTGTGAAAATATAAATCATAATCAACTATCTTGTTATCAACAAATGCAATCATGGATCACTGTCACATTGGGTACACCAATATCTTTTACCGTGATTTTTGATTAATGGTCAAGATTAATATATAAATTTGAAATTTAATTTAGATAATAAGATATGACATTAAATAATACATTTGAATGTAAAATACTAATGTATATGCTTCTAATTTGACACGTGGTATATGCTAAATATGGAAATTATTAAAGATATCAAGATACAGATATTTTATGGTTGATTATATGACTATGAATATATTATACAAGAAAAAATTAGGTATATGGTTTTTTTAGTTATGGAACTAATTCGTTGACTACACTAAGTCAATTATGTACATCTTTGTCAATATCACCAATCAATATTAACTTGATAATTGGTACTGAGCTACAAAAAATTAGGGAATAATGAATATAAAATCACCTATGACTATGTTTACTTACCCTTTGTTTATGATCCATAATTCTAATGACATGTGTAAATCCAATAATCATCTTCCTTTTACTTGAAACTCTATATGTGCATGTGAGGGCTATATATTACCAAAAATAGATCAAATTATAATGGGATAATTTGACCCAAATCACTCATGCCTATTGATTAACCACTAGATATGTATCCAATGCTCCAAGGAGGGAAATCAAGCCACATGTGGTTCTCCCACCTAGTGTGATTATGTAATTTTGCATCTTTGCTACATGTATGTAGTTAATGATGTGGCTTTGAGACATGATAATGCATATTTTGGATCATTTTTTTATGCTTCAGACTCTAATTATGAATAATCATAGTGATAGGTATATAAATTGAGAAGAAGAGGTAATATTTTATTAATGTGCAATAGTGTATATAATTATATTAGATATGTGCTAAATCCCTTTTAAATGAAATCTTGTTTTTTTATATATTGATAAAATTGAATAATTTATCCCACTACTAACATTATATCCTAATGGGCCAACCCTAAACACATGTTTGATTTTAGAAAATATATGTTGCTAGGAATAGGTTAATACTAACTAGAATAGGTCAGTATCGACTAGAAATACTGATAAGGTTTGAAAAAACTAACCCGTGTCCATGAAAGCCGACTTTAGAGTTTCGAGAAATTTTTTCAAGATATTTAGTATATTTGAAATAGATAGTGAGGTTCATATTAGTGTATTAAAAAATCAAGGTTGACTCATAATATAACATATAGGTGTGAGAGAATGGTATATCTGGACCTTTATTAAGTGTTTAAGTCATGTGTGGTAAATGTATACCAACCTTGTCATTTTAAGTACAAAAAATCAGATTTTAGTATCTACAGGCAATAATTGGTCATTTTTTAGGATTTTACTATTGAACATAAGGTTTTTAGGGTGTAATATTTACACCTTGTTTAAATTTTATGATAACCAATGGTTATTTTGTAGGTTTTCAAGCCTTATTTACTATTTTATTTTAATAGTTTTATATGTTTCATTATTTAATTAAACAAACCTTGCATCTCTAATATATTGTGAGAGACGAGAGGATATTTACACACATATTAATGTACGCATTGATTCAATGATCATAATTAAAAATTTGATATCTATGTTTAATGTGTTAAAATAAAATTTTAGTTAACTTGACTTCATTAGCACCAAAATTACACCTTATTTAACCTATTACTTGATTAGTTCAATCATGTACACAATTGGAATAATTCATCCAAAATATAAGCTAATACTTGTAATTGTTTTTAGTTAGATATAATTGGGTTCCTTGGGTTAGATTAGCTATATTTTTTCACGTGATTGAAAACACTATTTTATTAGCTCAATAATAAGTGTAATTGGAGCTAATTGAGCCCCAATATATGATAATTAATTAAAATTTATCTTACAAGGCTTGATTATCCTAAATTACAAACTCATTCATCAAATTAGTTAATTAGTTAAATGAAGTGCATGTTTGGGGTTAATCAAGAACCAAGTTGTGTTGATTGGTCTCAATTGGATTCAATGGGATAAATTAGACCTAAAATCATACATCATTTATGTAAATATTTAATTGGTTTAATTAGGTGAAAAATTGGATGTGATCAAGCTTTAATTCGAGTTAATTAGTTATAATTGATTAGTCCTAATCACATGAAGAAAAATGAGAAATAAAATAACATAAGATATGTAATGATATAAGAAAAATATATATGGCACATACACACACACACATGATACTCAATATTTTCAAATGGGAAAACCATTTATGTAAAAAATTAACCCAACAACATCTTCCTTATTGCATTAATGTAATTGTTTACAATACTATAATGTACATCCAAGTTTTATTACAATGGGTATAAAAACCACCCAAGCAGTTTTACAATACAATGGGTAAAAAACCATGTAATATATAAAACATGGGATAAAATCACCTAGTAACATACCCATAAAGTTTCAAAAACCATGGTCCTCTAATTTTACGTGTAAAATCTAGACATGTAAATTGTGTAGAGTGTAAATCATGAAAAGTATAAAAAATATTTCTATCATTATCACACTTGTTGGATACTAATCATAGGGGACCATAAGAACATATTTTTAGTATCTAATGGAAGTTGTGCCCATTGAATTTGTTCAGTATTAAAATTTCTAAGTGCCCACAACATTAAACAATGAGTTAACAATAATTGCATTTATGTCCAGCTTTTATAATAGTTTATTCTTATTTTCAACTATTTATATTAAAAAAATATCATAAATCAATATGATTTTAATGATATTGATAATTTGGGCTATTTTTAAAAGATATTTCTATTTGACTACCATAGTTTATCTTACAAATTTAGGTAATAAACCAATAATTGAGCACGTTTGAAACCATACTTCTTCCTTAATAGCATGTATAGCAAACATGTTTTTTGGATTTTTAGTATTAATAATAATAAATAATTACATTTTTTTATATAGGTCATGTTTGCCCCAAACAAGTTAAAGACATATGAACTTATTTATCTTCAATATTCAAGAACTCCAACCTTGTTAGAATTGACAAAGCCTTGTAAGTTCACAAATTTTATTTTTACGAAGTCTTATTTGGTATTTGATTGCATAATTTCAAGTGCCACACATTTATATGAAAATAATATTCAAAGGAGTTTAATTTTTATTTATAGGTTGGATATAAATATTATTTCAATTATCACTACATGGAAAATGTCTGGTATAACATACATCAAGATTTGAACAACACTTGTAGAAGGATCATGCATCATGTCAACAATTTCCTCTTATGTCTTGGGACACTATTTAACAAATTATTTTTTACCATCAATAATGTGGGTGCTTTTAGACACTTAAAATTAGATAATTTATGTTGATTCTAATTATATCTTCAATTAACACTTTCAACCTTACCAAAATCACTTTTCCTCTAATGGTTAATCAATTAACCTAATCTATCCCTAATGAAAAATACTATGGATTTGGAATTTTGTATTTTATAAATATAAAAATTGAATTATTACCTCATCCAAGGTGATATTATCATAACAAGTGTGAAAGTAAGATATATTTAAAGTGATTATGCCCCTCTTACACTATCAAAAAGGACTTCATGATTTGGGTCTATCACACATACCACGCCTCTTTCTTTCACAATCTATCTCTTCCATTTATGACAATGGATGAATAATCTTGTGTTTTTAATCTTTATCTCAAGATGAATGGTCCAAAATCATTTTCCAACTCTATAAATGAAAGGGTCTTCACACTATTTCACCATGACCAATCCAAGAATTGAAGTTATGCCAAATCTTAAGGTCGTTACTCAATAATTATCCAACATTGTCAATAAAGACATCAAATAAATAGGTGAAAATGTTTCCTACACATTAATTTGACATTATTAAATACCTCTAGTCTATAATCCAAACACAAACCTCTTCAAACTAGAAATTAAAGAAGTCTCCAAGAAAGGTATAAATTTATGTGTTTAATTTCTAATTAAATCCTCTATTATTTGACCTTACTCAATCATAGGGATTAGTATTAGAATTATATGTTCATAAGATTGTTTTTGGTTTACTTATTTACTATTGAACTAAACTTATTTAGATTCTTCTTGATCTACATAATGTCATGCTCAGTGGGACATGATGTACCCCCCAATGATCCTTAAATCTATGTTGTTATTTTAATTGATTGAATTGACCTCATTGCTAATTTAATTCATCTCATTTTACTCAAAATTTATTAAAACTCCATCCTTAGTGAAAATGATAGTTTCACTCTATGTTATTTTAGTTTCACCCCTGAAATGAATTGTTTTACTACAAATGGGTGGTTTCACCTTTTAGTTTATAACTTTTATGTCATTTTATAGAGTATTATAATCAATGATTTTGCCATGCATTTTGGCAGTTTCACCCCACTTTTTAATGGTTTCACATCTTATCTTTATTTTCTAAGTATTATCAATTTTGATCTATAAAATGATAGTTTCATTGAAAATAAGAAACCTAAAATTGGTGGTTTCACTAGAATCGGTGGTTTCACCTTGTTAAATAATAGATTCACACTAAAAACTATCCAACTTCCAAATGTTCATTTGGGGTCATCTAGACTTCATTTTTCATGTTTTTTTAAATCCACATGTTTTCTCATGAATTTTAATAATATTATATTCATTTATATTCATGTTTCATTTTTTATTCATAAAATAGAAATATGAGAGTACTAATATGTTTTCTTAGAGGTTGCCCATCAAAAGGAACATATTATCATTCTAACTTGTGTGTCATAAATTTTGATTATCCAAGACCACATTGAAAAATTCTAACCACTTTTTTTATATGAACTTGGCCAAAGAAGTGGATTTAGACTTAAAAATCAAAACACAATTTATTTTGTAAACATTTCAATTTGGCTTAATAAGAATGCATAATTTGAATTTGGACTTAAAACTTGTTCCTTCCCAAGTCATTGATTTTCTCACATTTTTATTGTTTTGATTGTGTATTATGTAGTTACTTAATGCATATTATCTCCCTTGATAGGGTGACCTAGAAACATGACCACTTATTTTATCATGGAATGTTCACTAAGTATGCTCTTCACTTGCCCTTAGTGGGAATCTTGTGAATCAGAATAACACCGCCTTTCATTTTTTTTTTATGTATATGATTTGGGTGTTATTAACTTCTCATTGGTATTTAGTGCATGGTGATAGGTGTTTCACCACCCATAATTCATACTATCCATGTGCATCTGGTGGGTGATATAAATTATGGGAAGGTGTCATTAAGGCCTAGTAAAATTTATCATAAAGGATTTCATGAAATCAATAGGTTAATTCCAAATTATAATTAATTAGACATCACCATCAAAGAATATAGGGTCTTTTTGATAGGGAATGTAACCCCATATGAACATCATAATTCTTAAATCTCTTCTTCAACATATTTTATACCCTTTAGGGATCATCTAGAAACCTAAGTAAAACTTTCAGTAGTCAAAAATAAATATGGTATCACTTCACTAAAATTGAATGAATGAAGTGGTCACAAAGGGGGAAGATCCTCCCATGAATACCCTAATTTAAAATTGATTCATAGGAACATCTTCTATTATGGTACATTCACTAATGTATGGGTACAAAGGTAATATCCCTTGAAGATTTCGTTACAAATACAGACCTTTGAGAGAAGAGTGGGATTAAAACACAACCATAATTACATCTAATCATTAATGAACCCTTAAAATTTTAAGCCTCTTTAAGGTGAGTATATTGAAGGATACATGACACAAACCCATGTAAGTTATTAAAACAAACTTATGTTTCTTGTGCATCAATGCTTGATTATTATGTCAAAACATTTTTTGTATTCAAAATCGAATCCAACAACAAGTAATTCCAAAACCAAGTCTAAAACATTACCATACCATACCTACAAAAAGAGGCATTACTCTATTCTTTTTTTGAGTCAAAAATCACTCTTTTTTGGATGATTTTCAAACTTTGTCCAAATACACAACACTTTTGTATAAATCATGCCATTATGTTATTAATTTGGTTATAAACCTAGTCTAAGTTCCAAGTTAGATTCTAATTTCCAATTCCAAAAGTAATTCAATACCAAGGTACAAATTATTTTATAAACCATGTCACCATGATATCTATTTGGTTCTAAACCTAGTCCTAGTTCTAAGTGAATTTTAATTTCTAATTTTGAAAGTAATTGAAGACTAAGGCCCAAATACTTGTTTAAAACATGTTTTTATACTATCTATTTTATTCCAAACTTATTCCTAGTTCCAATTCCAAACCAATTCAAGAATAAGATCAAAAATATTATCTAAAAAATGTCATTATGACATCCATTTAATTCTAAACCTATTCCTAATTCCAATTTAGATTTTAATTCCAAACCAATTTAAAACAAATATCCAAACTCTTGTCTAACCCATTGCCACTATGTGGTCCATTTTTATTTCAAACCAAATTTGAATGCCAATTATAGTTCTAATCCAAAAATAAAAATTCAATCAAGGTCAAATATTCAAATCAAAGCCAAATCATGTTCATCTTGAACCACTTGCTTAATTAATCTAATTTCATTCATGTTCATTTTGAACCACATACCAATTCCAATCTGGTTCATCTTGAACCACAATCTAATTTTAATTAAAAAATAGGTCAACTCTTAAAACATCAACCATTTAAAGTCAAATTCTTGAATTAAAACTATGCCAACATTTTAAATTAGGTAAACTTTGACCCAATTCTACTTTAAAGCCACATATTGGAACAAATGCCAAATTAGGTCTATTTTGACCAAATCCAATTACCCTAAATAAAATACATGCCAATTCAAACCACATCTTATCTTTTCATTCAATTTCCTTCACCTTTGGTTGGGAATGATGAAGTCATGTCATCCATCCTTTCTTTTATTTGAATCATATTAGGTCATTCCATCTTATTTGGGGAAATTCCATTGTATACCAATCCACTCTATTTGGGAAAATTTTAATCAAGTTTATTTTGCCTTACTTAGGTCAAACCATTAAAATATAATCTATTTCAATCTTTTTTGGGCCAAAACAATCCAAGCTAATTACATTGAACCAAGTCCTCCCTCTTTGGGCCCATTTTAATTTTGAGACCAAGTTTGCCCTTTTTCAGCCCTTTTCAATATCAAAACCTAGACCGCCCTCTCTGGGGTAATTCTAATCCAGACCAAGATGACCCTCTTTGGGGCCATCTTAATTAAAACCAAGAACAACCTATTTGGGTCCAATTTCTTCCAATATATTTCCCTTGCATGTATCCTTTCTTGGGGGCATTCATCTAAGGTTAATCCAAGTTGTGGCATCTCATAATCCTAAACATGTTTTAGCATGGTCATTGATTTGTCAAAATGTGATAGATAAAATATTATATATTAAATAAAACCTATCTCATTTTACATCTACTCTTGACATTTATTCTATAGTTTTCAAGCCAATTTGTTCTTACAACCACAACAAATCTAGTGGTCTAAACCTATTATGCCATTACCCCTTAAAGGACCCTTATCTATTAATAACCTAATTATGTCTATGTTTGATAACTACTTCATTGGGATATGTAATGATCCCCTTCTCAAACATGATCAAATTTATCCACTTCCAAAATAAGGTTAAGATAGTTGATCCATTATTGACATTTTGTTGAATCATCCATCTTTGACCAAACCCAAACCATTGTTGATCCACCTCTATTTGACATAGGACCCATCTTTAAATAACCCATGATTAACCAATAGTTTATCTTTCATACATTCCCTATAGTCCCCCATTTCTAAACATTCCTTCATCTTAGAGACTTCATTTATAAGTGAAATGTGAATAAGGTACTTATGGACAATGCAATTCAAAATCAGGGTCTATTTTTGAACCAATATTAAAATTAGGTTACATTATAGAACCATTATCATATTTAACATCAGAATTAGAATCAACATCAATTTTACTATCATATTTAGATCTTCTTGAGTCAAAATTAGCATTAAAATCATAATATATTAGTAGATATTATAAAATTGGCTATACACTTATACCAAATCCACTTGAGTTAGAATCAACCTTTAAATCAATATACCTTAATAGTTATTCCAACATTGGATACATACTCCTTAAAAATTAGATTGAATATATTTGTGATCTTCTTATTGTTGCGTATTTTTTCTTCAGCATTGACACAAGTTATCTTAGTAGCCTCTACAAAGAATGTGTTGCCTTTTACCATTCCATTGATGTTATACATGCCTTTACCATTAACCAACTAGGCCATTATATTTAAATACTACCTCCAATAAACATTGATTTGGAATTACATAATCATATGTTATTGAAATTATTCCATGGTGACATCTCATCAAAAATGTTTCAAGGAACCAAGACAACATTCAAGAAGAGGAATAATCTCTTAGTGAAACTTTATTTAAGGCACTACGAGACAATCAAAGTTTAAACTCAACATCTTATAGTGTAACCTTGTTTGAGGTGATAAAAAATAAGTATAATAAAAAATTAGAATCCTTTAGTGAAACCTTGATTAAGTCACTAAGGGATAATCAAAATGAATTATCAATGTCCATTAGTGAAACCTTATTCAAGGTGTTATTGGAATATCCAAATCAAAAAAATCAAGAATATTTTGTTGGTGAAAACCTCTTCAAGGTGCCTAAATCTAATCCAATTAGTTTCTCATTTCTTCATGAAGACATTATTGAAGCCAATATCATCACAACTAATAATTCACAACACATTAAAATTGTATCATCTCTCAGGCCTAAATAATAAAAACATCTTGTGATCTTATTGAGATATTTTATAGAGCTCTTTCATCTCACCACAACTATTATACACTTCATTGTAATCATATTATTTATTCAAAACCTATATTAAATTATTAATTCAAATCCTTATTCTAGTGCCTATACTTATTTACCCTTCCTCAAGGAACTCTTTTTTTCATAGGCTAGAAAGACATCTTGTCATTAAGTTTAAAGGAAGTAAAATCAATAACAAATGATGATCATGATAGTAGAAGTATATTTGTGATCAATGAATCCAAGATGGGATGTTAGATAACATGTTAGAACAAGTAATAAAGCTTGAATAAAAACACACTAATATGCTAACTTTTAGTTTCATAGATCATAGGGGGAGCATAATGAACAAAACCAATTGAAAACACAACTAAAATGTAAAGAATGACAAATTCCTTACCTTCCTTGAATGTTCCAAATGATTTTTTATGTGGCTTACTTGGCTTATGATTACTTGATGGCTTAACTTATGATCTAGGAATTATAACACTATTTATTTCAATCTTTCTATAAAACCTACATTATAAATTTACTATATCCAATTTATCCAAATGAAAAGGAAAATGATTATATTTATATGTTTATGAACTAACCATAAATCAATGTGAGTTAAGGTGTAGTTTAGTCATGGAATGAGTTCAAACCTAACCTAAGTGATTCAATTAACTCTAGTAGAGTTAAAAGGTGGAAAAATCTCATGATTTTCATGAATGGGCATGGGTGGGATATTTCTAGATATTTACAAAGGCTTGACAACTCACAAAAGGTAATCATGAAAACCTAGGATATTCTTGATTTTTGAATTTCCTTTTTTTAGAATTTAATTAATTAATCATGGATAATTCAATTGGGAATTTAATTAGGTTTATAATTTTAATTCATTCTAATTAGTAATTTTAGCATTTTAAATATTTAATTAATTGGTTTATAGGCCAAATTACATGTTATGATGCCATAGGTTACTTAGAGAAGAATCCATGAGAGGTTTTTATTGTTTATGATAGGATACCCCAATTAGGGATGTTTCAATGGGATTTTGAACTTTGATGAGTGATGCATAAGAAAATTTGGGATGTTTAGTAATTCTTAGGCTTAATTTACAAAGGTTGGTAAGAATCAGTCTGAAGTCTGGTATAAAGTCATTGATGGCCATTTTTAGATATATATACTTTGCCCCTATTTGGGAAGGCATTGAAAATTATAATTATAGGAATGTCTTCTCAAATAATGAAAAGGTCATATATGCTTATGAAATTAGTGGCAATAGATAAACTACAGGTGCCCCATCAAGGGAGTGGTTGGTAAAGGGGTCAGTAATTGATCCCTTGAAATGAGGAAAGGATTGGACCAAATAGATGAAATGGTCTAGAAGAGACTAATTTTCCCATAGCCACTTATAATCAGTGGCATATGGAGCTACCCCAATTTAGGGTAGATAAATAGGATGATTTACCTAGAGGTAGTTATAATGATCAACATAGGTGGGATAAAAAAGGCAATCATTTGCCCAAAGATAGTTATAATCATCAAAAAAGGCATAAGGCAATAATAAACTAATTTTCCAAAAGGTGTTTATAATTAGTCAAAGGAAAAACAATGATTTACCCACAGGTGTTTATAATCATTGGTAGGATAAAAACATGCCCTAGTTGGGTAGATAAGGATAATGGTTTTCACAAAGGAAGTTATAAACATCATCCCAATAAAAATGTGCCCCAATTGGGTAGAAGAAAGAGAATGATTTTCGTAAAGGTGGTTATAGTTATTATCCTTCAAATGGATGAACACACAATTATTTTACCAAAGGCAATTAGAATCATTGGTAATGGAAGTGGGATGGTATATAATGATTTGCCTAGAGGTGGTTATAATCATTATACCTTGATTATGTCAGAAATGATATGGAAGATGATGGAAAATTGGTATAAAGGATATATATGAATTTGGGAAACTTATTAGGAGGGAGATGCTCATCTGAACTAGTAAGGACCAAAATTCTTTCATTATTTAATTCCTCTATTTAAGCTATGATTTGGATTATATTGAGAATGTTATTGGTGTCAAGGAGATATATCATTGTTGCATTGTTGTGTAGACTCCCAGAGCTGATTTTTTTCTATAGCATGTGATGGTAGGCATCATATTAGAACATAATGATAACTTGGCTAAAATATGTATAAGGACTAATACACAATCCAATACTCAATAAAAAATAATACACCAATGATAAAAACAATTATGACAATGTTGACTAGTGAATATGAATGGATTCAAGAATAATGTGAAATTAATCACTTAATAAATGCACATAGACTGAATCAAGGCACAATAAGAAAGAAAATAAACAACCAAAAGAAAGATAAAAAAATGAATAAAAACCTAAAATAAACACAAATAATGGTTAATCACAATGTTAATACAAAAAACATGATAGAAACAAAATGATGAACATTACCCTTAGAAAATAGGTGGTAACATAACAAACAAACAAGATGGGGAAGAGAAGAAAAATAAGGGGGTTGCCGAGCTATCTCTAAATAGACTAGGAAAGTGGATGGTACGTACATAGTCTCATGGATGTAAGATCCAATAAAAACATCAGGCCAAAGGTAGTTCTCCTGGTAAATGGGATAGAATAAAATTATGAGAAGAAAAACATGATGGATGTTATTGAAGAATATGGGAATAATATTGTAAAATGATGAGAGCATGGGATAAAGGGCCTAAAAAGATGGTGAAACTAAATGACAAGTGGTTTCTTGTGACTTAGTGAAGGTTCCTAGAATCCTTAAGGAAAAAATTGGTTAATGTTTTTGATATTTCTAAGTCAATTTTCAAAAATTTGGAGTATCTCAACTTGATTGAGAATTAAGAGATACTAAATTGGTCCAAGCTCGTAAAATGGTGAGAGCGTGGCTTAGGTTGCTCATAAAATGGTGAGATCATGGTTAAAGTTACTCATGAAATGGTGAAAGCATGGAAAAGGGGTGACTGAGATGATCTCAACATAAATCAAGTGCTTTCTACATATTCCTAAGATGGGACCTCAAGTTATTGTAGTTCCACCTTAAATTAGAGGAATATAACTAGTGTAGTAGCTAATTCAAACAAAACAAGCTAATTTGGTAAATGGCATAGTACAACAGAGGCATGGTAAGGTGGTACTTTAAGGCATGATACATAAGTGTTGCCCTAGTTTGCCCACAAGTGGTTATAACTATAAAAAAAAACATAGATCAATGATACTAATTTGATCATAGATAGTTATAATTAGTAACATGATCATGGGAAACTGATTTGCCCAAAGTTGGTTATAATTAGGCACACTTGTTATATAACAAAACAAGAAATGAAGGATACAACTGCCAAACCATTATTATATTACTCCAAAAATATGGCCTTTATCTAGAATACTTTAAATTAATGCTAAAAATTGATTTGAATATTTGTGCTGAAAATGGCCATGGAACCAATGGAATAGAACCAAGGTCAAATGGGCTAGGTAGGTAGGTTCAAGAAAAACTCAGTCGATAGGAAAGGTATGGTAGAACAGAATATGGTAGAATGGTAAAATACAAAGAGGAATGTTGATATTATGGCACAACTTGAAATGGTACTCATAGAAAATATGTTAGGTTACTCAAGTAAAATAATGCTTGAGGTGTATAATATTCATCAACTCATCAAGTTTGTCCCCATCTAGCGTAGTGAGCCTATATACTCTAGTCCCATAGTTTACAACAATGATGAAAGGACCTAACCAGTTAGGTTTAAACTTGACTTTATGTTTCTTCTCGATCATGGTATTATTTTGGCTCTCCTTTATAAGATCTCCAAGCTCAAATTCTTTGTGTTTCACATGAAAATTGTAGTGGCCACAGAGTTAGTTATGGTATGCTTTCAGGTTGTTTACTGTGGCTAAGAATTTATCATTAAGTAACTCTAGATCCTATAGGTGAGCTACTTAATAATCTTCATCATCCAAGACATGATTCAAACATATGTGCAAAGAAGGTAATGCAACCTCATTGGGAAGAATGGCCTTAGTGCCATAAACAAGTGAAATGAAGTGGATCCTATTGGGGTATGATGTTTAGTATAGTATGCCTAAAGGGAGTAGAATATTTGAAGGTGCCAATCAGTGCCATAGTTTACAACAATGATGAAAGGACCTACCCAATTGGGTTTAAACTTGACTTTATGTTTCTTCTCAATCATGGTATTATTTTGGTTCTCCTTAAGTATAAAATCTCCAAGCTCAAATTCTTTGTGTTTCACATACCAATTGTAGTGGCCATAGAGTTAGTTATGGTATGCTTTTAGGATGCTTACTGTGGCTAAGAATTTTTCATTAACTATATATCCTATAGGTGAGCTACTCAATACTCTTCATCATCCAAGACATGATTTAGACATATGCACAAAGAAGGTATTGCAACCTCAATGGGAAGAATGGCCTCAGTGCCATAAACAAGTGAATATGGAGTGGATCCCATTGGGGTATGATGGTTGGTATAATATGCCTAGAGGGAATAGAATATTTGGAGGTACCAATCATGGACAAAATCATTGATAATATTTTAAAAGATGTTAACAATGGTTTTGTTAGATGCTTCTGCTTGGCTGTTACCTTATGGTTAACATGCCGTGGAAAAATGTTATTTAATTTTGTTTTTAGTAGATAGTGATTTGACATCCTTATTTTTGAATGATCTGACATTATCAGATATAATGTCAAAGGGGATACCATATTGATAAATGAGATGATTAAATATGAATTTGTAAATTTTCTTTCTAGTCATGTAAGTGAAGGGTATAGCTTCAACCTACTTAGTGAAGTATTATGTGGTATTAAAGATATGTTTATGTCCATTGGATGAGGTGGGGTTTATCTTCCCAATGAGATTGAGGCCACATGTAACAAATGGCCATGGTGTAAGAACCAGTTTCAAAGTCTTGACTAGGGCATGAATCAAATTGGCATGCCACTAATATGTATCATACCTTTTTACATATACAGTTATATTTGCATCCATCATTGGTAGATAGTACCTAGTATGAAAGATTTTTTGGATAGGGTGGATCCACTAGTGTGGGATCCACATACTCTTTCATGAACTTCCTGTAATACTAATGTAGATTCTACCAAAGTTAAACAATGAAGCAATGTTCTAATAAAACTATGGTGATATAGGGTTGGCCCAAGTAAGGTATAAAGTCAGGCATGGTGGATAAAGTATTTATATTTTTTGAGGGATAGTTTTAGTGGCATTATTTGTTCATAAAGATATGTGTAAAAGTCTGAATACCAAGTAGAGCTAGGCCAACAATATCACATATCATTGTGATATTTGAAGGTTCATGAGTTGATGATAGTAAAAATTCAATAAGAAATAGGTCCTTATCATATCTATATGTCAAATCAAATATCCAACAATATCCATGGCATATTCTATTCTATTGTTGGCCCTTAGTATATGTTCAAATTGTACATCACCAATATACTATTTGAGCGTGTCGACCATGGCCTTGTATGGTATCAGCTTATCATCCTTGGTCTAAAAATGGTCTATAACTTGATTGATGATTAACTAAGAATCACCATAAGATGTTGGATGTTCCATTGTACTATCTTTCTAAGTCTTTCAATAAGTGCTTCATAATCAGCCATGTTGTTGATACAAGGAAAACTGTTCTGGAATGATTTAGGGATTAGATCCCCCTATGGTGTTATGAATAAAAGGTCTGCACCTGATCCATGTGTATTAAATGATCCCTCAAAATATAACTTCCAATGATAATCCTCAAGAAGTGTTTCAATGATGGTCATAATGGATTCATCTATGAATTGGAATGTTAGTGGTTCTGTATCTATAAGAGGTGCTTCAACAAGATGATTTACAAGAACTTTCCCCTTGATGGCTTTTTAGTTGAAATATTCTATCTCAAACTCATTGAAAAACATGATCCATTTGGCCATGTGTCCTTGTAAATATATTTTGGATAGTAGATAATTGAGTGGATCTACTTTAGAAATGACCATGGTCTTATTTTTCAACATATAATGTCATAGTTTTTGAGTTGTAAAGACCATAGCTAAATAGACTTTTTTAATGGGTGTATAATTGTGCTCATACATGACCAATGTATGGCTTAAATAGTACACATCATGATCCTTTCCATTATCATCATGTTGAGCTATAAGTTCCCCCAAGGCTTTGTTGATAGATGATAGGTATATGAGTAATGGTTTTCCTGGTGTTAGAGGTAATAAGATAGGTGGATTTGCAAGATAGTCCTTCAAATGTTGAAAAGCTTTATGGTATTCATTGTCCTGATAGAATGTGAATCCTTTATTTATCAAGTGAGTGGATGGGTGACATTTGTCTACCGATTGAGATATGAATCATCTAATAAATTTCATTTTTATCTATAAACTATAGAGCTACCTTAGATTGGTTAGTGGTGGAATTTTTGTAATGGCTCATAATTTGGTTGGATTGAATTCAATGCATCAACAAGACATAATGAAGCCAAGCAATTTTTTTGATGTTACACCAAAAATACACTTCGTAGGATTAATTATAAATTTGTATTCATGTAATCTCTTGAATATCTTCCTTAGTGTTGTTAGATTATTCGCCTTGGTCTTTGATTTACCTAATATGTCATCAATGCAGTCCTTAACAATGTTATGCATCATATTATGAAATATGATGGTCACGGCTCTTTGGTAGGTGGCCCCAACATTTTTGAGACCAAATGGCATAACCTAATAACAAAATGTTCCCCATGGAGTGGTGAATGCTATTTTATGTTGGTTTTATATTGCAATTTGGATCTGATTGTAGCCTAAAAATCCATCCATCAGTGAAAGCATTTCATAACCTGCTATGAATTTGAAAATAATATCAATGTTTGATAGAGGAAAGTAGTCCTTAGGGTAGGCCTTCTTGATGTCTCTAAAATCAGTGCAGATTTTGATTCCTTCTAGCTTCTTGCTAATTGGTACAACATTGGAGATCTATTCAAAATAGTCAATTGACTATATACATTTTGCTTCTAAGAGTTTTTCCAACTCTTTCTTTACTAATACAACAATGTGAGGATGCATCATGTGCAATTTTTATTTTACATGTTTGGCATTAGGATGTACCACAAGGTGGTGTACAACCAAGTTGGGGTCTAAACCAAACATGTCAAAGAAGGTCCATTCAAATATATCAAAAAATGTCCTCAAAAGGGATGTAAAGACTTCACGTTCCTTAGTGAGGGATGCACTGAATTTAATCCATTTTGGGTCATCTAGAGTCTCGATGTTAACTTTTATTATAAACTCCACTAGAAGGGTCAAACCATATTATAAAATAGTTGGAAAAGATTAAAACTAGCCTAAAATAGTATATTCCTCTATTAGGATTGGCTCATCAAGTTCTCATAGGCATGATGAATCAGAATCCCCCAATGGTAGGGATGGTCATGTAATAAATATTGTTTGAAAATCTTGGATGATGTAATCAAAATCTTCTTTTTCTTTAAGACTAAACTTAGACCCATAGACAAGTTCATTCTTGGTGGTCTCCTGAGCTATGTTTGAGGAAGGTCAAACACCCCCATCTAATGGTGCCTAAAATAGATTTTCACCACTAGATTGGCCTTTCTCTTTACTATTTCCCTCATCTAAAAGTGTCTCCAAGAGGTTTTTACTTTGGGAATTCAATATTTTATTTAATTATTTTTGGCTAAGGGTGTTCACCCATTCTCCAAAATAGGCTTCGGGATCCAATTTGATTGAGAAACCTTGTTTGTGGTATACCAACAAAAATAGTCTCTAAGGCCTAAAAAATCATGAAAGGCTTCATCATTCTAAAAATCATCAACCAACACATTTGATTATTATTGGCCCCAATATATTAGTTGAGGATAATATAATAAAAGTTAATTATGATTAATGATTGGTTGAAGGGTACAAATGGCATTAGTGTTAAACAAATTGGTATTGGCTAGGTCATTGAATGGGCTATGATTAGACTCTGTTTCCCTGTCAGCATCATCATCACTAGTCATTGATGATGGAACTTGAATAAGATATGTGGGGTCACCCCCATGTAGTTTAAATCTAATTCCATAGTTTTCTTTGTATTTAGTGGAAAAAATTGGCTCAAGTGGACCTTGTTGATTCAACCCAAGGCCTCTTTCTTCATAGGCATGATTCTCCATGATTTTGGATGAAATGCTATAGTTGGCATTTATGTAACAAACAACTAATCTATCATTATACAACCATGATTCATCAGCTTCAATTAGGTCCTATTCTTGACTAGAGGCCAGTATGAAAATAATGGGTGGTGGACTATGCAATTTGACTTTACCCTTTCATTTTCATTCTATGCAAGGTGGTTTGGCTTTTGGTCTTCCAAAGGACTTGGGGATTTATGGAATCTTGGTAATGTGGAATGTATTATGGGCTAAATATTCTCTTGGGACATTATTCAAGATAGTATAATGATTATATATTTTAAGAGGTAGTGTGTAGGAAAGTGAATCAAGGGTATCAAGGTCAATGTAGTTGGCCTCTGGTGAATTAACAAGTATTTATTTTCCATTGTACTTATTTGCAACCAGATTCAAGCTAAAGTGATAGTTATGTCTTTGGTATTTGGCCTCCAAATGCTTGCAATGTTCATATGTATGTAAATCTCCATGGACAGTAACCTACATATATGAATGGGGGAACTTGATACACTAGTGCAATGTTGAAGGAATTCAATGAATTTCATGTATCCAAGGTCTACCCAAAATCATGGTATACAACAATTGGATGTCTAACACATGGCATAGAGTATCATGGGTCAAGGGCCTAATGATAACTAGCAAGCTGATAATACATTATGATTCCGATTATTCATTGTCATAGGCCTTGATCATGATTATTTTAGGCTGGAGATCAATCGTGGTGTACTCAAAAAGATTGATGAGCTTTAGAAACATATTTTTTAGGCCTGATCTATTGTCTATGAAGATACACATCAATTTGTGCCACATTATGATAACTTCTATGTATAATGGATTATTATATAAAGGGCTAAGGATGACATATCACTTTGGTCAAAGTTTAATTATTGGTCTAGAGCTAGATGTCTAACCAAAGCTAGGAATTTGTCTATGGATATGTCATTAGGAACTTGGGATTAGCTAAGGAACTCTATTAAGATGTTCTTGTGGATTGTAGATGTACAAAACAAATCCAAAATGGATATTTGTATAGGTATCTTTTGAAATTGTTCCACACTATCAAACATATTTTATTGGATAATAAGAAATGGCTTATTTTTAGGCAGAATGGTTGGTTGGATGGGTGAAGTGGTAGATGGTTGTGGGCCTGATATGGTAATATTTGACCACCAAGTTGTGATTTCACAATTGGGATTATATACAAGACCATTGTTACTAACACATGATGGTGGAGGGGGACTATATAGGATAAGTCTCGATTGCTGATGTACTTGTGCATGGTCATGGGCTAATGATGAGTTATTATTATAAGGTCTAAAAGTAGGAATTCCTTCTTATTGGTTCATCTATATGTAGTCCTAGGTTAAAGAAAGATCACCGACATAGGTTGGTCAATTGGGAATGATTAAACCCTTCTTAATGGTTCACCTATATCTAGTCCCAGGTCCAAGAAAGATCATCGACATGGGTTGGTTGATTGGGAATGATTAGCAATGGTCTTGTTTGATTAGTACTTGGTATTATATTAATGGATATGGTGTTAACATGACCTCTTACAAGATAGCCTATAACCTTGTTGTAATCATTTGCAACTATATGGTAGGTATATTAGTTACTGGTATCATTTTAGTCTTGGTTTTGTCCATTTTTTTGATGTTATTGTTGGTTATGTTACTGATTTTGTTGGTTCTATTGGTTTTTCCTTGGCTATTGATATTTTTATAGTGGTTGTATTAGTTTTTTATTTTTATTGATGGTTGTTATGTTGTGGAAAGGGGTTCTAATAAATCTTAAGGTTTTGATTGGATGTTAAATCTCCATGCATCAATGTGATCTCCTCATTTTATAGCATATTTTTAATTAAATGTTTAATTTTTACACAACATAAATTATGACCATGAATCTGATGATAATCATAGAATTCATTTTACCTATACCATTCTAGATAGTTAATGCCATCATGATAGTGATTTAGAATAGGCCAGTTAATCAAATTAGTTGTAGTGATCTTGTGAAACATAGATTAAATTGGTTACCCAAGGTCACTAGAAACATGATGAGTAGGCACAATTCTCCTTGGAGGAGGGGTTTGTAAAGGCATATGTTGTTTTTTTGTCACACTAGTCTAGGCTATTACACTTTCTAGATTTTTTGAATGGGTTGTTGGTTATAATTAATTTGCATATGTAGCATAGGTTGAGAAGATAGTGTTTTCACCATTTGGACATGTCATGACTCATTTAATTTATTCACCATAACATTCTTGTTTTGATTGAACTACTTGGGTTTGTCATAGTTTTTAGCCTGGGTTTATTGTGATGCTTGCACTTGTAATTGGTTTAGATTTTAGCCATTATTATGGTTTTGATTTAGGATCTAATTTGATGGGGTAATTTTAATGATCCCTTTGTTAATAAGGGATATTTCATTCAATAAACATTTGTTAATAATTTCCTTAAAAGTGTGCCCACATTGTAACACTTATGGTAAGATATCTCACTATGTAAATTTTTGGTAAACATAGTGGCTAGTTTCTTGCCTAGTATACTATGATTAAAGTGGTTCATAAGTGATTTCCATCACTACAAACAACTTGTGAAGCTTTCTCAAACCCTATATTTGGATTGTTTGAAATCTACTAATGAAATATCATGTTCAAGATTGTAGGATAAGTGTTGCACAAACTTGTTTGAAAGATCATCACAATCAAAAATTGAATTCTTTAGAAATTTAAGGAACCATTCTAATGTTTGTCCAGTTAAGCTTCTTGGAAACAATAGTAAAAGGTATATGTCATTATAGACCACTAGTTGGCACAAAATAAAGAGTTCTATCAAATGGGCCTTAGGGTCACCTTTCTCCTTATATTTTTTGAACATTGGTGGTTCATACCCTATAAGAAATGGTATCTAAAAGTAATCCATGTTAAAAGAGTAGGAACACACGTCATCCAATTTGAAATTCTTGGTTTTCTTTCTAATTTGGATGAGGGAAATTGCATCCTTCATTTGTTTTAGTTCTTATGAAAGGAAAATAGTAGGAACTTTGTCTTGACGTGGAGGCTAGGTGGTCAAAAATAGATTAGTTTAACTGGGGTATAGTAGAGGCATTTGTTGGTGAGTGTTGGTTTGGTTTAGGAATGGACCAAAAATATTCATACATGGATTAGGTTATGATTATTTAAATTACACATGCTTTTATGAGATATTCTATGGTCTATCTTTAGGGAAATTATAATTGAGATGGAGGGATATGGTGGTACCATGCATACTGAAGTTGAATAAAGACTTGTTGCTGACTAGTCATACCTTGCTGATTAAGGGGAACTTATGAACTAAGGCCCTATCATTGAAATTTTAGCACATTTGTCATGAAAGAAAATTGTTATGTAATTTATAGTTTTGGAATATTGGAACCTCTTAGTTTCATGAATCCCTGTTGGGAAGTAGATGCTTGTTGGAGATTTAGCATTTGTCACTGACCAATACTTGTATGTTATTGGTTAGACATCATTTGTTTTCTTACTGATATGTTGGTCTATGACTAAAGAGGTATGTTCATCATTACCTAGTGATGTGGAACATTTATTTCCCCTATTGAGTGGTAAGATGTTTTGCCTTTATTTCATGGCTATGTTGAATTGTGCATGTTGTTGTGGAATATCACTCGTCATGTATTGTGGCATGGCACTAGGCATTATTTGAATATTTAATACTTATTGTTGTGTGATTTAAAAAGAATTTGATTGAGGATTAGAGGAAATTATTCAAGGTTGGGAGGTAAAATTTCACCCTATTTTTGTGAATTACTCATGGTGTTAACTAAAGTCACATTTTATTGTGGACTATGTGTTTATGTACTAACACGAATTTGGTCTAAATTAAACATTGTTTACACATTATCCACTATGTTTGGCTCACTATTCTACATGGAATCAAAAGACACTTCTTCAATATTTGAGGTATTAAACATGTTTTCAACTAAAGTGCTTTGTGAAAATGGGTCTATACCTTGATTCTCTTGGCCTATCAACTTGATTAAAAATCTTGTTGAAGGAGTTATCTCAATAAGAGGAGTATTTGACATGATCATGTTATTAAATTTGTGTGCTAAGTTCAAATATGTTTGGTATGTTTTTTGCATTTGAATGAAATGATCATCCATGAGGCCTTTTTTGGTGATAAGCATATGGGGGTCCTAATACAACATCGACACTATGTCATGAGGGTTTCTAGAAAAGGTATGTTTGTTGGTTTGAGTATAAGGTATGTTGTATGGCCCTCTTACTAGACTTAGCAAGTTTCTATGGGGAAAGTCTACCAAAAACTTAGACCCTACCTCTATTTATCTAATTAATAATTCATCCTTAGTCATAATCAAGTGATGATCAAACAAATAAGGATCATAGGATGATGGAATTATAACATAATAGGGTTACTATTACACTTATTCTACAATTAAAGGTATGCTAGCTAAGCATTGTACTGATTTTTCTTGGTCTTACTCTAATTATGGAGGCATGTTGACTAAATAATGGGTCAAAGTAGCTTGGTTTTATTCCCCTTGTTGAGCATTGTAAGGTGGATAAGGATCTATCTCACAAATGACATCATCTCCATAAGGGTCTTGAATAAAGTCTTCTTATGCAACAACATTTCCATACCCTAGATTATACATGAAACCACTATGTGTATAGTGAGACATGGTCAAATATATGGTGAATGCTTTGTGACAAAGGAGATTAGAGTTCTATAAACTCTAAAAAATAATGTCTAAAAAGACAAAAGGTTTAAAACTCTGTCTAACTTAGTCAAAAGAATGGAACTGTATCTACAAAATGGTTTGTGATAAAACTTAGTTTAAAATAAAATAATTTCAAATGTATAACATTAAATGTCTCACACAAATAGGATAAGTGGAAAATAAAAACAAAATGCCAAACTCTAGGTCTGAAGTGTTCCAAATATGTCTAATCTAGGAAAAGTAAAGGTTGTTAGGTATTTTGTCCAAATGTGGCATCAAAATATAGGATAAAAAAGGCATGTTCTATGACTCTTAGCCAAACATGACATCAAAGGTAGACTTAAAACAAAGGGGTATTTAATGTAACAAACTTGGAATACTTTGGTGTAGATTAGGTACTTGATTAGAGACATGGAATTGGTCAAATGGGTATGAGGTACTAAACAAAAGGCACTTGGACATAGAATTTTTTTCTCCCAAATGATGGTACAAACAAATAGTTTTCAAATTTGGGTAAATAATTAACCTAATTTATGTAACCCAAAAGAGAAATATCGATATCCAAGTCCTAATTATACAAGGCCTAAATATAAATCACTCAATGTTTAAATTTCAACTTGTCAAAGTTAATTAGAAACTTAATCTTAAAAAAATTAGGCTTTTGATCACACAAGCTAGATAAAATTTAATGACATTAAGGCACTAGAAAAAATTCCTAAAGACATATATGGTTTCAAATGTGAAACTTGGACACAAAACAAGATGAGTCTATGAAATAATTTGAGAAGTGTAACTATGTTATCCCTCTCTAAAGATATAAACAATGGTATGTTTCAAGAATTCAAGGCACAAACTTGAAATTATTTAGGTAGTGCAATGTTACTTGTTTCAATCAAGTGACACATATATTGTTTTTGACATAAATCCTAAGGCAAAATCGCAATGTCAAATGGATGGCAAAATGCCTTCTCAAATAATAATGTAATGTGGACATGAGACTTTTTTGACATGGGAAGACAAATAAAGTTTTAGGCTAAAAAACCAAGGAATAAAAGAAAAGGAACAAATACAACTAAGTAAATCATCCTAAACCATAAACTAACATGGTTGGTCAAATGGGATTGATTAAAACTATATTTTTTAAACATCTAGATTGGTCCCAAGTGTGTCTAACACAAGAGATGCATCACATCAATTGATTTCATACTGATTAACTTACTATGAAAGGGTCTATTACTTTACATAGTGATTTTATCTTTGGAATTCTTAGTGTAATCCCTTAGTTAACTAGAATTGACTTGGGTCTTCATTACGAAAGGATAGGTTATCCCCTTAATCCTTGGCTCTTGTAGTATGCATGCCTTGATTTATATACCCCACCATGGAGTGGGGTTGAGACACTATCGAGAGATGAAACCCTAGGTAAATGATTCCCTAAATAACTCATGAAGAAGATATGAACTCCCCTTCACAATCCAAATTGCATGAAATTAAAACTAAGTGAAAAGACATTAGGGTTGTTTTAAGATCACCCAAACCATATAGGTTTTGGGGAGAGCCTAGACAACATTATTTCCATGCCTTGGACTAGGAACAAAATGCAAGTGAAAAGTTACTTTTGGTTACCCAAGTTCCCTAGAGGGGATGGGGAAAGATAATATATGTACTCTTAATTTTGCACTGAAAAAACACATGCAAGCATTACCACTTTCAATAATTTACAATCTAAATCAATGTCAATTGAATGTACCAAATGAAATGTTTGATTAAGTTCCTTGGCCCCTTGGCTTATTTGAAAAACTTGTAAGATTTTACAAAAAAAAACTTAAGTAAAAATATCTATGTTCATTTTAATCACTAAAACCAAATATTCAAGACTTAACCATTCTTTTTAGGCACCAAAATGAAGTGTTCAAGATTTACAATTCTAGGTTACTTTTAAGCACTAAAATCAGATGTTTGAGATTTAGCAAATTTTTAAGCACCAAAATGAGGTGTTCAATACTTATATAAATTCATTTTAAACAACAAAAATTAAATATTCATGAGTCTAAACTTGAAAATTCATGTTCTATTTCTACCTTGGACTTGAAAGGGTTAGAGAGTTTCCCTTGCTTTGAAACACTTTCAATGATGAGCGAATAATTTTTTAAAACATGGATCTTGGGTTTCTTATTTTAAAAACATAGAGATTGATATTGGTCAGCTGTGACTGATGTTAGTTACCATGGAACCAATGCTAATTGTTAATAACTAATATAAGTTGATAAATACCAAGATCAATTGCCTATGAACATGAAGGCAAAACCAACATGAGATAAATCACGTTAGTTATCTCAAAATTAGATAAAAAATCCTCAAAACCTACAACATAGTTATTAAACAGAGAGTATAAAGGTCAATGAAACCAAGAAATAATAGTTATAAGTGCTAGAAAGATTCAAAATCCAAGTTTCATAATCCATGTTTTCCCTTGCAACCTGACTGATGGTGGTTACCTAAAACTGAGATTGGTTAGGTAAAACTGATGACAGTTGGGTAGAACTGATCCTAGTTATGCTTGATCAATGTCGATCTCTATGTATATCTGTGTTAGCACAAAAAAGCAAAATATGGTAAAAATAACATAAAAAATTCAATTTTGATGATATTCAAGCATTCATTTGAAGATTTATGAGTTGCATCTTGGTCTCCTTGGTACATGGGGTGCTTAGAGTCCCGTCGGGCATGCCATTTATGATCAAGGAATCCAAGGAGGTTATATCACGTGTTATAACAAGTAACAAAACTTGAATAAAAACACACTAACATGATAACACTTACTTTCTTAGATCATAGGAGGAGTATTATGAAAAAAACTAATTGAAAACACAACTAAAATGTAGAGAATGATAAATTCCTTACCTTCCTTGAATGTTCCAAATGATTCATTATGTGGCTTGCTTGGAATATGCTTGCTTGATGGCTTGGCTTATGATTTTGACATTATAACACTATTTCTTTCAATCTTTCTATAAAACTTTTATTATAAATTTTCTCTATCCAAGGTCTCCAAATGAAGAGGCAAATGCTTGTATTTAGAGGCTTATGAACTAACCCCAACACAAGGTGAGTTAAGGTGTAGTTTAGTCTTGGAATGAGTTCAAACATAACCTAAGTGAGTTAATTAAATCTATTAGAGCTGAAAGGTGTCAAAATATTATTATTTTCAAGGAATAGGCATGGGTGAGGTATTTTTAGATATTTTCAAAGGCTTGACAACTCACAAAGGTAATCATGAAAACCTAGGATATTATTGATTTTTGAATTTCCTTTTTTTAGAATTTAATTAATTTCTCATGGATAATTAAAATAGGTATTTAATTAGGTTTAGAATTTTAATCAATTTTGATTAGGTTTTTTAACATTTTTAAGATTTGAATTAATTTCACGTGTGCACTTGCCCCATTTAATAGGTCTATAGGCCAAATTACATGTTATGATGCCATAGGTTGCTTAGAGATGAATCCATGTGAGGTTTTTATTGATTAAGATATAATACCCCAATTAAAAATATCTCAATGAGATTTTGAGCTTTGACAAGTGATGCACAAGTAAATTTAAAATGTTCAATGATTTATAGGCTTAATTTCTAAAGGTTGGTAAGAATCAATTTAAAGTCTGGTATGAAGCCATTGGTGGCCATTTTTAGGTGTCTAAATATTTCACATCAATAATAGGATTCAGATAGATTTATTATTTTGAATAGGTTGTAGCTTATATTTTGTGATTATGTAGCACCTACCTTATAGACTTGGAAAATTTAGACCTTGGTTGTCCCTCTTAGTTTTACACATGATTTACTTTCACAAGTCTCACACCTACTCTATATTACACCCCTTGGCATATATCTTAGTTCTAACAGCCTTATATTAATGACATAGACATCTTATCTTTCCCAAAATGTTTTAAATATACTTATTTATAATGCTACAAGTTCTAAGGTTATGCCTGCTCTCCTACTCCCTGGATACTAATGTCCAAGATAGATAGTAACATCGACATTACTATCCTACCTTGATGTAAGTGTTGACGACTGGAGATTGCACTCGGTGGCAGGAAAACAGGTTCCTGCCCTCTCCCCGCAACATGGAAACCCCTCTCTTGCCTGTGGGACAGTGATGTAGGAGAGGAAAGTCTCTAGGTATGGGCTAGTTCCCTCTGATGTATCTTGTTTGTTTTAGGCAATGTAAAATATAAATATATAGATATACTTGGGGGGGATGAAAAGGGAGAAGAAAATATAGGAAAACAAACAGCCTACTCTAAAAGAGGTGATACACCAAAAATGAAATGACCTTCCCACCTCCACACTCAGGATCAAACAAATACATACGTACACTGAGACTTGGTAGAAAAGACCAGGCTGCTGGAATGACAGAGAGGTTCTAATGAAAAATACAAGAAACAGGGACTCACCAAGATGCTGTGGAATGCATACTATAAGTGACCTCCTCTATTTTTGCACCCCAAATGGAACTCTTCACCTGTAAGCTACAAACTGACACTTTGTAGATAGCTGGTGCATTGGTATTTAAACTTGTGAGAGAATTTAAAAGAAAATGACTAAACACAAAATAAACACACAGAACATACACAGGGTATCCATCCAAGAAAGAGGTAAAAACTATATTTTATTGATTCAGGTGAAAAATCTACAGAGCTGCACTCTTTATAAAAAATGGAGAAGATCCTTTAAAAATGACCAAGTCTGCCAATTTATATGGAAAAGCCAAGAGGAGTCTCATTGGCATTTTGCTTCCAAGTGGCTGCTTGAGTCTTCATTGGGAAAAGGAAAACACTGTAGATGACATCAAAAAACTGCTGGGACCATGCTTGTTGTTTTGTCCTTTTCTCATTTTGTCCTATTTGGTCTATGGCCTGCTTGCCTTTTTTGCCAACTTGACATCTTGTAGCTAGCCCAAACTGTTGACGAGGGTTTTTTTTTGTTTTGCATGTGGCATGTTATTTGTGGTCAAATTACCGCTCAACTATTGTGGGTGGTGATTTTACCGCTCACGGTTCTCAGGCTTTATATTGGCCACGTGCTTTGTACTACGCCTTGTGTTCTCACAGGCTATTTCCCTGACTGTGCTATTCTTCTTTGTTATTCATAGCTTCATTTTGTTTTAATTTCCCTCTCGAGCAGCCTTTCCTTGGTTTTGGTGGGTCCACGCTAGCTTAGACTTGGTCGGGCTTCAAAAATCCAGTGGGCTTGAATTTTTGTCAGGCTCTAAACGACTCCCATAGGCTTTTTGTTTTGTGTCAGGCTATGACTTGGTTCCCCATGGCCTTTGTGCGGGCTTGGAAAATGTTGGAATTTATGTGGACTATTGGCACTCAAAAAACTTTGGCGGGTCCTTCGAATGGTTTGCGAACGGCTTCCCAGCACCCTTAGCTTTTGCTTGTGCTACTGCAGGCCTTTCACGAGCTGTGGTAGGCTTTCCCCGTGGACCCTTTTTCCTCTACTCACTGCTTCCTGTGGCAATTCACCACTGATTATTGTGTAACTCGTGGCAATTTTGCTACTCACTACCTCCCAATGCCATGCGCGGTGAAATCACCACTGACTGCTGTGTTTGCGGTCTATTTTTTTCCACAGACTGCTTTAGATGTTCCACAAACAATTTCCCCATAGATTTTGCTTTGTTCTAAGTTGTGGGCCTTGGTGTTAAGTGACCTAGCCTTTTCCTTTCCTTTCATGAATTTTTGAAAACTCTGCCTTATGCTACCATGAACGCCAACAAATGAGGTCAATGAGCCAATGACCTAGGCCGTCTGGAGTTGGGGAAGAACGAACCAAGTGCGGATAAATCAAGGGGCCAAACCAATGAACCAAGATGATGAACCAAAGCATTGAACTAAGCTAGAACAAGGCCATTAGACCTTGAAGAAGATAAAGTAAATAAAGTGAATGCTGATAAACTAACCAATTTGGACCAAATGACTAAACCAATCATGTTGAAACAAGCAAAGAAATGCTGACATTGAACTGTGTAACCTGAAAATGATTGCTTTCAAAAGCAAGAGGAGAAGGTGAACGATTTTGGCCTGCTAGCAAAAATTGGTCAACAGATTAGTGACTCACAGGGGAAACATGCCTGCTATGCTTAGGACCCATTTGCCTTTGAATATCTGTTGGGCATGGAGTCAAATGCAGTTATAATGAAATTTAGAAACAACCCCCCCCAAAAAAATATTTGAGAATCAAACACAAAGCTTTTACCCCAAGCAAAGGGAAACACACAAGGCTAAAAAACACTACCTGTGCAACTACACTTAGGGAAAACAAGAAAGAAAACAAGGGAAACTATGTACAACCGAGCCAAAAATTAGTGGCAATGCTTCAGATGTATCTCGTTGATTGGGATACACAATTCTTCACCATCCAACCTAGAGAGCTGGAACGTGTTATACTGCTTGCACTGAGTAATCATGTAAGGACCGCTCCAAAGGGCATCAAATTTTGCATTTTTTCTAGGCTTAGCTCTATCTTCGTCCCATTTTAAGACAATGTCTCCTTCAACAAAATTTTTTGATGAAGATTTCTTGTTGAAATGTCTTTTCACTTGCTACTGGCAACTAGACATAACAGCCATGACATGGTCCCTTATCTCTTGGAGCTCCATTAGCTCACACAGTCTAACTTCCATGCTAGTTCCTTCTTCTAACTGCAACTGATGAGTGAAGTCTAGTGCTGGCAATTCGAGTGAGATGGGAAGCCTTACTTCTCTTCCATACACAAGCGTATATGGAGAATTTTTGATTGATCTCTTCGGAGTGATTCGATTAGCCCATAGAGATGTCTTCAGCTTGGCATGTCAAGTTTTCTAATTTTCTTCCATGGTCCTCTTTATAATCCTAATCAGATTCTTGTTGGTGGACTCAGCCAACCCATTCCCTTGTGGGTAGTAATTTGACAAAGTGCTTAGGTATATACCATACCTCAGCGCCCATTCACTAGTTTTGGTTCCTAGAAAAGCCAAGGCATTATCTGAGATTATGGTGGCTGGGACCCCAAACCTTATCACTAAGTCTTCATATAACTCCAGGACTATGCTTTCATTTGCCTCATTCAAAGCAATAGCTTCCACCCACCTAGTGAAATAATCCGTAGCAGTCATGACCCATTTGTGTCTGGCACTGGAGGGAGGATTGATCATCCCTATGAAATCTAGGCCCCACTGCATGAATGGTTGTTCAACTTGAATGGGATGTAGGGGCATGGGTGCCAATCATTGCTTTCCATCAAAAAGTGCACACTTCTGGCACTTCCTTACCTAGGCATAGGTATCCTTGAAAAGAGTGGGCCAGAAATAGCTAGCTCTCATTATTTTTGCTGCTGTGGTCTTAGGGGTGAAATGGCCGCCTACTGGCCCATCGTGAAACTCTGTCAATACCTTGTTAGCCTGACTGGGGTCAATGCATCTTAGGAGAACTCCAGAGAGATCCTTCCTAAATAATACTCCATCAATCAAAACATAAGGAAGGGACTGAAGTTTAAAATACCTTCTTTCGGCCCTATCGAGACCTTGTGGACATTCGCCCATAAGAAGGAAGCACCTCATGTCTAGCATCCAATCTCTTATGACAGTTGGTTCTTCTGCAGTGGCTACGTCATGGATCAACATGCTGTCTTCACCTTTTTGTCTCAAATCTGTAGCTAGCTGTTCACACAGGCCCCTTCTTCTCACCAACTTGGTGATTTTGATGTCTATGCCGTACTCCATCACTTTGGTGATCCATCCTACTCTTTTCTCATTTAAGTCTTGATTGGTCAAGAAATCCTTAATGCTAGGATGTGGAACCTTGAGATGGATCTTGGTGTTTGACAACATATATCTAAATTTCTTCAGGCTGTACACTACTGCCAGGACTTGCTTCTCTATGTAGGTGTACCTGATTTTGAAGTCCTCTAACCCTTGGCTGAAGAAGGTGAGTGGTTGCTCGAGGTCATCACTATTTGCTTGAGTAAGCATAGCAGATATCACTTCTCCATTAATGAAGGTATAGATATTGAGGCCTTTATTGTAGTCGAGGTTGATTAGAGTGGGAGCCTGGGTCAAAGCCTGCTTGATGGCTTCAAAGCTATCTTTTCTTGGCGTCGTCCACTTGAATTCTTCACCTTTCCTCAGCATAGAGGTTAAGGGTTTAACTATTTTAGAAAATTTTAGAATGAACCTCTGAATGAAATTTATCTAGCCAAAGAAACTCTGTAGGCCTTTCTTGTGCTTTGGTAGGGACATCTCCAGGATGGAGTAGACTCTCTCAGGGTCAATAGACAAACCTTACTTGGACACAATGTGGCCAAGAAGTTTCCCCTCATGAACAAAAAATACACATTTCTTTAGATTTAGAGAGATGCCAAATTCCCTACACCTCTCAAAAATCTGCCTGAGGTGTTCCATGTGCTGGCCTGCCTCCTTGGAGAAAACCATTATATCATTAAGGTACACAAACACATTCTTGTTTATCAAACCACTGAAATCCATGTCAATGGCTCACTGGAAGGTGGCACCAGCATTGGATAGCCTAAAAGGCATCTTTTGGTAGGCGAACATTCCCCATTTAGTGGTGAAGGCTATTTTGTATTGGTCATAGCCTCGCACCAGAATCTGATTATATCCCAAATAACCATCTAGGAGGGAGAAATGTTCAGAACCAGTTACCTTTTAGAGGATCTACTCCATGTTTGAAAGGGGATAATGATCCTTTAAAGAGACTTTATTAAGGTCTCTAAAGTTGACGCACAGCCTGATCTCCCCATTTTTCTTTCTAACTAGAACCAAATTGGCCAACCATGAGGAATATTTGATCGAGAATATAATGCCAGACTCAATCAACTTGACCAATTCTTTCTGCATGAGGAGTTTGATCATCAAATTAACAGGCCTCTATTTTTGTGTGATTGGTTTTTCACCTTCCTCTAATTCAATGGTGTGCTGGGTGAGTCTTGGATCGAAGCCTTTCAAGTTGCTATAATTCTAGGCAAAGATGTCAGCGAACTCCTGACACAACAGGATGAAAGCTTGTCTTTCTTAAAACGTGTAGACCTTACCAAGCACTAGCAGCTTGTCCTTGAAGATTTCAACTTTTTCATAATTCTCCTCTCTAGTAGTGATGCATGCTTTGTCATCTCTTAGTTGGTCATCTCCATTGAAAATACTTTCAAGTGTGACCACACCCTTAGGGAGTTTATTGTTCTTCAATTGAACAATATGATTTCCATATTGCTGCTGCAATTTCACTTGATTATGGACTGTGAACTCAGCTTCTTCCTAAAGGAAGAGAGCTATCTGTTGGTCACTTTTGAAGACCTACCAATTTGTAATATTGTCTAGAATTGAAGGCCGAACCACCACTTTTAAATGGTGCAAACCACAATCCCTGCTTATCTCTTTTGAAACATCAAATTGGGCACCAACAGCTGCCAGCCTGTCAGCCTGCTTATTCTATTCCCTAGGAATCAAGGTAATGTTAAGATCAAGGAAATCCTCCATCAAGTCCCAAAATCTGTGCTTGTAAGACCTCAACAAGGAGTTCTTGGTCAGGTTCAGGCCTCTTATTTGGTTCACAATTAGTTCACTATCCCTCAAGATTTGTAACTTCCTGATCCCTCTCTTTCTTGCCCACTCAAGTCCATGAATCAAAGACTCATATTCTACAACATTACATGTGCAAGAGAATTGGAAATGAAAAGCTGAAAATTACCTTTCTTTAGAATGGGAAACTAACATTGCCCCACCACCAGTGCCCAGTTTACTTCTGGAACCGTCAAAGTACAGCTGCCACAGGCCAAGTTCTTCTTTGTTTTCCTTCATTATATTGGGCATGATGGTGCCTTATTCATGCAAGCAATAGATGCCAAGGTCCACTTCCTCTATAAACTTGTAAGGATCATGCTCAAAGTTATCACTTCCCCACTCATCCAAGAGTAGATCTGTGACTCCTTCAAGAGCAGAAGATGAAGATTGGTCCGTCTGGGACTCTTCTGGATCGATGATAGTGTAACTGACATTCACTGCCTTGGGTGAATAGGGCTCTAGGTGGTCTCTGTAGAGTCACTCAGATTTAATTTTCACTTTGGTCCCATACTTGGTTCTAAAAACTAGATATGACCAATTCGCTGCTAGATAGCCACCTATCTTGGTTGTAAAGTCCCTAGACAAATAGATTGCAAAATATGGAGGAACGTCTGCTACCACTATATCTTGGGAAATTGAGAATGTCGGGCAGGCATGTAGTGTTAAACTCAATGCTTTTAGGATTCCAACTATCTTTGCAGGCATCCCATCTAGTTGCAAGACTCATTTGTTCATTGCTTCATACTTTAATCCCATCTTATCAGCAATGCACTTGGGCATCACTGAAGTGCTGGCCCCGCTATCGATTATGTAATTTTGTACTAAGAAATCCCCTATGATCAAAGATACATAAAAGGGGGGAGTCCTCTCTTCTTTCTTTACCTAACCTAAAGTAGAAGGCTGCCCATTCATCATTAGGACGTTATTAGTGTCTGCTGGGATGGCCTGTCGATCTAGCTCATGAAATTATTTCTTCAATACATCCCTTTGTCCTGGAAGAGAAAATGAATCCCATAGAGAAATGCTCACATGCAATTTCTTCATTTGATCAACTATATCAACTTGGGGGTTGATTCCCTTCGCGCTTTCCTTTGGGCTGATCCCAGGTGGAGCTGTAGACTAGGGAGTTGGAGGTGCAGATGGTTGTCTGGAAATTGGGGCCCTTTGAAATTGGTGTGATGGAGGATTTGTTGCTGCCTGAGGGGAATCCTACGCTTCTCCAACTGCTCTTCTTTTAAATCTTGTGTTGGCTACAATGCAATCACCTTGATTGTCTGTAGTGCCCCCATGATTAATTACACAGAGCTCGCCCTCTTCATGATTTATCAAGGTAGAATCTGGTTGAGTTTGATTGTTACTCGTGCTGGGATGAGCTAGGAACTCAAAACATTGAGAATGATCAGTAGCCTGGTTTTCTGAATTTTGGAAAAAATTCATCATATCATTCATATGGACAGCTTGCTCTTGACCATGTCCCATGGTCGAACAGCCTGGCTGCTCTTGCACTAGATTGTTTTGAGTAGGCACCATGGCTTTAGATGACGAAGAGGGGCCTGAGTTATAATTTTGATAAGACCTAGTCTGAGTAAGTTGACCCTGTCCTTGATTATAACCTTGAAAAGGGTTTCTAGGTGCTTGACCATAATGTTGATAACCCAGATTTGGCTTGTTATTTTGAGATTGTTGCCTTTTAAGAGCTACAAGTTCATTTGACATGTTTTGTAATAGGATTTTAACCTCATGTAGTTCATTCGACAAAATAGTAGCTGGCTTCTTAATGCTAGGCACAGGGGCTAATGTGGGTGCAATAATTTGGATAGGGGGCAGCATCTCTGGGAAAAGTGGCATGTGGGGCCTAGGAGTGATCTTTCCAGCTTGTACCAAGCAATTCTCAGCTATTATGGCGATGTCATAAGCAGTAGGCAATATATGCCCTTCCATAGATTAGATCATCACTGCAATGTCACTATTTAATGCTTTTAAATAGTACAAGAAAGCGTAACTGGGAGTCGGCCTTACCAGGATGGGAATCCTATCCCAGGTCTTTTGAAACCACATGTTGAAGTCTGGCATATACTCGTGTAGAGCTCTCTTTATAGTCGTTAGCTGCTCTACAAGAGAGAGGTCATCACTTTTTTACCCAAAATGATCAGTTAAATGGGTGCCCAATTCATTCCAAGAATTTATGGAATTCACAGGCAAGGTTTTGTACCAATAAAGAGCCTTGCCTTTCAGAGACAAAGCTAGCAGTCTGATGGCAATGTTTTCTTCTGTTATATTGTGAATATTTCAAAGGTTAGCAATATTTTTAATATGCTCAACAACTGTAATTGGCCCCACTCCATCAAAAGAAGGCACATTTTTTAGAGCTATTCCTGGAATCGGATCATAACATGGGAGGTTTAAGGGGCTCTCACCGTGAAAAGCTATAAAAGGCAATGCCATGGCTGGAACGGGCTGTAACTGTGGCTGAGCTGGGTTGGTGTTCCTAGCAACAAGTCTAGGAGGATTTACTAATGGGTAAGGGCGAGTTCTCTCAAACCTGAGCCTTTTAGCAGAGTTTAAAGGTAGCTCAATGAAAACAAAAGGGATCCCCCTTGAAGCTAACCTTGTGGTGACTTTTGGCATAGAAGTTTAAGTGACTGGTCTTAAAACAAAGAACTAAGCTCTTACCAATGGAGTCGCTAGATGCTAGAAATATTTGAGATGACTGTAGCATGACCAACATCAATCTTGAAATACTACTGCATTGGAAACTGATAAAATTAGAGTCCCACCAAGCATGCCAAAACTATTGACGACTGGAGATTGCACCCGGTGGCAGGAAAATAGGTTCCTACCCTCTCCCCGTAACATGGAAACCCCTCTCTCACCTATGGGATGGTGAAGCAGGAGAGGAGAGTCAGGTATGGGCTAGTTCCCTCTGATGTATCTTGTTTATTTCAGGCAATGCAAAATATAAATATATAGATATACTTGGGGGGATGAAAAGGGAGAAGAAAATATAGGAAAACAAATAGCTTACTCTAAAAGAGGTGATACACCAAAAATGAAATGACCTTCCCACCTCCACACTCAGGATCAAACAAATACATTCATACACTGAGACTTGGCAGAAAAGACCAGGCTATTGGAATGACAGAGAGGTTTTAATGAAAAATACAGGAAATAGGGACTCACCAAGATGCTATGGAATGCATACTGTAAGTGACCTCCTCTATTTCTGCACCCCAAATGGAACTCTTCACCTGTAAGCTGCAAACTGACACTTTGTAGATAGCTGGTGCATTGGTATTTAAACCTGTGAGAGAATTTAAAATAAAATGACTGAACACAAAATAAACACACAGAACATACACAGGGTATCCATCCAAGAAAGAGGTAAAAACTATATTTTATTGATTCAGGTGGAAAATCTGTAGAGCTGCGCTCTTTACAAAAAATGGAGAAGACCCTTTAAAAATGACCAAGTCTGCCAATTTATATGGAAAAGCCAAGAGGAGTCTCATTGGTGTTTTACTTGCAAGTGGCTACTTGAGTCTTCATTGGGAAAAGGAAAACACTGTAGATGACATCAGAAAACTGTTGGGACCGTGCTTGCTATTTTGTCCTTTTCCCATTTTGTCCTATCTGGTCTATGGCCTGCTTGCCTTTTTTGCCAACTTGACATCTTGTAGCTAGCCCAGACTACTGATGGGGTTTTTTTTTTGTTTTGCATGTGGCCTATTGTTCGCAGTCAAATTACCGCTCAACTGTTGTGGGTGGTGATTTTACCGCTCATGATTCTTGGGCTTTATATTGGCTACGGGCTTTGTAGTATACCTTGTGTTCTTGCGGGCTATTTCCCTGACTGTGCTGTTATTCTTTATTCTTCGCAGATTTATTTTGTTTTAACTGCCCTCCCAAACAACCTTTCCTTGGTTTTAGCAGGTCCATGCTAGCTTAGACTTGGTTGAGCTTCAAAAATCTAGCGGGCTTGAATTTCCATTAGTCTCTAAACGGCTCCCACAGGCTTTTTGTTTTGTGTCAAGCTATGACTTGGTTCCCCATAGCCTTTGTGCGGGCTTGGCGAATGTTGGAATTTTTGCAGACTATTGGCACTCAAAAAACTTTGGCGGGTCCTTCAAATGGTCTGCGAATAGCTTCTTAGCACCCTTAGCTTTTGCTTGTGCTCCCACGGGCCTTTCACAGGCTGCGGCAGGCTTTCCCTGTGGACCCTTTTTCCTCCACTCACTGCTTCCCATGGTAATTTCACCACTGATTGCTGTGTAACCCACGACAATTTTTGCACTCACTGCCTCCCAATGCCATGCACGGTGAAATCACCGCTGACTGCTATGTTTGTGTTCTATTTTTTTCCATGGACTGCTTTGGATGTTCCATAAATAATTTCCCCATGGATTTTGCTTTGTTCTAAGCCACGGGCCTTGGTGTTAAGTGACCCAACCTTTTCCTTTCCTTTCGTGAACGTTTGAAAACTCTACCTTATGCTACCATGAACGCCAACAAATAAGGCTAATGAGCCAATGACCCAGGCCCGTTTGGAGTTGGGGAAGAATGAACCAAGTGCAGATACATCAAGGGGCTAAACCAATGAACCAGGATGATGAACCAAAGCGTTGAACTGAGCTGGAACAAGGCCATTAGACCTTGAAGAAGATAAAGCAAATAAAACAAATGCTGATAAACTGACCAATTTAGACCAAATGATTGAACCAATCGTGTTGAAACAAGCAAAGAAATGCTGACATTGAACTGTGTAACGCGAAAATGATTGCTTTCGAAAGCAAGAGGAGAAGTTGAACGATTTTGGCCTTCTAGCAAAAATTGGTCAATAGTAAGTGTCCATTTCCATAGAGTCATATAATTTACAAATGAAACATAGTATAATTGTTAGCCTAAGTGCTTTAATGTGACTTATCTCCCAATAGGATTGGTAAAAATACAATATCAACCCTCATTCATTCCCCACCTAATAATTAAATAAAAAGAACACCCAAGAAGAAGTTAATTTACCAAAAGCTTTCCTATTATACCCTATTATGATATTAGTCAAAGGAATAACCTAGATATAGGTTTGAAGTACTAAATGAGCAATCATAAGGTCATATTTTTAATGTTACAAGATAGGTCACTATTTTACTTGCTTTACACATATTGCATGATTCACAGACAAGCCAACACATAGGGGAAAACTACATGATTTTGAGGCCCTATTCTAGAGTATTAGATATGTAGGTATCACCCTTTAATATTGGGGTAATTATAGTTTAGCTTGAGACTATATGCACACTAACCCATTTTCCCCCCTAGTCACATTGAAGATGGAAAGCTAGGGTTTTAACATTTCACCAAGAGTGATAGTACATGACCTAGATTTGAATGCACCAGAGTGAAGTTAAAACCAAACCAAAAAACATCTATGTCACTACATCTTATTTGAGTAGATATTCCATAGAAGACACTAGCATTGATGAAACTATCCCAGATTGATACAACTTTCTAAAGAGCTAGAGAAACCAAATCCAAAATCTAATAACTATTCCAAAACTATCTTCATGCCTACTTCCTACCTATACTAGATCTAGATATATATTATCATCAAAAATAGATAATTAGATCACTTTTGTATCATTTCCATATTTGTCATAGTTATAATTTATATTAATAGCTTATCTCAATTTGATAAATTTAACATATGGTAAATTTGAGTTTAGCATATTAATTGGACTATTTTAGATTTGATATTCACCCTTGTGTCCTATAATTTCTATATCTTTAACCATGTCTACCCAAGTAGGATTACACAATCAAAATTATGGTTAAACATAGGTATTGGTTAGATAGTAAAGGCTCTATATTATGCATCTTATAATCCTTGTGAATGCATTTTTTTCTAATTCCTATGGTTTCAAACTATCTAGGGTTTTATATTGTTGTAATTTTTAATTTTTTATTGGTACTATTTTTCATGTAACCTAGGTATAGCCCTAGATTGGGGGTGTGTCTATTAAACATATTGATATTCCACTCAACCCATCCAAGATGTTTCAAACCAATGAGGGATTTCATACCTTGGATCATGATGGTACCAATGTTGACAATGAAAAAATACTAACAAGGTTATCATCGAAGAAGACACTAATAATGAAAATATGGAAACAAATGAAAATGACCACATATACAATGATGAATTGCATGTAAGTGAAATGATTCATGAGTGCATTAGACAAAACCCTTAAGATCTTGATGAAATCTTAAAAATTTTACTTGAATTCATGAGTGCATTAGAAAAAACCCTTAAGATCTTGATGAAATATTAAAAAATTTAGTGGATACATCCCTCCTCTTGAACACACTACAAATCAATACATCTAATGAGGGCACAGATTATGTGTTTTAACCTTTATTTCCTGAGACTAATATGTATACATCTTTATGAACTTACCCCTTGTTTCAACAAAAATATTGGTTTTAATTACAATTAAATCTCAAAACATGTTTCCATCCCCTATGGTGACTTCTCAAATTGCTAATTAAAATCCTATTGGGCCTATACTTCAATCACTCCTTCAAGTCATAAAGAATTTGTAGGGTAAGGTTACAAACATTGAATAAAAGGCTTTGAAGTCTTCACATTCTATACATTCAAAATATATGTTGTATAACCATCTTGCACTTGAGATCTCTTTGCATACTTTTCCAACTAGATTTTTTTCACTAAAGTTCACCTTTTATAATGGCAAGGATAATCATAAATAACATCTTTGAACCTTGTATATGGCATGCCTTGATTATGATTCTAATGATGAACTTTTAACCAACTTATTTTTAAGGATCCTTAAGGACTATACTTTGAGGTGTTTTTATGACTTATGTCTCTAATCCGTGAAAGTATTCAAACCTATTATAGATCAGTATTTGGCACACTTTTTTAATAACATTACCAAAAAGGTTTCATATGCTCAAATTGTAAATATTAAACAAGGAACCAATGAGCCAATCAATGAATAATTCTTGAGAAATAAGACAATGTTATCCAAAATGACCAGTCATATGGTAGACAAAGATTTGTAAGACATATTCAAGTAAAGCTTACTATATCCTTTACATTAGTCCATTATTTTCAAGAAGCTTCAATATTTTAATGACTCATGACATGTTGTATGGGACAATGAAATGAATCTTATGTCACTAAATAAGCTCAAGTATGTAGCAAACACACCATCTTCATCTACATCTAGTACATAATCTATAATTAAACCAAGTAATAAGGTAAAACCTCATGATCCTAACAAGGAAATAAATGCGTTATAACATAGTTTCCCAATATTCTAATCATCTTGTCCTATCTAGTGTACCAAAGATATAATTTACACATTTACCTGAGCCTCTTGATTCATTATTCTTATAGTTTCTAGAGTGTCATCTTATATCTCTCCCTCATCCTACAAAGGTTAATGTAAATAAACCTCTACCAAAGGATATGATACAAATGCTTATTTTGACTATCACCAAATCCCTGTGCAATCTATGAACATATTTTTTACATTAAAGCATAAGATCTAAGACCTCATTGATGACCAACATATCACATTTCATAATCCTCTAAAGAAATCTGGTTCATAACCTATTGATCACCATAAAAAAGTATTTAACAATATTTTACAAGACCATGCTAAGAAAGAACCATAATTCCAAAGGGCATATAATTCACATCCTCTTCCATCACATTATGGATGCCCACTAGATGGGGTTATTGGTACTTACACATGAAATATACCTCTTACAGTTCAGAAACTTACCATTTATTTTGATGATAGTGAATTTAACGATTATAAATTTGATCTTCATTCTCTATTCATTCGATCATACCTTGATAAACACCCCATACATAGTGTTATGATTAATAATGATGAAAGAGAAAATGTTTGAAACATGACATTACTTATGTATTTGGGTTATACTCATCATGATTTACATTCCTCTACTAGATCAGTTAGAGCATTCAATGTGACCTATTAGAAGGTTCTTTACAATATTGATCTACCTTTACAGGTTAGTTCCACACATGTGGTTACTAATTTATGAGTGATACCTTGTATATGTGTCTTTGACATGTTATTAGGATGACCTTGGATACACACTCTTAGATTAGTACCTTTTATAGTTCATGGGTGTGTTAATTACTTTCATACCAATTGGGTAATTATAATTTCTAGGATTCAATATGAACATCCTCTTAAACAAGATAAATTAACACCCAATCCATTAATTATCAGGCGTGTTAAGGCCAATCCACCTCAAAATGGTAATAAAAAATCAATTTCCTTTACCAGGTGTCCAGTACTTTAAGGACTCTTACATCAAAGATAATCTATGAGTTCTACATAATCCTCATATTCTACACACCATATTTAGACATCTAAATCACCTAAACATGTTCCTACTTGTAATCACCTAAAAGTGGTATTTGAATGTTAAGAGTGCTAATTGAGACTACCTATCCATAAATTATCCCCATACCTATGTTAGATCTTATTTCCACACTTATTTTTTGAAGCATAATGACTGAGAGGGGGGTGAATCAATCTTTAAAACTTTCATTCAATTTCACTTAACATTCATGAGCCATTAATACAAACATATAGATTAATCAAATCTCAAGTAACCATACATATGAACATGAAATATAATAACACATAGCATATGTGTAAAAATTTCAAGGGGAAGAAAAACTATTGATATCTACAAATAGACTACAATATTATAATACAAAAACCAATTTTAGTGAATCACCAACCCCAACTAGCCAATCATCCATTTGACTGGGCTTTCATAAGCACCCACTTCCAAGAAATAATCAACCCCCTAGATGACTCAACACCAACTTAGCCACCTAATTATTTTGATCACCTTTAGAACACTATGTTTCTTAATCAACTGATGATGACCACCTCTTCAACTCTTCACACTCTTATCCCTCTTAAACTACTTTATAGGTGTATGCAATCGAAATTGCATGATGTACATGAATTAATCCTAGATTGGATAAGATAGAGAACACCTACACTTTTGATTGGGTATACACTTGTTAAGTGGGAGCATGACTAATATGGGGATCTACTAGACCTAATTAGGGGATTAATTGTATCACTTATCATAACATATCATGCTAGGAGGGGTTCCAAATCCTACAGTCTAACACAATCACACAACAACCCTAAAAGAGTCCTATGATTTGATATTTCACTTATGCTAACAAATGAGAAAGTAAACTATTTTAATAAAAAGAAAAGTAAACTAATCTAGTGCACACCAAATCTTGTGGCATAATGTAAGGCATTAGATTCAAAGAAATCAAATATGTATACGTAATTTAAAATAAAGTAAGTATGATTAATACCATAATACATAAAATATGAAGAGTAATATTATTCGAGCCAACATTTATTCTACTTATATTTACTAAGAGAGAGGAGAACAAAGTTATAATATACTTACCTAAATGTGAACCCATCATGATTCAATATCTTCTTTGGCCAATGGGGCTTTACAAGTGGTTGTTGTGGTTCTTAAGTATCACTTTGTTAGGCCAAAGCATTCAAGACCTATCCATAAGACTAGATTATCCAGAATAAGAAACCTAAGCTAAGACTCCTCAAGTAGAATGGTGGAAGATCATATTTTGAAGAAGTGTAAGTAGATAATAAATCTTGATTGCATATTCTAATAATGACCAAAATGACCTTGTATATATAGGAGTATCTTACCCAAAAATCATTCAAACATGTCAATTGTGCTAGGTCAACCCGATCAACCTAGCACATTTTCAAGATAATGCCTAAAGTTTGTGCTAGGTTGGCCAGAAGGCTAACAAACCTAAAGAGATCAAATGACCCTAAATTACACTAGGTTGACCTAGTTTATTGAGTGGGTCAAAAGGGTGCCAAGTAAGGAGAAGAAGGATAGAAAGAGAAAAAGACTAGAGAAATGTGAGAGGGAGGAGAAAAAACTTAGGGAAATGTTTAAGGAGATGAATGGATTGGAAATAATGTGGAAATAAGGGACAACAATCTTGGGAAGAATCAAAGGTCTACCCACCCCTTTCTTAGTGCACCCCATAAGGCATGCACCCAAAAAGATTGAGTTGTGACAGGTTCTTTCAATATGTAAAGCATAAGTATTTAATAGAAGTTAAAAATATTATGTGTATACATATACCCCACTCAAAGCTCATCACATATCACTAAGGTGTAATAGGGTATGGTTCTTTGAGAAATAACATAAGGACACACACAATGTTGATGCTAGAAAAAAGTTACAGTATTTTAAAAAGGCATAAAATAGCTAAAATTAAATGACATAAAGGAAAACTAGACTAAAAATTAAATAACTAAGAAGTAAATGCAATGCATACCTTGACTTACCTTTTATTGTGGGATAGTTTCTAGTTATGTTTTTAGTTTTGATTATGTAGTGTGCAAAGACTACTTTTGACAAACATAGAAATACACAAATAAGGAGAAAAAAATGCAAGAATATCCAAGATAATTGGTGCCATGTGGATGGGATGTACTTGGGAATTTGGCAAGCTGAGTGATAAGTGCCATGTTAGACCAAATGACTAAGTCAAACAAGATTAAATTAGGTAACCAAAAATCCAAGGCTACTAAGACAAAAAAAATCAAACAAGTAAACCTCAAGTAAGAAAAATCAAACTCACAAATTCAAACCAAGGATACATGTTTAAAAAGGAATGATAAGAAGGCCAAATCAATGGTAAAAACAAAAACAAAATGGTAAAACAACATTGATGAGTGAGAAGTAACAATAAACATCTTACTCAACAATGGAAAAAGGATGCATAAAATGGAAAACAACATTGATGAGTGAGAAACAACAATCCACATCTCACTCAATAATGGAAAAAGGTGCATAAAAGGGAAAACAACATTGATGAGTGAGTAGTAATAAACATCTCACTCAAAAATGGAAAAAGGGTATGAACTCAGGTGTCCATAATAGCAAGGTAGTAAAATCAAGATAAATGGAAAAAGGAAAGGAAAGTAAGTCTAGGAAATGTAAATCATCATGAAGAATATGATCCAAAGTTTCTCAAACATGTTATTTTTCATCTAAAGATAGATAAAACTAAAATAAATTAGTGCTATCATGTTTTTATGAAATGAAGAAGAAGGAATTTAAAGAAGAGGGAAAATAGATTTGGAATCACAATTTGGATGTCAAGGGGGGAAATGAAATGGGTGGAGGGGAGAATGAAGGAAAACCAAGGTAGAGAAAAATATTTATCAAAGTCGAGGCATCCAAATTTGGTTTGTCAAAACAAAATGAATTTTGACCTTAGGGACTCTAAAGAAATTCTCTTAGATACACAAGTATTAGGTCAACAAATGGAGTATATAGATAATCCCATTTAGGCTATAAGCATGAAATGTAAAATGGACCTACCTCTCCATGATGTGTTCCCCATTCTTCAAGACCCCTTATAGAGTCATCAATATACTACGAAGATTGGGTACTTGTATGAGAAAGTAAGTAGCACCATAGACTTTTATTTTAATTCCCCTATTCTGATCTACTCACCTACCATACCCCAAATGACTTCGGCTCTATGTGAAGGTGACTATGGAGTTTGAGTTTTGATTGGAGATAGGAGATGTGCTTGTAATCACATCTTTTGGTGTGAATTTGAATTTTTAGATTTGTATGTTGCCTTTTGAATATCATTGCCTTTTGTCTCAAATGATTTAGATTTTAAATTTCTTTTGATTGATTTTTTAGATTCATCCTCCATACAAATTTGGAAAACCAAACATGGGTGCTAAAGATGGCTTTCTATAGACACTCAAAAATTTCACCTTTGTTAGTTGTAGATGTTAAACCACCACGGACCCCTTTCAATCCTTAGATTAACTAATCATCTAGCTAAATCATTTCACACCTTTACCATTAACTTAAATTTTTAATCCATCTATCCACTTTTGACCCCTTTTTCATCTAGGTCCTCTACCACCACTTGTCAGCCTAATCGATGATGGTTACCCTGATTGTCACCAGTTAGGACCACAAGCATACTTTAAAGCAACTTCTAGCTTTGTGTAAGGTAAGCATTACTTAAATTATTAACTTCCTTATGAAAATTAAATAATCTTTAAAACATTATTAATTAGCATATTTTTCCCTTATCATATTTGTAATTTTCTCCATCCCAATTAGCAACTTCATCCTACAAAAGGAAAGGAGGAGTAAGTGAAATGGATCCACATATGAATTCATGTCTAGGCTATTGTATTTTCTTGTGCAGGTATCCAAAATCCCTCTAGTAAGCAACAAACAACATTTGAGACCCAAATCTCTATCTATATCACTTTCAAAGGCTGAAGTATCGTCACTCTAGCCAAATTACCTCAACCTTCCACCATCAAGTTATAGGTATCTTGTGCTTGATTTCATAGATTCATCTTACTTCTAACCTCCCTACCCAAACTAGACCTCTTAATATCCTATTCTCCCTCCAACTAACCTATATCAAAACCCCCACCTACTTATCCATCATTTTGTAACTCCACTTCAATATCCTCCCAGAACACATAGGCAACTGTCAAAGGTTATCCCAACTATAGATGGTTGCCTCAACCATTTCTAGTTTCCCAACCATCACTAGATACCCAAATTGTAGCTGGTTCACTTGACCACAATTGGTCACCATGGCACAAAAATCTAGCAAGTTATTTTGAACCCCTTACCTCAAACTAAACTGATTGTTCTCTATTTTTTCTTGATAATAGTATCCTTTCTAATTTTATGAACTAGACCCTGACCCTTTTTAGCATAAGTATTAACCCACTTTTTTCTATTTTTAGTGTTTTCCTTTAAATAATAATTTACTTTCTCTTTCTTTCATATATTTACTTTCACATCATTGAATTCAATTATCCTTTCTTTTCATTTTTATTAGGTTAATTGTTATAACAGTGGATTAACAACCTCCTAATAAGCACTACACTTCTTGGATCTAGCTCACGCTAGGCAGTACACTCAACCATCCACCTAACAAATCCCCTTTCTAGTGTCTATCTTATTTGAAATTTATTCCTTCCTAGCAAAAGAGGAGTTCCCACTATCCTTTGGATTATGCACACACTTTACCAGGTATTCTTCTACACACTTGTTTTACTAGTTTTTTACTTGCTTTCAAATTAAGAAATAATCAAAATTTGAGAGAAACATTTTGGTATGCTCGGTAAGACCCAATTCCCTTTTCATTCCTTTATTATTTTCCCATCAAATGAAATCTAAAAATTTCCTTTTGGGCTTGAAATAAACCTCTTTCATACATTAATTGTTTGTTTCTCTTAGTTCATCTAGTAACATAGTGGGAAAAGTAATAAATCATACCTTTCTCACTTGCTATCACACACTAAGCCAAACCATGAAACAATTAACACATCAAAACATACCTAAGACAAAGCCCAACTGATATTTCATTACCTAGCAACAACCTTACTCCTTCTTGACTATCTTACTTGGATTTCACCACCAAGGGTAAAACCAACTTAGCTTTCTATTTTAGTATAAACTCTAAGCTTAGTATATTTTGGCTAAGCACCTAACACTCTTACCGATATGGGGCAATGAAGTGAGGGGGTAAGCACCAATACCAAGCCATGTACTAAAGTTCAACACATATTTTCCTCTTGAGCACCTAAAAAACCTAAAACCAATATTAGATTTCTTCTTTAGTACCTAATCTACAAGCCAAATTCCCTCTTCACACTTTTCTAAGGCATAAGACAAAAGCAATCTAAAAAATATATAGGATTTAACACATTTTTAGTGTATGCATTATTTGTCTTAAATTCTTTTCTTTTGATTGCTCTTTATTTGAGGTGTGAGTTTCATCATATTTCATATCTTCTCCTATGGTCTTTACTAGACAACAATTGAGAAACTAGACCAATCAACCACCACCTTCCTCTTCCTCCTCCATAGAATATAATTCCAATGATGAGGGTTCACCTCATTCTTCTTCCCCTCCCACTAGAATCTTAATTTTTTTTAAGGTTATGTAGACTTTACTTCCTTACTTGATAATAATCTGGTTTCTCTTCAACACTACCTTAACAACTTACCCAACTGTACCTCTATTGCTTCAATTCCTTCTATGGATCCTCCTTATGGTGGGTACCACCTCAACCCAACCTTTGTTTACCCAAGCCTCCTCCTCTTCCAAAATTCTATCTATTACCACTACCCAAACCCAATCCAATATTCCAACCTCCAACTAAACACCTCCTACCACACCTCACACTTTACATATAGGTTCAAATTTACCTCTAGTTACCTATGCTCCACCTACCATGGGATTGTCTTAGTCACCTATTTATAGCCTTTCCCTTGTCCTAACAAACCCATAAACTTATACCCCATTTCAAAAATTGGTGCTCTCTATACCTTAAAAACTTCCACTCATTAGCACTAGAGTTACCACTCAACCTCAACTTACCTAACCTCAACCCACTACCTCAACCATACCTTTAACTCAACCCACCTCTATTCCTCAAAAAATGCCCATGATAACCTATCAATATGTCTCTAATCCACAAGGGTACATAGCACCTTCCACCCAACCATTTGTGTTAATTAACCCATATGTGATACCATCTCATCATTTTGTGACCACTTACCAATATGTGTCTTCTTCAGCACTTTCTATCACTTATCCAAACATAGCTGCCACCCATCTTCAACAAAATGTGCCCCATAATTATTTTTCTTCTCAACCCCAACTAGACTTGATAAAGATGTTAATGGACAAAATGACTATCCTAGAGTCATCCATCTATAGGTCTCATAACCTTTTATCCTATGATCAAATTTGTAAAAAACCCATTCATCTATCCATCCCTATCCATGCTTACCCTACTTAATGGGAATTACCCAAGTTTTCCAAATTCCAAGGAAAGGAAGACCCCCAACAACATTTGAGAGCCTTCCATCATTCTTATTATTTGATCACATATGATGATGATCTCCTTATTTAAACTTTCCCCATGTCCTTATCAGGTTCTACACTTTATTGGTATAGTGATCTTACCTAACAATTCATCTTTTCCTTCTCTTAGTTGGCCCAAATATTTTTAGAACACTTTTATGTGAACATATCTAAAAAGGTTTCTATCACTGATCTCTATTCCATTAAGCAATTTGATGATGAGTCAATTATTGATTTTGTTGTTAGATGGAGATGTCTTATCAACCAACTTTCTTTTCCATTACCCCAACATATCGCCCCCACTATTTAAGTTCAAACTTTTAGAACTTTTGATGAGGCATTCACCATGGCACACAAAATAGAAAACTCTACCATTAATGAATGGAAACTAGAGTTAGGAAACAAAAATTCTAGTTTTAAATCCAATGACCCTTCTTCCACTAAAACAACTAACCAACCCAATGCTAAATCAAAATAATATACAAACTCAATTATTTTAATAACAACTTCACCTCCAACTATCAACCAGTCACCTCAAACCAATTCTTTAAAATCTCCTAAGCAATAAAACACAAACCAAAACCAAGCTCTTCCAAGATAATATACTCCCATTGGACAATTGTATGCATCAATTTTGTATAAATTTCTCAAATTAAACTTCATCCAACTTCCATCAATTAAACCACCTAAAAATTTGATTCTTCTCACCCCATACCTAGGTGGTATAACAAAAATGACCATTGTGCATTTCATCATGTTATAGGACATGACATTAATAGATGCAATACATTCAAAAGTCTTTTTCAAGATTTGATTGATAGTGGAGAACTTGCATTTGGTAATCCAAATACACCTCCTAATCAGTCCCTTGACATATTTCATAAGCCTTTTCATAATCACACTCCTTCCACCCAACAACATGACAATAAACCCAAATCATCTCACTTTCATGAGGTACAAACAATCAATGTCTTTAATAACAATCCCATTATTGGAAATACCATTACCTCAATCACCCAAGTGGAAACACTAAACTCACCTTCTATTCTTTTCGATACCTAAATGGAAGAATCAACCACCCTTCTCTCTTCCCTTGATGTAACCTTAGCTTTACCTCTCTTTTGGAGGAAACACTGAAGTAGGCAACCATTACTTTAACCATGCCATCTTCTCCCACTCCACCCTTTCAAGTGGTATAACTACCCTATATTCCTTTGGATACCCAAAAAAAGGAAGCAACCATTAAAGATGCCACACCAACCTCCCCTATCATAGAACCCTCTACTCTCCCTTTGAAAACCATCCCAAAAGTGGAGATTACCTCATCTATCTAACCATTAATTTTGAAACTTTCCATCCAAGACAACAATGGAGAAACCATTCCTTCTTCACCAAAGGTCTTAAGTTTTGAAACCAATAACCAAGGAAATAAAACCATCTGAAAAACCTTTTCCAGACTAGTCCAAAGTCTAGAATTCACTTCTCAACCCAACTTTGATAGAGCCACCTTTTGGAATCATTTTTGACTCCCTTACCAAAAAAAATATGAATCCTCAACTTCACTTGATTACACCCTTAAACCAATTATCCATTCACCGAATACCACTTCCAAAACAATAATTAAACCTCTACCTAAAATTTCCAAATCACCTTATGATCCTATCACCAAACCAATCAAGAACTTAGGCATTCTTCCCACACTTAGTCATACACACCCTCCTTTGAGGATAGACTTAACCCCATCCAGTCTAGCAAACCTCTCCCTCAACCTAGACCTATAACACCTTCATCCTATTTACCTTCCATCTTAGGACCCCATCCTTTCACCATTCTAGTTAACTATTCTTCCTCTAAAATTCCATGCCCTTTTTCTCTACCTACACCCATCAAACCCTCTAGTTCTCCATCATTTTTAACCAGCCTATCTATTTCTACTTTCTCACCTATATCTAAAACTTCATCATCCAAATCCTCCCCATCAAAATATCCAACCCTCAAACCAACCTTAACCAAGCAAACCCAACCAAAACCATCAATCAAAAGTAGTCCTCCAATTCCAACTTCCATAATAAAACATAATCTTGAAAAGGCTACCACTCCTAAGACCAAAAACCCATTTCCTCCAACACCTTTGCTTGAATCCTATTCAATAATTTTGGAAAGGTTTATATAAACCTCTTCTATTAGCTTACCTCCAATCAAACCTGTTGACCCTTCTTTCCCTAAATCCTCCTAGTTCAATGATAAATTAATATGTACATACCATAGGGCACCTAGACATGACATAGAGAAATAAAAATCTCTCCAAGTAATTTTTCATAGCCTATATGATGAGGATGATATATTATTAGATTAACCCTTATTACCCCCATTACCAATCTTACCATCAACCCAACCCACCCAAATTTTACCAACTCTCCCTCTCTTACCTAAGGATGAGAAGGAAGAATCGAAGCAAGCATCAAGACCCCTTGTCCAAACCATTCATGTTTTGACCTGATCTCATGCCCTACAAAAGGATAAGGGAAAAGCCAAACCCTCCTTTTCATGGACCTACCCATCAAACCCTCAAACTACCACCCAAAACCAAACATCTTCACCCTCACCTTCACAACCACCAAAACCTAAATTATCCATTTTTGGCTTCTCTCCCTCCAACCTTTCTGCATTCATATAATGGTTAGTGTTGAAATAACTTCACCAAACACTAGTGAAAATGAGCCTATACAAACTAATCAACACTTTGCCAAACTATTTCTAAGCACTGATCAAGGATCTAAAATCTATAGAGGTTTAACTAGATGATCCTCAACCTCTTGTACCTTTAGTTGAATCTCTCTAACTTTTGGCCCTTTTTACCTTTTAGGATTCTAAAATACCACCCCCTAATCCTTAGGACTCTAATCCTCCCCTTTTCATCATAACATATATCAATCAAACCTATATCAAAAGGGTTATGATTGATGGAGGGGATAACATCAACATTATCTCCTCCCATGAATATGACCAACTTAAACTACCCAAAAACATCATGTTTGAAAGCATGGTAGTACTTTTATCTTTCAATGATACCATGGACACTACCTTAGGGACTATTGTCCTCCATATCCTCTTGAGGCCTCATACTATTCCCAAACTATTTTATGTTATAGAGGGGGATTTCCAATACAATTTATTACTCAGATGCCCTTGGATATGTGCTATGAGTTATGTCCCTTTTACCTTACATAGATGTATAAAATTTTAGCATGAGGGACAATTTTTTACCATCAAAGTTTATCCTAGTCCCTTTGCCTCCTAAAATATGATGTACCAGTCTAATGAAGTTCTCATTCCTCTTTCATCTACCTCACAAATAAATTATAATGAAACCACCCCACAAACCATAACCATTCACACTTCCACTCATAATGATGATGAAATATCAACTAGCTAAAATATCCCTTCTTCCCAAATACCAATCGATGAACCCTTATAATCCACATTTCAACACATATCTCTTGGAGAATATCACCTTTTAGCTTAGATGCCTTCCCTACTTCACAAGAGTATGGGAATATCAAATATGACCCTTCTTATGATCCCAAAATTGAAACCATTATCCATTTTGGGCTCCTAATAATCAAACAAATTTTGTTTATAGGGGACTTGATCAACCAATACTCACTCCCACCACTATTCCATTCATTTGACCATTCATATCCAATTTATCCTACCTAAACAAACTAGCCTTTACTAAAACATACCTTTAAAGATGCACCTAAAAAGGGTTTGGCCTTGGTTTTTTTGGATAGGGACCTCATGAGTTACCCATCATCAAAACTCAAAAACCTCATGAGTTATTTGGCCTTGGCTTCATACCACCAAAAGAACCCAACTCACCAAAACACATCACTACCATCGACAAATATCTTTCATCCTCCTCAACCCCACCTTCCTCATATTCAAAAGACTTTGGCATCATTCCATATAACTTTTTTTTATCAATACTATTAGTTTAGGCCCCGTAACTTACCAAAAGGATGGCCAAACTAAAATCCTTCCTCTCATCCATCTAGAAATGATTGAACATGACTCTCCAACCATAAACACCATCCAACGTCAAGATGATGATTTGATCCTCACCTACCTTGGTGATAGGGATTATTCTATCCATAAAACTCTACCTCTTAAGAACCAAAACATTCTAAACGAATCAACCATTGATGTTAACTTAGGAACTCAAGATAACCCTTACATCATCAAAATTAGCAAATATTTTATGATTACCCTTATTTCTTCCATGATCATAACATAGAATTTGCTTGGTCCTATTAGGACATGCTTAGAATTGACCCTTCTATCAATCTCCATAACATCATCACCCATCTTGAGGTTAAGCCAATTTGGTAAAAACTTTGTAGGATGCATCCTCACATAGTTCTCATTGTCAAAGAAAAACCTCAAGGCCTCTTATTTGTTAACTTCATTCAACCTATTGAATATCCATAATGGGTCTCTAACACCATTCCTATCACCAAACCCATAAGGGGACTTTGCCTCTACATCAATTTCTATGATGTCAATCTTACTCACCCTAAAGATGACTTTCTTTTACAAAACATCAACAAACTCATTGATCTTATGACTAGCCATGAAATGATATCTTTGATGGATGGTTTCTTAGGATATAATTAGATCTTGATTGCCCCTAAAGATCAACATAAAACTTCCTTTATCACCCCATGGGGAACCTTATACTAAAAGGTCATGCCTTTCAGACTAAAAAACATAAGAGTAACCTATCAGTGGTCTATGACCTACATGTTTCATGATCTCATACATAAAATCATAGAGGACTATATGGATGATCTCCTTGAGAAATCCAAACACTGCAAGGATCACCTAGTAGTTCTCACTATCATATTTGACCACCTAATTCATTATCATATCAGGCTTAATCCCAAAAAATATACCTTTGGGGTCTTATATGGCTTCATCATTTCTCTTCATAGAATAGATATAGACCTCGCTAAAGTTAGAGTCTTAGAAATTCCTCCTACTACCAACCTAAAGCAACTTTTTAGCCTATAGGGCAAACTTTAATCCATCCATCACTTCATCTCTTAACTATCAAATCAATGCCAACGCTTCCACCATCTCTTAAATAAAGATACTTATTTTATATGGACCAAGGAATGTCAATAAGCCTTCAATTCAATCAAAGAGTATATTCTCTCTCCACTTGTCCTCACCCATCCTAAGGAAGACCAACCCTTTTACTTATATATATATCCACCACTGATCATTTCCTAGGGGCCATGCTCACTCATCATGATGAAAAAAATAAAGAGCAATCCATCTATTACATTAGCTACACACTTACCGAATATGAAACTCAATATACCCATCCTCAAAAAATCTACCTCACCTTAACTTTTTTGGCCTCAAAACTCCATCACTATATTTTTAATCATAAAACCTATGTTATCACTAACACTGACCCCTTAAAGTTTATGCACTCTAAGCCATATCAAAACCAATGTATGGCTAAGTGGCTCATGATTTTAGTTGAGTTTGATCTTAAGTTCCTTACAAAAAAGTAAGTTAAAGGGTAGGCCATCACTGACCAATTAGCTAAAGCCTCTCTTCCTGACAATCAACCTCTTCCTATTATTTTTCTAGATGAATCTATTATAAATCTTTCTTAAAAAGAACCCACCTATCAAATGACCATGTTTTTTGATGGATCTAAATGGAAAAATGGTGAATGTCTTAGAGTTATTATCATTCCCCTTAATGGTGAACCTCTTCCCCTTTCATTTAAACTTGACTTCAAATGCACCAACAATATGGCTTAGTATTAAGCACTAGTTATAGGTCTCCAAACTGCCTTAGCTTTGGTATTCAAAACTATCGGTATCTTTGTTGACTCCTAGTTGGTCAAAAACTAGGTCATAATATATTATTAATGTAAAAACAATGTCTTCTTGAAGTAAAAATAACTTGTGGACATACTCTTGGCATCATTTGATCACTACCTTATCCAATCCATTCCTCAATCTACCAACAAGTTCATAGACATAATTGCCTCCCTTGATTCCTAAATTCCATCTCAATCTACCAAATATAAACTATTCATCACCATCTACCACTTTATCACACCCTCATATATCAGTTCACACTTTCCCACCATTTTTAATGTGGAAAAATCTCCTTTTAACATTTGGCATGACCAAGATTTTGACTACCTTAACCTTGGCATCGTTCCTCCCAATATTTCAAACAATTATAGAAAAGCTTTCATTTAGAGTACCTTTTGTTACACCATACTATGGGGAATCTATTAGAAACATAGCTTTGGAGGCCTCCTTCTCCATTACCTGCATGGCCAAGAAGCTTCCCATGTCACCAAATAAATGCATGATGGAATCTATGGAAGACACTTTAGTAGCCTAGTTGTTGCTAAGTGTATCCTTTGCCTTGGTTACTATTGGCCTAACCTCAATAATGACTATTATGACTATGTAAATAAGTGTGTTAAATGTAAAAAAGATGCTAATCTACATCATGCACCTCCTCATGGCCTTTAAGTATCTACCGATTATTGACCCTTTCATAATAGGGTCTTGACCTTATTGGGAAAATCAACCCCCATTATTCATGACAACATCAATATATCATTACCACCATTGAATATTTCACCAAATGGGTGGAGGCCATCCCCATTATATCCATCAAAGCTGAAAATATTATCAACTTCATCAATCACCACATCATCTATAGCTTTGGTGTTCCACATAAGATTATTACTAATAATGACAACTCTTCTTAAAACAAAAAATTCAAAGGTCTTTTTGATGATTTTAGCATCGATTTAAGTTTTTCCTCACCTTATCGACTATAAGTAAATGGATATGTAGAATCATCTAAAAAAATTCTCACCAAAGTCATAAGAATTTTATGATGGGATTGGCAATCACACATCCCTTTCACTTTATGGACCTATCATACTAGCATTCAAAATTCTACAGGTGATACCCCTTTCTCTCTCATCTTTAGAGAAAAATCCATCTTGCTTCTCAAAGTACAAATTCCATCCCTTCACATCTCATTACATGAATTCCTTTCCAAAAGTGACTATCATCAAGAATGCCTCACACATCTTGAACTCCTTAATGAACATCACCTCACTACCCTTAACCATCTTCATGTCTATCAAGAATAGATCAAATATGCATATAAAAACATCTAAAAGCATGAGAGTTCAACATTGGAGAGCTTGCCCTTAAGGAAAGCCACCATGTAACTAATATGAAGAAAATCAAAAAGGGTAAATTTTATTTTAATTGGCTTGGACCCTACATCATAACCCATAAATATAGATCAAGAGCTTATAAGCTATCCTCTCTTAAAGGATGTATAAGAAATAGTCATTTGAAGCTTCCCACATCGATTAGCTTCAGTAACTTATTAAAATAAGAAAACATAAAAAAATAACCCTATGAGTAATTAAGCCATAATCAACTCTTATAAGTTCCATTTGTAGACTTCCCACATTGATTAGTCTACATATTATATCATAATTGGCTCCTATGTATGCCATGGGTAGACTTCCTACATTGATTAGTCTACATACTATATTAAGGCATGGACTTATATATTATATTACTTTGGTTACCTATAGAAGGCACAAATTAACCCACATTAGGTTACCTTTTCATCTATTTTAACACTCAACTTCCTACCCATTACCACCCTTCCTTCCATCATTTTCTAAACTCAAAGGTCTATGAGCTTAATTAATAAAACTTGATCAAGATACCCTCTTTTTCAATCAAAGGATTCTCCTTTAAAGAATTCGACAAGCTTATGTTCACTAAGTCAATCCAACTATAGTTTCTTGTTGATTCATCCTTGCCAACTAAAAACATCATGCCCTTTATTCCTTAGTTCATATGTCTTATAATTTTATCTCTTTCTCACATTTAGTTTTTAATGTACACCTACTTCATGTTCCCCCATTATTTTCCAAAACATTATAAACCTAGTACACATATTATCCATGAATAAAACATCAAGAACCATAAATCATGAACAATCATAACATAACATCATAAAATTATCATCAAACATCATCAACATCATAACAAAATATTATTATGCCTATCAACATCATCAAAAAATATCTATCAAAAACCATGAATATCCTCATCAAACACATCATCATATATACATAAATAACCATCATCATATTCATCACCAAATATCTACCCTATGGAATCAATAATAAGCATGAAAACAATCATATATTTCCTCCGCGATCCATAAAATCATAATCATAATGCATCAATACACAACCATCATAAACATAAGAACATAACCATCATAAGAACATAACTCATCAATATAAATGAATGACCAAGTTATAACCAACATCATCAAAAAATAATCAACATATAAATCAATGAGGCAATACATATCATCATAAGTCAGTCTCTCTCTCATATACATCTCACATCATCAACACATAGTCTAGTATCAAAATATAAATCATGTACATATAAATCTTCCCCTCTATCAAGCCCTTAGGGAACCAAAAATTCTACCACCTACACCACTACCACCTAAACCATGTGGACCTAGACCTGCATTACAATATTGTGGTGGCCCCCCTAATATCCTAGCTCATCACACTATCGATGCCCAATAAATTAGAGTAGATATTAATGGACCCCATTCCAAGATAGCCCTATACTTCCCATAATACATCAACTCTAGTATATATGTTGATTATTTTTTGATGATTTATATGTTGATTATTTTTTGATGATTTATATGTTGATTATTTTTTGATGATGTTCATACCTACCTTATTCACATCATCTTAATACCCTACTTAACCTCTGAGCACCAACAACACAATCTATTCCTATTTAACACTTTTTTATAACTCAACCCAAACCAATTCTTTCACATCCACATTTTCACTTCTTTACACTATTTTAATTTAACAAAACCACTTTCAAACCACATTTCAAAACATTCCTTTACCTCCACCTTTTTTGACATACTTTCCTAATCCTTTCAACTAACAATGGTTATTTGAATCATCAACAGTCCCCTAAGGTCATTTCCTACCATTTCTTGACTGCCAGTGGTTAGGTCAAACTACCACCAATAATTGTGCATGACTACCAACAATGAAAACCTACCAATTTATTCCTCCCTAACACCACTAAACTCACCTCATGGTAACATTAACCTACCTAATACTATCCTATAATCTATTTCTACTATTACAAACTCTTCCCCTCCAACTGAACCTAACTAATTTGGCCAATTTTATCCACCCCCAAGAAAACTAGGGCATCATGGCCCAAGAACATTTTTAAACACCTTTCCCCACTCTTTTAAACTACCCAATATAGTTTTATATTCACAAATTTATCTATATTTTTAATTTTAAAACAACTCCTACCTCATTTCATGATCATTGGTGTGGTCAAACTCCTCATGTCACTACTTGACCATACCCTCACCCACCCTCCATCTAGTCAATGATCTAATAAACCACACCAATCTCCCATGCACACTTATCTACCTCAACATAATCCATTCCAAATCATATAAATGACAAAATACTTAGAGCCTAACAATCCATAACCATAAGTCAAAATGGTAAAAATGACTTTCCCTTTTCATTTTACTTATTAGATTTTTAGGGTTTGATATAATCATTGATGGTTAAGGGTAAATATCATCAATCAATCCTAAGGGACACCTTGACTATCACTAGTTGCATCCCTTATTCTTTTGGCCCACTTTTTCACCAACACCCCAACATACAATTTGACCTTTTTAGAAGAGCTATAATTGGCTTGAAGTTCTTTTTGGATTTTGTGTCCATGGGGCTATTTAGGCAACATCCACTTGCCTAATGCATGTGGATTCATCTTGACCATCCCATTTCAAGACATACCGAACCTACCACCTATTATACCACATCCACCATGACATTGGTCATTTTTGACCTAGATCATTCGCATGTTTTATGATAACTTTGCATGGTCACTTTAACTACACCGACTAACCTTACCATGTTGTAATTTTGAGCTTTACATCACCTCATATAAAACCTAAGATATTGTGTTTTTTCATGGGATTACTTCCTAACCTATATATTTATGACTAATATCGACCCTATTTATATGCCTTAATAGGCCTGACCTGATCAATTATGCCCTATGTTGTAGACTAGTCACCCTTGTTATAGGTCCCTCTAAAATCACCCTTATTTTTACCAACATTGGAAAATTTCATCTTTGTGTGATCATTACTATCACTCTTAATCACATTTTGTGTTCAATTTTGCATATCAAATGCCCAACTTTTTATGTCACCCCACTCATGGTTACCCATTTACCATTTATCAAACCCCAGCCCAATTTTACTTTTTCCTCATCAATTCCCAGTTTGAGGGAGGGATACCTCTTCCCATACTCAGGGAAATCAGACCTTGATGAAAAAACCATTAATTTTTATTCCATAACTTATCAAAACAAATCCACATAATTAAAAGGATAAAAATGTAGACACTCAAAAATTGCACCTTGGCTAGTTATCAATGTCCAGCCACCATGGACCCCTTTCAATCCTTAGATTAGCTAGTCATCTACTAACTAATCACACTTTTACCCTTGACTTAAAATTTTATTGCATATATCTAATTTTGACCCCTTTAATCTAGGCCCTCAACCACCACCGATTAGCCTAATCAATGATGGTTATCTTGATCATCACCAGTCAGGATCACAAGCCTAATTTAAAGTAACTTATAGCTTTGTGTAAGGTAAGAATTTCATAAATTAGTAACTTCCTTGTGTGAAGTAAATCATCTTTAAGAAATTATTAATTATCATCTTTTTCCCTTATTAATTTAATAACTTCCTCTATCCTAATTAGCAACTTCATCCTATAAAAGGAGAAGAGGAGGAAATGAATTAGATCCACAAATGAATTAATGTCTAGGCTATTGTATTTTATTGTGTAGGTATCCAACATACCTTCAACAAGAAATCATAAATATTAGACCTAAACTTATATCTATATCACTTTCAAAGGCTGAAGTATTGTCACTCTATCTAAATTGCCTCAGCCCTCCACCATCAAGTTATAGGTATCTTGTGATTGTTTTCATAGATTCATCTTACTTATAATCTCCCAACCCAAAATATACCTCTTGACATCTTATTATTCCTCTTATAGCCCCATATCAAAACCCCCACTTGCTTATCCATCATTCTACAACTCCACTTCAATATCCTCCTAGAACACACAAGCAATGACTGATAGTTAGCCCAACCATAGATGGTTAACTCAACCATCCCCAGTTACACAACCATCATCGATTTCTCCAACCATAGTCAGCTCACCTAAAAACCATCAGTCACCATGGCACAAAAAACAAACAAGCTATTTTTAACCCATTACCTCAAACCAAACCCATTTTTTTATTTCTACCTAATAATAGTATCCTTTTTGATTTTTTGAACTAGACCATGACCCTTTTTAACATATGTATTAACCCACCTTTTTTTATTTTTAGTGGTTTATTTTTAAAAAGCATTTACTTTCTCTTTCTTTCATATATTTACTTTTATATCATTGAATGAAAGTATCCTTTCTTTTCATTTTTATCATCTTAATTGTTATAATAATAGATTGATAGCCTCCTAGTAAACACTATACTTCCTGGATCTAGATCATGCTAGGTAATCCACTCAACCATCCACATAATAAATCCCCTTTTTAGTGTTTATCTTATTTGTATGTTATTAATTCCTAACCAAAGAGGAGTTCCCACTATCATCTAGATTATGTGTGAACTTTACTAGGTATTCTTCTATGCACCCCTTTTACTAGTTTTTTACTTTCTTTCAAACTAATAAATGAGTGGAAATTGAGAGAAACACTTTCATTTGAAAACTTGGGACAAGGTTGATAAGATAAATAACATAAAAGAGTATGGGGTCTAATAGTATCATAAATATAGGTGAAATAAAAGTGTTATCTTGACTTTGACCTTGTTTTATCAAATGTAGAGGTGAAAGAAAGGGGGAAATTAAGAGGAATCACACATGAAACAATTTGAATTGTGTCGAATTGCAAAAAATGTGACAATAGGAAAAAATAAGGGATAAAATGATTGCAAAGGTGTGATTCCTTATCATAAGAATGAGGGAAGTAGAGGAAAACATGTTAAGATATGCAAATTTCATCTATCAAAAGAAGCAAAAGCTAGAGTCTAATAACAAGGATCATAAAGAACATGAAAAGAATGGCAATTTTATGAGGATGGCCAGGTCCTATCCATGGTCTTAGAAAATAACTAATAAAAGAAAGATCCATGAGGGTGATAATAAGCAAAAAGTGAGGGAACCTTTTGACAAAACACCTCATAAATAAAAATACCCAAAGGATGCCAAAACAACATTGCCAAGCAATAAAAAAGAAAAAGAAAATAAGTAAAAGATGGTGGTTTTATGAGGGATGCCAAGTCCTATCTATGGTTTTAAAAAGTAACTCACAAAATAAAAACCCAAGGGGAATCAAATAAAAATTGGTAAGTAGAAGGAGAAACGAAAAATAAGATAATGAAGACTGGTACATCTAGAAACCAAAATACCAAAAGGGAGAAGTAAGGGTTTATGAACAATAATGAGCTATTGCAGAGGGAGAAACTCATGTTTAAGTAACCTATAAAAAACATTATATAGATATATATAGATAAAATCAAAATAAGGAAATGTATCCTACATTAATTACTATATCAATGATGAGCATGTGAGAGACAAGCCTATGTTTCTCAGAAGGTTTTTTGGAGTTGAATTAGTTTGGTCGCATGTAATGGTGAATAAGAGTGGGAATCACAAGATGCCCCAAAGGGTAAGTGGATATTAGAATGGGCATCACAAGATGCCCAAAAATATGAAATGACATGTAGGTGGGAATCTCAAGATGCCCAAAAGGATAGAGTAATGTGTGGATGGGCATCACAAGATACCCCAATAACTAAAAAGAGGAAGAAGAGATAAGAAAGCATAAGAAGGAAAGAGAACCCATAGAATGTATAAATGGATTTAGGATATCCAAGAAGATTATAATGGGGGAAATGATGCTTGAGGAAATAAAAATAATGTTAAGCGAGAAGAATGAAAAATAGAGACACATAAATAAGTTATGTAGACAAAGACCTAAGTTAGACATACAAAGAATGTAGTAAGCTAAGTTGGAAAGCAAAGAAGGCAAAAAATTGTACTGGGTTGACTAGGTTGATCTAGTAAAAAAATAGGGACTATAAAACTATACTTTAACCTAGTATAGTGAACATAGGTTAGAAAAAGCTCTAGGTTGACCATGTCAATCTAGTACAATAGATAGGTTTCTTGTTCTGCCTATATCTTTAGTTTTACTCATCCATTTTACAAACCATAAAATGCATTGGATTCATGATGACAGAGAGAATGCAAATAGGAAAGAAATAAGTGATAAAATGATGATAAAAATAATGAAATAAGTGAAATAATTTTTTCAAGGGTCAGTTTCATGTTGGGTTCACCAGAATATAATGAAGGTGAAGCCAAAGTGAAGATAATGATAAATAATAAAGGAAACAAAAATGGAAATGTGAATACAATCAAACCAGTAGTTGGATAAGATTCCCATCAGTTTCACCAAAATGTATGCATTTAGAATTACATGATGTACATGAATTAATCTTAGATTAGATAAGATAGAGAACACCTACACTTATGGTTGGGTATACACTTGTTAAGCGAGAGCATGACCAATATGGGGATTTGCCATACCCAATTATGAGATCAATTGCATCACTTGTCATAACATATCATGATATTAAGGGTTCCAAAGCCTAAATTCTAACATAATTTCACAACAACCCTAAAAGAGTCCTAAGATTTGATATTTCACTTATGCTAACAAATAACAAATTAAACTATGCTAATAACAAGAAAAGTAAACTAATATAGTGCAAACCAATATTTTGGCACAAAGTGAGGGGTTAGATGCAAAGCAATCAAATATGTATAGGGAAATTCAAATAAAGTAATTATTATTAACACCTTAATCCATATAATATGAAGATTAATATTATTCAATCCAACACTTATGCTACTTCTATCTACTAAAAGAGAAGAGAGCAAATTTAGAATATACTTACTTGAATGTGAACCTGTCATGATTCAATCTCTCCTTTGGCTAATGGGGCTTTACAAGAGGTTTTTATGGTTTATAAGGATCAATTTGTTAGGAAAAATTATCCAAAATATATACACAAGACTAAATTCTCCAAAATAAGAAACCTAAGCTAAGACTCCTCAAGTAGAATGGTGGAAGAGCAGATTGTGAAGAAGTGCGAGCAAATAATAAATCTTGATTGCATATTTTAATAATGACTAAAATTAAATTGTATATATAAGATTATATTACCCTAAAATAATTAAAACATGTCAAATATGTTAGGTCAACCCGATTCACCTAGCACATTTTTGGGATAATGCCTTAAGTATGTGCTAGGTCAACTAGAAGGCTAAAAAACCTAAAAAGCTAAAATGACCCTAAACTGCACTAGGTCAACCAAGTCAACCTAGTTTAATGAGTACATCAAAATGGTACAAAGAAAGGAGAAGAATAATAGAAAGAGGAAAATACTAGAGGAATGTGAAAAGGAGGAGAAAAAACTTAGGGAAAGGTTTTAGGAGATAAATGGATTGGAAATAATGTGGCAATAAGGGAAAATAATCCTATGAAGCACCAAAGGTCTACCCACCCCTTTCCTAATGCACCCATTAAGGTGTGAACTATGATATATTGAGTCATGATGAGTTCCTGTAAGATGTAAAGTGTCAGTATTTGATAAAAGTTAAAAATATTATGTATACACCATGTTTCTTCTCTCAACTAGGTCTTTTCAAGATTGATTAGGTCATATGACCTTGAATTTCATACTCAAACCTCCTATTAGATATTCATGAAAGTACATATATTATGTTATAATGGTATAAAATACCTATTTTTATAAAGCATATTTTATCTCATTTTCTCCTCTATTCAATCTTCTAACAAGCCAATTAGGCCTAAAAGGCCTTATTCTTATACAAGCCTCTTGTTCATATACCTATTGGTCAAAAACACAAAATTGAATAATTAGATTGGACACATAATAGGACTTAGTAAATGTTACAATCAAGAACTAATAATTATGTTAGGTTTTCCATAACTCAAATAGACTAAATCCTTATTTAGGTCTCATGGAGACCAAATTCTATTAGGCCTACTTTAGGACATGTGACCTTATGACCCCTTAGAAAACTATACACCTATATGAACAATTTTGTTTTATAAAAAAATAAAATATAAATTATATAACATATTTTTATTACCATTGTAATTTCATGTCCAAGGACCACTTGAAACACTCTATTAGCATTGTTCACATTAGGCCTTTGAACACACAAAAAAGTTTGTCCTAAACTACTAAAGATAACACATCATTTAACCACAAAAAAATGATAATAAATAACTTATATATAATATAAATTACCTCAAAAATTTCATAAAATTAATTATACACTTATAATTATGAGACAAGGATTCAATAACACCTCTGTAACTCACTCACTCAAAACTACCAAATTACCTCAAAACACAGTCATGGTGACTTAGACCTCCAACACCTGTATAGACATTTTAAATGAATTTTAATTAATTTATATGATCTTATGATAAAATTATACCATTATTATATATAAATTTCATATTTTCAAATGTAAAATATTGGTGTTAAATACCAATCTCATGACCTCATCTCTCATTGTCTCATCTGAACCAGATAGGTCAAAATGAGGAGCAACTTTTTCACTATATTAACTAAAATAAAAAACTTATAAAAAAAAATGAAAATGTCTTAAAATTTCTGAAAAAAATCTATATTTAATTTATTTAATTATTATATCATGAAAACACATTATAATTCATCTTCTCACTGCTGCCTAGGTTTTTCACTATTTGCACCATTAGGCCTGTTAGTGACTAGCTATCTTGGATGACCTATTTATCACATTTAAGAACTATAATATGTAAAAAAACCATAATGGACATAAATTATGAGTCTCTACATTCTTCCTTCATCCATTTCCTTAATATGTCAAATGTAACTTTTGACTTTTACAATAACTTCTTTAAAAATAAGTATGTAGCTCAACATTTTATCTCTCTTCTCTCTAACCAATACCAAATTAAGGTACATAGGAGATTAAAATACAAGATAAAATATCTCATCTAATCAATTCAATCCATACTAATCACTTTTGAGAAACATCTTCAACATTAGGTCTTTATTAGGGTTCTAAGAGTGTTTAAACCTGTTTCTATTCTTAACGATCGTTCATAAAGCATAACCCCTCAATAAAAAAATAAATTATTTTAATTTTTATATAGGACCATTAAAAATATACCATTAACTAATTATTTTCCCATGATTTTTTTAATGAGTTAATGATCACAAGAAAATCCTTCTCGGGTTGAGAACCCTTCATTATGAGCACTTGAGAGACCTCCAAAATACTTTTCATGCATTATCCTTCACACCATGACCTAAATATATATTTAAAAACTTTAATAAACATAAATAACATATTATAATTCTTACATGAGGTTAAAACCCTTGAAATATGATCATGATCCCTCATTAGGTCACATTTTCTCTCATTTCTCTCTAAACCTTGACTTGTAAACCACATTAGGATTCAAAATTGAACCTTATGCCTCTTTCCATGAAATAAAGACCTCAATAAAATAATAAATAAACCTATTCCATTCTTAAACACTCACATACATTATTCACATTCCTTGACAACATATCATAATACCTCATTAGGCTAGGAAGGGTCTAGGAGTGGTCTAGATGTAGACTTAGTCTGAAGGTCCTACCCTTATAATCTCACCATGAGAATCTCATCAGTTTTATAATGCATCATATACATGCTGAAAAAAAATAATACAGCCACTCATGCCTATGTGCACTAATATCACTAAGCCACCATGATCGTGCCTTCTCATAATATCTCTTCATGCCATGACTAGGCTTAGGCTACTTAAGCACTTGACCTCAAAGAGCTTTACTAAGGAATTATTTTACTTAAAAATTTATTTCATGACAACATAATTTATTTAAAACACTCCATTAATTCCCCTTATTAGATCAACACATTGCCAACTAGGCACACTCTTTTAATGACATCAACCTTATGCAAGATGCACATTTGACATCAATGAAAATACTCAAAAATATTCCCCTTTTTCATTAATTGAAACCACTCTCAAAAACTTATCTCTCAAAAATAAAATTATCCCTCATTATAAAATTTATACCCCTTTGACTTAAATGACAAAGTGATGTCTACAATTCCTTGGATCATACTCCTTACAACCAAGATACTGAACATATAGTACCATGTTTATGAGTCATCATATAGACATGCTACATTTATCTCAATGAATACTTTCTTAGCACTAATCACCTACACTTGTAGCTAATGAACTACCTTATTATATACCCCTAATCACTTGAATTACTTAGTGACTACTAGGGGTAGTAACTACGCCTAATTCATATCTTAGGTGTTCAAGTGTTGTTTTTGGTAGTTTCTTCATCAAAATGTCTGAAATTTGATCCTATATAGAAACATAATCAAGTTTGACACTTTATTCACATAAATTATCTCTTAGGAAATGACACATTATAGGAGTGTGATTAGTCCATGAGTGCATGACATGGTTCTTTGAGATGCATATAACAATTTTATTATCACAATAGATAGGGCTAGGACCATCATACTCCACCTTGTAGTATTTTAAGATTTGTCTCATCCATAAGATTTGAGTGAAACATGAAGATGTTGGCATGTACTCAACCTCACAAGTGGATACTTATAATGATGGTTTCTTCTTGATTATCCATGAAACTAGGCACCCACCTAAGAATAAAGCTCCTTCACTAGTACTCTTCCTATCATATAGGATTCTTGCTTAGTCTACACCTATATAGGCTATCGAATTGAACTCATTTCTCCTTGGATACCATAACCCAAACTCCATAGTACCCATTAGATACTTGCGTATCCTTTTGACTTCTTGTCAATGATTTTCTTCTAGATCTACTTGAAACCTTCCCACAATACTTACTACTTGCATGATGTCAGGTCTAGAGGTAGTGGTGTATAGAAAACTTCTAATTATTAATGTATATGATGTTTGATTAACCTTTAGAGAATCAACTTCCTTTCTCAACTCGCACCCTATGATCATAGGTTTACTAACTAACTTGTAATATTCCATCTCAAACTTCTTTAACATCTCTCTTATGTACTTGGCTTGTGAAATTATTATGCCTTTTTTTAGATGGAGTGATTTGTAACCCAAGAAAGAATGATATTTCTACCATCATGGACATCTCAAATTTTTTATTCACCACCTTTGTAAATACCTTGGTCATGTTCTCATTTTTTCCACAAAATATGATGTCATCCACATAGACAACAACTATTAACTTATGGTTATATTTTATCTTTATATACATATTACAAAATGTAACTCCTATTTTGAATCCTTGATCCAATAGATACCTGTCCAACTTGGCATAACAATATATATGAGCTTTATTTAGACCATAAATAAAGTTTTTCAATCATAACCCCTTAGGTTTCTCTATGTATACCTATTCTTCTAAGTTTCCATTCAAAGAGGCAGATTTGACATCCATCTGGTACACCTTTAAACTTTGAATCCTGCATATGTTAGAAATAATCTGATGGCCTCCAATCTTTCCACTAGTGTAAATATAACCTCGAAGTCTATCCTTTTAACTTGTGAATATCCATTTCATACCAATATAGCCTTGTTCCTAGTGACTTATCCATCTTCATTAAAATTGTTTCTAAGCACCCATTTTGTGCCAATGACATTCTTATCTTTAAGCCTAGGAACTAGTTCCCAAGTCTCATTCTTCTCTATTTTATCTAACTCCTCATTTATATAACCTATCCAAAACTTTTCTTTGCTTAATTTTATAAGATATTGATTTAGGTTACTTATTAGTCTTCTCCTTGTTTGTATGCCTGTATCCTTATTTTTAATGATTTATGATTCAAGATGATCTCTTTGAATATGTCTTCATATATCTTTTGAGTCTTATCTTTCCTAAACTTATTATTCTTCCTCATAAACCTCTATATATTCCTCTTCATTATTGAAATCCAAATACTCTAATACATCATTTATCTATGAGTGTGATTTCCTTATATCATCAATCTTCACATTGGTGATTTCCACTATATTTTGTAACCTCTTCTGATAAAATATATAGGCTGAAATCATTAATGAGTATCTTATGAATACACCTTCATTATATCTAGAATCAAAATTTCATAAGTATTCATCATATCTTTTGATGAAAAATTTTCTCCTCAATACTCTAAAGTTTTCAACATTAGCAAGTCTACCTTTTCATATTTCATAAGGAGTCTTATTTCCATTAGTTGTTATATATTTTATTTTAAAAATGTATAATATAGTGTTCACTACCTCTCTTCAATATCCATTAGATAATATAGACTCATTTAGCATAGTTATTTCCATGTCTTGAATTATCCTATTCTTTATTTACACTACCCCATTATGCTAAGGTGTCCTAGCTACTAATAACTATCTCCTTATCTCATGAACCTCACAAAAGTCATCAGACACATTAGACCGAAAATATCCTCCTTTATCAGATCTTATGTTCTTTATCTTCCCATTCTTTCCATTCTCAATAAAGGCTTTGAATGTCTGAAACTTATCAAGAGCTTCTTACTTTTCTTTCAAAAATACTACCCAAGTAATTCTTGTGTAGTCATTTATGAGTGACATGAAGTAACTATCTCCTTGAATTCTTTTGGTTATTGTAGACCCACAAAGATTAGCATGTATTAAATATAAGGGTATTTTAGTATAGTAATCCTTGTACTTGAACCTTCTTCTAGTCTACTTACCATGTTGACATGCCTTACAAAGTATGTTTATAGGTTTGGCGATCTTAGGCATGTTCTTCACAGACTTATTAGTACTTATCTTAACCATATTATCAAAGTTTAGGTTACCTAACCTTCTGTGCCATATCTAACATTCATCCATCTTTTTCATAAAACATCTCTTGTTATTGATCTCATTCAAGATGTATATATTATTCTTAGTCCTCTTAGCATTGGTAATTTGCCTTCCTAATTTAGCTCTCCTTATCTCACACCCTTTGTCATGAAAGGTCACTATGTGTCCTTGGTTACACATTTTAATTACACTAAGCAAGTTATGTTTCAAAACTTTCACATACCACACATTTTTTTCCTTGGTCTTCCCATTTTTCAAACTCAAGATACCCTTGCCAACTATATTGGAAGTTGTGCACCAAATCTCACTATTCCTACAACATTCTTATTTAATGAGATGAAATTGTATTTATATCCTATCATGTGACTTGAGAAACCACTATATATATACCATTTCATGCATTCATCTTGAATATGAAAGGCAATCTAAGATAGCATAGATTCCTTTTTAGTTTCCTCCTCTTCCTTAGAAAATAATCCATCTTGATTTTTTGGCTTAATGTGATAAATTGTAAATTTAATTGGTTTTAATACCAATGTTTGAACCTTGTAATTTGCTCTAAGATCTCCATATATCTTTTTAAATCTTGAGGGACTTCTAAATCTATTGTGATATAATCTTGTAATGTGTCCCATATTATGAAAACCATAACAAACAACATTTTTGTACTTACCTCTTGACTAATCACTCATTTTCCCATGGTTTCATGATAAATTAGCCCTTATTGCATTGGGTTACCTGATTGATATTTTATTTGACTTGTTATAACTTATCATGCTCTTTCTCAAACATGCTCATATTATCTATGAGATGATCATGCTCAACCCTCAAGGAATCTAGTTATGTCCTCAACTGATCATACTTAACTTCTTTTGTTTTAAACTTTGTATTGACACATTAGAATTGATTTATGATATCATTGATGATCTTTTTTTGATTATTCAATTCATCTAGGGAACTTATGAGATCATATTAAAGGTCTACTTTAGATTCTCCTTCTTCACTGTCATAGTAAAATTCTTCATCATGCCTGGTGTCTTCTTGATCACTAGACATCTTATGCTTCCTAGCATCACCTTCAAGATGTTGGGCCTAATTCAAAGGACTAATATATGATACCAAATATTGGAATCAAAATGAATCTGGGGAAGGGGTGAATCAGTCTTCAAAAATTTAATTTAATTACACTTAACATTCATGAGCCATTCATAGAAACATATAGATTAATAAAAGCACAAGTAACCATACATATGTAGATGAAATACAAGAACACATCACTTATGTGAGAAACCCTCAAGGGGAATAAAAATCACTAATATATGTAAATGGAATATATTAATATAATATAAAAACCAATTTTAGTGAAGCACCAACTCCACATGGAGCACTAACCCCAACTAGCCAATAACCCACTTGACTGGGATTTAGCAAGCACCCACTTGTAAAGAGGCACCAACACCCTATATGAATCATCACAAAATAAACTAAATGATTTATTTGATAACATTAATAACACTATGTTTCTCAAATAACTAAGTATGACCACCTCTTTATCTCTTTACATTGTTATCCCTCTTAAATTGCATTCTAGGCTTCTTCGCTCAACTAGGTCTCTTCAAGACTAATTAGGTCATATGACCTTGAATTTCATAAATACACCTATATTTATATATTAATGGAATTACTTGTATTCTATTTTGATGGTATAAAAAACCTCCTTATGCTCAATTATATTTTATCTCATTTGTTCCTCTATTCAATCCTCTAACAAGCCAATTAGGCCTAAAAGGTCTTGTTATTATACAAGCCTCTTCCTCATACAAATCTTTGTTGTAAAAACACACACTTTAACTCTTATATTGGACACATAATAGGCCTTAGGAAATTTTTAAATCAATAATAAATCATTTCATTAGGTCAGCCATAAGTCAAATAACAAGTTACAAATAACATTAGGCCTACTTTAGGACATGTTACCTTATGACCCCTTGAAACAATATAAACCTCTATTCATGACACAAAATTTTCATAAAAAAATAAAATATACCTTATAAAACATCCTATAATCACGATTATACCTTTTAGATCCAACCACCACTTGAAACACTCCATTAGCACTATTCACATTAGGCCTTTGAACATACAAAGAAATCTATCTTCAACAATTGAAGATAACACATCATTTACCCACACAAACCTGATAATAAATAACTTATATAGACTCTAAATTAAATAAAAAATATCACCATATGCATTATACACTTCCACTAAAGAGATAAGGATTCAATAACACCTCTGTAACTCACTCACTTAGAACTCTTAGATTACCTCAAAACACAGTCATGGTGACTTCGACCTCCAACACTTATATATACATTTTTAATGAATTATAATTCATGTATATGATCATATGATATAATTAGACCATTATTAGATATAAATATCATATGTTAAAATATAAAATATTAGTCTTACAAGCCAATCTCATGACCTCATATCTCATTATCTCATCTAAACCAAATAGGTCAAATTATGAGAAACTTTTTCACTATATTCACTAAAATTCAAAACTTATACCAAACATGAACATGTATTAAAACTCATAAACAACATATATATACACTTTATTTCATCATTATATCATTAAAACACATTTGAATTTATCTTCTCACTACTGCCTAAGTCTTTCACTATTTGCACCATTAGACTTGTTAGCATCTGCTTCACTTGGATGACCAATTTAACACATTTGTGGACTAGAATATATCCAAAAAACTTCATATAAATAAATTATGAGTCTTTAATTTCTTCTTTCATCCATTTTATTACTATTTGAAATGCAAATTTTGACTTCTACAACAACTGCTTTTGAAATAAGCATGCAACTCAACATTTGATCTCTCCTCTCTCTAACCAATACAACTAGAGGTACCTGGGAGAGTCCAATACAAGATCCAATATCTTACCTAACCAATTTAATCCATCTTGAGCACTTTTGAGAAACATATTCAAGATTATTTCTTTATTAAGGTTCTAATAGGGTTTAAACCTGATTCCATTCTTAACAATTATTCGTAAAGCATAGCCCCTAAATCCAAAAACTACTTTTAATTTTGAGCTAGGACCCTTACCCATCTACCATGAACTAATTAGGTTCCCATGAAAACTAGATTTAGTTTTAAGAGGCCCTATTGTAAAACCTATTAGAAGTATTTGGTGAATCTAAGGAAATTTGATTCATAGCTGTGGTGAATCCTCTATGGGTGATGGAAAATATATGATGAATCTAAAGGACTAAAAAAAATAATTGCCTCTTTTTATTCCATACAACCATTCAGATGTACTAAAATGTAGATGATGAATGGAACCACACCAAATAATTCCATTGAATGGATATGTTGAATGCCTATGTTACATAGCTACATCAAATGGTTATGTCAAAAAATTGTGGTGGATAGTTGTGTTGTCTGGATGTGGTGAAAAATGGACCTAAATGGTATGTGGAGCTCAGTGTGTAATGGATGTCTGAAATTGGATGGTTATGTCAACTGGTGGTATGAGTTAAAAATGTTTAATTGTGATGTTGGGCTATATTATTGGGTGACCAATGTGGCCAGTCTACTGTCTAGTTACCCAGTCTCCCCCTTATCCTATAAATACTTTCCCTCCACCCTCATTTTTAACACTTTAATACATGGATTTTTCATCCCCCTTTTCCCCCTCCCATAGCAATTACCCAGCCATGGAAATAAAATTTATTTTCAAGAACATGCTATGCCTAGACATTTTAAATATCATACAACATTTAGATGAATATAATGATTGGATTTCAAAATACAACTTTAGTGGCAAAATGTACATGCCCTAGTATGAAATAGACATTTAGTTACTAAAATTGCTAATGTATTCCTATGACTCTAGTAATAATATCTTCATCGTGAACCTAGAATCTAGAATGATTTACTTTGGTACCTCATCAGAAGAGACTCACAATTTGATAGGTCTTCCATTTCATAATGAAAACCCACTGATTTGAAAATCAATGTTGATAGATGATGAAAAAAAATATTTTGAGTTAGCTTTTATCTTGTACATTGGTTGAACTGGTAAGTAATTATAAATTTATTTTTATATTCAAAATTCAACTTTTGATATGTAAATTCCTCATTTTTCTCTCTCATTTTAGATATTCAGAAGAGGGGACTCCACATGGAAGATGTTGGTGACCTTTTTTTTAAAGCAATGGTTCAATGTTTCCTCACAAGAATAGTATTATAGGGAAGACCATTATATGTTTCCTATTGGGCATTGGTTTACATCATTCATACTCTTTCTAATGTGAGATATGACTGGTGAACTTTTATTTCATCTAGGATAAAGATTAAATTAAAGTTTAATTTTACTAATCCCAGTTCCACTATTTCTTGTTCAAATTTTATTCTAACATTGTACTATGAGGCCTTATATGACCTCCAAAAAACACTGATTCTAATTGTGCTTCATCCAAATATGAGCATAAATGCTTTGTCTCTCAAGGAATATGAGGTTAGTTTATTTGTTGAACTAAGGTTTAATATTTGTTTATTTGTTAAACTATTACCAAGTTAAAGACTAATAAATGTTTGAAATTTGTTTGTTATAGGTAATATTTCATGCCTCATGAAAACAATATGCCTCAAAAGGATAATATGGAATTGATGTATCCTTAGATTCTGAGTCTACAGAATCATCCTTGCAATCATTTTGGAATTCAAAACATGTAAGAGTTTATTCAACATCATCTCTGTGTGCAAGTTTTCTATTTAAAAATTTCAAATGATATTTTAACTTTCAATTACATTATTACAACTTTTTTTTTTTAATAGTTTACTTGGTATCATTTGAGGTTGTCATGAAACAACCACCATGGTAACAAACCCCAACATTTATTTTGCCTTCTCAACCCTTTATGGAAGGTATTTCACATTACATATTTTATTTTTTTTATTTTTTTGGTTTTTGATTATAGTTTTTTATGATTGAATGTTTTCATAATGTAACAGCTCAAAATACCCCTATCACTCATAATATGATGCATAAATTAGAGGAGATATTGTCTCCAAATACAAGTACTAAACCTTTAATTTCAAATTAGCATTTAACTTTATTTTTAAAAATTTACCATATTTTTTTAAATAATTTACATTTTGTAGGGCATCCTAAATCTCTAAGGAATAGTATGTTGCCACCTCCACCCCCAAACTTAGTTAACTTAAGGAGGAAGACTCTTATATTACCAAAAGTGTTAGTAGCTAGTAGAATAACACTACAATTATTGTGTTTTGAATTCCTCACTTTATCTATTGGAGGTATATCAAGTGCACATGTATTGAATTATTTGTAGGATATTGATCTTGGTGAGGAATTTTTAGGGATTGAAAGTGGTAAAGTTATTGGAGATGATTTAAATCCACATGAATTTATCTAGGGAGTAGTGTTCATGTGACTGCTCAAGAGGAACCTTGTACCTCTTCACCCCCCAGTCCCACCCACTAGAGAATGTTGTCTTATCTAATGATGTTATTACATCTTTTCCATTGAACAATTTGGTATCATTAAGTATTATTTCAAATCTTAAGGAGGGATTTATTGATGAATTAAAAAATGTATATATGTGGGAGTTTTAGGTGAAGGCAATGATAAAATAAATAAATGTCCATCATCACAACCACTCCTAGTGAGAAAATTTATTTTCATTGGTGCAACATGAACCCATAAAGATTGATGCTTTATTTTCCCAAGATAAATATGGGTCAGTTACTATTTCTAATAGTTAAAATTATAATGTGTTGACTATTATTCGTAACAGGTTGGAGAATTTGAATGCAGAATCCTAGGCATATTTTAATAAATGGATGAAACTTTATTGTGATTGTAAAAGATGAGAAGGAAAAATATTTGTAATGTATCTTCATCTTAATCAAATTTCATGTCATACTTATTTTTATTCAAATCTAGTTAAATTTCATTTTAAATTTTAGGTAAAATCTAATAATTTGAAAAAAAAAGTTGAGGTCCTCAATGTGCATCTAAAACATGCATAGAAAAGTCTATATCCTACCATTTAATTCAAGGATAAGCTTGTTATGTTGAATAAACAAAACAACACACTTTGAAAAATCATTAAGGATCAAGGATGGGATCTCAATGGATTATTTAAGTAAAACATAAATGTTGATCCAAGTTTAATTTCTACAAGAGATGTTAAAAAATAAGAAAGGGAAAATCTTGGTTGTATTAATTATGAGGCTAAAGATCCTAAAAAGGCAAGGACATTGAAGGATGGCAGTGGCACATAGGATGTTGTGGTTGAGAAAGTAGCTAATAAGTGAAACCCTAATTTTTTAAAAACTCTATAATATTTTAAAATAATGTTTTGTTTTCAAAAATGTTTTTTTAATTACAATTTGAGGTTTGGATTTGCATTGATCAATTTATTCAGTTTTAATTAGTGGATGAGCTAAGTGGATTTAATTTTTTTTTACAGAATTTGTGTTAGGATTGAGCATGTATTTAGATTTAAATTTTATGATTTTATATGGTGTTATACCCCCTTTTTATATTTGTGATGTACTTTTGAAACTCACATCTCAATATAAATGGATTAAACACAACACATATGAGATAAGGTACCAAGTCTTTAACTTATAATATGTAAAGATATAAATTTGGAAACATGTATGTTATAAATAATTTAACCTATTAGGGACTATGATATGAGAAATGTAAGCTCAAGAATAATATGCCCCATGTAGGATCAAGATATAATCAACATTATATATATAGCAATATAAAGCACAAGTATAACATTTTTTAGGTAATAGATTTATGATAAAAATAATGATAACCTAGGAAAATAGTGAAAACATTTTTGCATGATATGGATCATGGTAATGTAATAATAAGATAATAAACACTTAATAAATTTATGAATAATTAAATCATAACAAAACCAATATCAATTATATAAAAAAACACATAGCTAATAGTTCAGATTCTGGAGTCAAGCACATAAGAGAGTGCAACCAAATCAAACACATTATAGATACATAAATTATGAGAATATACATGTCAAATAATGTAAATAAACAACTTAATCACTATATAAAGGAATATATCAGGTATTATAAAGGCACAATAAATACATCACATATGTAGAAAAAATAGATCTATAAAAAATATGTATCAAAGACATAGAGAACCATATTAAGAAGTTAAAATCAATGAATTTATCTATTTATTGATGTGTTATATTAACCTACAGTGATCTGGCTAACAAAATCAAAATATACTAATCTTTTACATTCAACACTTAGCAATAAACAAGGAAATGAATTTTAGAAGACATATAATAATTATTCCATCTTATGATAAACATGTGAAAATCACTTATAAATAACTAAATAAAGTAAAACATATTATAAACTAGAAACAAAATAAAAAATTATATGAAATTAGAATTTAGAAATGAGAAACTAATAGTCTGGTAGTTGAAATAGTCCTACATACACCTAATCATCACCAGTGACATTTGCATCTACTATGTTAGTGACATATTCAGTGTCATTATTTATAGCCTATTTATTTGTCATTGTATTTCTGATGCCTTTTTTTTCAATTAGATAACTCCATGTTTATAGAGCTCTTTCTTAAGGAAATATGTCTACAGCATAACGTGAAACATATAATCTCAAATAGGTTTCTAAAATTTTATCTACTATGTTTCAAAGTTTTTACTTTATGAATGATAATGCACTGAATACTCTTTCATTTTCTAATGAATCTAGAATAATTATTTGATAAAGCTCATATAATCATAAATATTCACTTAGAATTTCCTACAACATATTTCTAGGATTATTTTTTTCCACAGTCGTGTAATTGCCCCATTTTCAATTGGTTCACTTAGAAGGTGATATTGTTCAAATATTATAATTCTAAAATGAGTTGAATGGGATGTCAGTAAATATTTTCCCAAAATACATTTTATTTCTACTCCATTCACCTCTACATATTTACTGAAATGCTTTACAAGACAACATGTGTATTTGTGAAATAAATTTCTAATCATCTTTTGACTGTTATTACTATTCTAGAAAATGGGATTCACAACTGTCATGGCCTCCAATAAATCATCCCTTTTAAAATGATCTCTGATCTCTATAGATATGTTTTGTGAAACTATACTTAGTTTCATTCAAGTTTTAGAAAGAACAATGTCATATAGAATACATGTTATAGGCAGTTCTTCAGATTCAACTCTCATAAGATCTTGGATTTTATAGAAAGTGTGTATTGGTATCTCCTTTCCATTAACAATGACATAAAGATGATCATTTATATTCAATTTCAAATAAATATTAGGGTTCATTAAATCTATCAAACATTACCAACTACTAAAAAAAGGGATTTGAAACTTTTCATTTGAAGTGTATGGTATACTAGAGACTGACATACTCATTTTCTCAATTGTATGAAGTCAACAACATAAATTGATCTCTCTTGAGCATGTTTCATTAAATAATTTATTTATTTTAGCATTAGAATAATTACACATAATGTTAGTACTATTTCCAAATCTATTAAATAGTACAAAAAATCTTTTGCCTTATCAAATTTTCTTTGATATTTATACATATAATCTACTAATTATGGAAGTTTTTCAAAAATTTGGCATACAAGTTCATACATAAAAATCCATCTTGTATCAATATCATTCAAAAATTTCATACCATCAGTCACTCTTATTGTGAACTTTTGGAAATCTAAAAATCTTTTTGGACTGATTGACATATAAACATCTAGGTCTTGAATGAGCTCCTTCACTTTTGCCACATTAGCAAATTTTCTTACTATTTTATATTCAAGATTCATACTATGAGCCATGAAATGAATTGGAATCATTTAAGGGAAAACTATTGTTTACATCCAAACACACAAACCATTTATATTCCCTTACATAATTTATGCTTCATCATACCCAACACTCACCAGCTCTGTAGTTATTTCATAATCATCCATCCTAGCATTATCTTTCAAATTCGATACAACCAATTTTTGAATATTTTATGCATTATAATTTTTAACCATTTTATTAACTACAAGTAGATGAGGTTGCTTTGAATAGTTATCAAAAGTATAAACATGCATGCAAACCTAGGATGTGTTGTCAATTGTTGTGACCTCATTAATATATAGTGAGATGAATAGTCAATTTTGAACTTTTTGTTTCAAATATTCCTTCTCAACCATTACTAAACATTTTACCATTTCCCAAGCACTACTATATAACCAATCTGACTATGGAATATATAGAAATCCATTATGTTGAAATAAAATCTTATAATATAAAAAATTAGAAATAGGTTTGCCTTTTTTTAGAATGTGCTATACAATAGAGAACTATATATATTTCACCTTTATATGGAACTGCATAACTTTTCTAAAATTTTCTTCAATTTTTCCCCCTTTCTTAACAAAATTTATTTAGTGTTTCTTATCATTTTCATACTCGTGTGCATATCTTACATAAATTAATTCTTTTACAGTTTTCCACCTATGTGTTCTTGTTATCCATCCATCTAGGTGCTTCACTATCACATATACTTTTTCACAATTATCTTAATTGTGTCTAATTTTAATTGCATTCTATGTTTTTTTCCTATTTTCTAGCTACATATTAGACATCTACATTCTATTGGAGTATCATCAACATTTTCAAGCTCTACAAGTTATATGAAAGGAAATTTTGTTTCCCAATCCATCTTAAAGGACCTTTCAATTATCCATCTACTTTTCTTCCTTCATGAATATTTTTGAGTGGAGGTTTTAGATAAACTTTGTTTTTAGTGAGAACTGACAATCTCTTATGCCACTTGAGTATTATTATCATTATTATCAAAAACTATATAAGCTTCTTTAAGTGGTATAATTTCATCATCAAAAAAATATTTAGGGGGTGACATGTTATTCTGGTTGATTGTTTATGGTGAGATATCAGTGGGGATTTCTACATGTAAAATTATTTTAATATTATTTAATAGTTAAAGTCAAATTTATGACAAACTAAAAAAAAAAGACCTATATTTTGAGTGCATTATGATTGTGTGGGATTTTTGGTTGGCTCTTTAAAATAAGATAATATGCTTGATTTTCCTAGTAATCAACTTGTCCTTTTACCATTCCCACCAAATTCCATTATGGTCAAGGATGTAACACTTAAGTTTTGATATTTGGTTCTATCATCTTATGAAAGGGTAGATGATACAAATTGGCTATCATTTGGTGGTAGCACTATTCTAATTTTTGGTTCTATCGTTTAACACTTCCATTTGACACTATCATTTGGTATTGCCATTTGGCACTTCTGTTCAACACTTCTATTCAATACTATCATAAGATATATATATATATATATATATATATATATATATATATATATATATATATATATATATATATATATATATATATATAGAGAGAGAGAGAGAGAGAGAGAGAGAGAGTATAACCATGATATCAAATAAGTCAACAATCAAAACTATATATATGGTGAATTGAAGTGTAATCTAATATATTATTATAAAGGGTTGGTGAGATGACCCATAAATAATTTATATTCCTAAAATTTTACTGATATGTGTTGAGGTATGTTACTATTTTTGGTTTTGAGGAATCGATATTTTCATTGATGTCAAAATCAAGATGGATTTCATTAATGTAAAGGTCAAGAGTTGAGGCCATGCATGGTGGAGTGGTATGAGACAAAGAATTCTTATGACAAGAGAAAATTTGAAGGAAACCTATTTCTTCTCTGTTGACAAAGAATTTTAAGGCAACCTAGTAATTCTTCTGAGGTTTTTTTAATATCAAGATTAAGATCATGATGCAAGGTAAGCTACTATTGAGTACTAAGTATCTTGAGAAACCTAGTATAGTCATATGAGAAGGTGTATTAATAAATAATAGTGAATCTTGGTCAATTATGTCAATAGGAATGAGAGAGTGTATATATTTTTTTAATCATGTGAAAGATGCAAATAATCCTTTAGAAGAGTTCCAAGGTTAGTTTTGAAGCTTAGTCTTTGTATTGAGAGACCTAATGAGAAGGCATAGGTTTGGTAGCATGATGAGATGAGAAATATGCTACTTGTGTGAATAAGGTTGGTAGTGTGTGAGCATGGTATGAGGTTTTATTACATGATAATGAGGTTTTTATAATAATATAAGAGGTTTCAAGGTGTGATCAAGTTCTAAGTATGACTAGCAATTCAAGGCTTAGTGTGCAAAGAGACCTAGTGTGGCCTAACATGGGGTTAAGTTAAGTTTCCAAAGTGAAATATATCGTAATATAATTTTAAAATGTGTGATAAGTTTTTTTTAAAAATTTGACCAAGTTTGAGGGCAAATCCTCTATGAGAGATCATGAAAATTAATGTTGAGGTTTTCTGTATGCATAAAATAAGGTATTACAAACTTGAAAAGGTTTTTATTATGCTTATTAGCATGTGAAAAAATTGCATGAGACCCTAATAAATTCATGAAATTTGGGAAAGGGACCTATCTTAAATTTTTTGGAATTGGTTTTGGATTTGATGGGTAATTCTTTATGAATGATTTCTAAGAATGGAAGCTAGTCTAAGCCCTCATAAAATCCTAATTATGACTCGATACGGAAGATATTATTGGAAATGGATAAAATTGGTTTTTTGGACATATTTTTATGTTTTAAATATATATTAATCTTCTATTTTTCTCCAAGTGGCATTAGTTTATCATAAGAGTGAGTGGAAGCTACATGAAACCCCTTATTTCTTGGATTTTTGATGTAACAGGTAGGGTTGACCAAGTCAAAGCATCAAAATAGTTAAAATGTGATGTTTGATAATTTTATTTTGTTACCATGTAATTTTTTTATCATGTTTTATACCTTAAATATGATAAATTGGTCATGGAAATTGGCCTATCACTAAATAGGCCTGATGAGTAAAACAATGAGAAAACTAGGCAAAAGTGAGAATGAGATTAGGGATGGATCCAAATACATGGGGTCAATTTTAAATAAATATATATCATATAAACTCTGATTATAAGTTTTTTATAGTGTCATATACAAACAAAATGTTTTTATGAAATTACATGTCTAACATAATGGGGTCTATGTAAGGTAAAGGCATGAGATTGGTCTATAAGACCAATATTGATATGAACCTTGTAATATATATTTTTAAATATTTTATAAGTATTTTAAGGACAATATAAACCTATTTTGAGTTCATAAAAGTGTTAATATAGGTGTTCTAATCCTTGATCTTCATGATTGTGTTTTTGGAGCTATAAGCAGTTTTTTGTGTATGAGTCAGAATGATGTTCCTGAGTATTTTTACATAGATTTGAAGAATAAAATGTACATGAAGTTGTTATATATTTATCATATTTTAATTTTAATACATTTTTATTCATGATAAATTCCTATGAAGGTGTGAAAAGTCAAATATTCTTGATTGGGTTCTTAAGGCTTGTGTGTAGTTCTTAATGAGCATATAAAGATGATCAGTTTGAGGTCTTATAGCTTATATTATGAAATATAATGGACTTTGTGATGAAAATAAATTCATTGAGGTTATATAAATTTTATGTTCTAGTTGGGTTATTAGGAAAATTTAGTATATGCTTTAGGTTTTCAAGATAGACTTTTTGGCAGTAAGAAGTCCTAATGATGAGTAGACTTAATTCTGTGGTTCAAGGAGTGAAATGAGATAAATGGTGTTGGGGACCTAAGGTGATATTATTAAGGGTATAATTTAAAAATATATTAAGTGTTTCATCTATTTTTATAGGTTCAAGGTGTTCCAAGGAGGCCAAAGTGAAATGTGTGAATTGGGAAGGCTTAATTATTAGGTCTTTGTTAGGCCTAATGATGGTTTTAGCCCTTAAGGGTAATGATAGACCCATGTAATGGTTTTTTAACTTATAAAAAATGTTTTTAATATATTAAAATGGTTATATAAGTATGCAAAATTTATTATCTGACTAATATGGGTAAGAGCAAGAGTCAAGTATAAAGAGAAGGTCTAATAGGTCTAATTGACTAGTTAGAATATTAAAGACATGAGTGAATGATATAGATTTTTGGAAAATAGGTATAAGGATTTAATAACATAATATATATGTTTTTAATATTTCATAAATAAATAATTGTGTTTCTATAGGTGATGATCAAAGTCAGATGACCTAATTCTACCAAGGAAAGGGCTAGTTGAATGAGAAGGCCTAATAGGCTATTTGAGAGAGATAAAAGAGTGAGAAGAGAAAAAGAGGGTGGTAATTTTTAGTTTATTGAGAAATAATTACCCAAAGTTTATCATAATTTTAAGGTGACTAAGTTGGTTCTAAGTTACCTAGGGGGTTGGTACTCACTTGTAAGTTGGTGCTTGTTAAAGGATTATTTGAGTTGGTGCTTAAATAGTGAGGGGTTAGTGTTCCTTATGGGCTTGGTGCCTGAGTAAATCTTGATTCAGTACTTATATAACTATAGTCCATGTTTTTTTTTCAATGGGTTTTATCCCCCAAGAGGGTTTCCCACATATCTCCTATGTTCTCATGTTGTTTGCTTTTATAGATGCTTATTTATGCATTAGTTAATGTAGGTATGTGAATGAATGGTTCATGGATGATAAGTGAAATTGAAGGATTGTTGTGTTAAGGAAAATAATTAAACCCATACCATCTTAGTATATTTACATACAAAATTTAACATCAGATCAAGTACTTTTTCAAGGCCTAATATCTTAAAGGAGATTCTGAGCAAGTGAAGATGGCTAGTCAAGCATAAGGTGGTTTTTATACAAGTAAGGCTCTATTGTTTAATGGATCCAATTATTATTTTTAGAGTGTCAAAATTATTACATATTCTATTTATCAAGGTCATGATATCTGGAAATCAATTTTGGATGGATATACTTTTCCTCTTATTCCTCTTATAGATGTAGCAGGTAAGAAGGCCAGTGTTAACAATTCAAAAGTAATGAATGGTATTATGTGTGTCATATTGGAGGTAGAAATTATGGAGGTGATGCACTATATTTCTAATAAATAAATTTAGGACAATTTTAATACTATTAATGAGGGATAATCCAAGGTCAATTTGGCTAAGTTTCAAACCCATAAAAGATAGTTTGAAAGTTTAAGGATGATTGAAAATGAGACCATTACAACCTACTTGTTGAGGGCTGATGAAGCAGTCAACATCATAAGAGGCCTAGGTGAAGACTTGAAAGAGTTTACTATTGTTAAAAATATTTTAATATCTATAACTCCCAATTTTTATTCTAAAGTGTTTACTATTGAATATATGCAAGATCTAGACAAGCTAGAGATGGTGGAATTCATGGCACCCTAATAGCCTATGAGATGAGGATACGTGAAGGAAGAATTGCAAATAATGTTGTAGTATTCAAGGTAAAAAATAAGTCAAAAGAGAAGAAGACACAAGGTAATAATTTCACAGACAATTATTAATCTTATATTGATGATGATGAGTTGATAGCTATGTTTGCAAGAAAGTAAAAAACCAGTTCATGTAAATATAAGGGTAAGGTGCCCTTTAAATACTTTAGTCATGGAGAGATTGGAAACTTTAATAAAATGTGACATCATAATCATAATATAAAGAATGATGAAGAGAATTATGAAGGTCATGATGATGATAAAAATTCCTTTAGGTCTGATAAGATCAAGAAAAGCTTTACAAGGTATGATGACAAGAAGAAAAGAAGATTTTACACCAAGGAAGAACTTAACTCATCTGATGAGAGTGAGAGAAGTGACTTTGAGAGGGAAAATTAAGGTGATGGTATTGATGTTAATTAAGTAATCTTCATGGCTGAGAAATCAATTTACTCAAATTAAGAAGAGTCCATATGGATTGGAGGTGTTGTTGGTAATTCAGATGAAGAAGAAGATGAGGTGGACTCTAAGGTTGAGTTGATGAATACTCTAAAATAAATAAACATGGTAAATAAGAAGATTAGGGTGATGAGGTATCTTATCAAAGACTATGAGGAGCACATTAAATTATTTTAATCTATACTAAGCAACAACTCTAAGGAATAAGAGGAAATAGTCAAATAGGTGAAGACTCAAATTGAGATTATGACTGCAAGCCTAAAGGCTAAAGAAGAAGAATGTGCAAGGTATGTAATTGAACTAGACTCCTTGAGAGATAAGTTTTATTAGGAATCAAGTAAGTTTAAGTCCTTTATGAAGTTTGAAAGGAGTACTAATGATCTAGACAACATCCTAAGTAGTTTAAATAATACTAATGGAAAAATAGGTCTTGGTTTCAATAGAGATCAAAATGAGAACACTAATGAGATCAAAAAGTTCAATAGTAAATAAATAAATGATGGTACTGATAGAGTGAAGAATAATCCTATCAAGCATCCTAATGGTATAAGGTATGCTAATCTTTTCAATAGATAATATTATTCATGTAACAAATCTGGTCATAGATCAAGGCATTATAGAAGGTCATCCAAGAATGAATGTGCATAAAACTATGAGGAGCATCATTAGTTAAGAAGTATGGGTCATGGTGTGTTTCCATTAAGAGGAATAGTGTGTTTCAAATGTCAAAAGGTTGGTCATATTGCAAAGTTTTTAAGCATGGATTATTAGGTCAAAACAAGAAAGTTGAGGACCCTAGAGTACAAGAAATAAGATAAGATAGTGAGTGGAAACCCAAAGTAGTTAAATTTGATGATCAATTTGTAAGTTCAAGAGGAATATTTACCATGTTAGATCATAATCCAGATGTAAAGGAGTGCTAATAATTCTCTCTATCAACTCATATTATGGATGAAGGAGCCAAGAAATTATACCAAGTTATAATGTTGTTCAAAAAAATATTGAATAGGTCAAGACAAAATGGATATACAAGCCTAAGAGAATCATGACGTTAGTTTAGTTTAGTAAGGACATGGAGATTTAGGAATCTCCTAAGTTTATGCTA